>VFSX01000582.1:7500-25000 GCA_016618255.1 Chlamydomonas sp. UWO 241
CGGGGGCGCGCCCGGCCCTCCTACCAAAGTGGACAAACCCTAAACCCTAAGCCCCGAACCCAATACCCCTAAACCCCAAACCCCCAAACACGTACCGTCAGTGTTCGCGTCCCCCTCCCCATCCTCCTCGTGGGGAGCGGCCCAGTGCTGCGGGGGCGCGCCCGAGCGTGAAACGCTGCGAGAGCCTGGGCGGAGCACAGCGCCGCCGCGCCTGCCGGGGGTGGTTTCGAACGAGACCTCGCGGCGCGCGCCTGTGGGAAAGGTTGTGGGGTGGTTCGTGGGGTGCTTGTGGGGTGCTTGTGGGGTGGTTGTGACACACGCACGCGCACGCACAGGCACGCACACACACGCACACACACACAAGCACACACGCGCACGCGTGCACCTGCCCAACGCTCCCCACCCGACACATGCAGCACTGAGGACAGCACACGCACGCGCGCACTCGCACACACACACACACACACACTCAACGCACACACACACACGCACACACACACACACACACCACGCACACACACGCACCTCCCCCAACGCCAGCCAGCGGAGACAGGCGCCCGTCCGCCACACTTCCAACGCCCCCGCCCGACGCATGCAGCGCAGAAGATGGCGCAAAGTTGTAAGCAGCGTCGCCGCCAGCGCCCGCCAGAGGGGACTCGCCGGGGGCTTGGCCGGGGGGGCGGTGCGTCCTGTGCGTGTGGTGTGTGGGGGGGTGGGTGGGTGGGTGTGAGGGGGGAGTGTGCGTGTGTCTGTGTGTGTGTGTGTGTGTGTGTGTGTGTGTGTGCGTGTGTGTGTGTTTTGTGCTGTCTGCCAGCGTGTGTGAGGCATGCGTCACTGCCCTGCCCTCCCCCCCTCCCCCTCGCCCTTTCCCCCCCCCTCCCCTCCCCTCCCCTCTCCTCCCCCTGCCCTTCCTGCCCTTCCCCTGCCCTTTCCCCCTCCCCTCCCTTCCCTCCCCCCCCCTCCCCCCCCCTCCCCTCCCCCCCTCCCCTCCCCCTCTCCTCCCCTCCCCTTCCCCTCCCCTTCCCTGCCCTTCCCCCCTCCACTCCACCCCCCTCCCTTGCCCTCCAGCACGCCCGTAACCCCAAGCACACACCTCCTCGGAGACCAGAACTCGGAGACATCAGAAACTGACGTAGCGCTCGCCAATGGCATGTCGCCGTGTGCGCCGTCACCGTCGCCAGAAGTGCGGGCTGCGTGCGTGCGTGCGAGTGTGTGTGTGAGAGAGAGAGAGAGAGAGAGAGAGAGAGAGAGAGAGAGAGAGAGAGAGAGTGTGTGGGTGTGTGCCGTCACCGTCGTCAGAAGTGCTGGCTGCGTGCGTGCGTGTGAGTGTGTGTGCGAGAGAGAGGGAGAGAGAGTGTGTGTGGGCGTGTGCATGATGGTGTGTGCGTGTGTGTGATGGTGTGTGCATGTGTGTGTGTGTGTGTGTGTGCGCATGTCTGTGCGTGTTTGTGTGCCTGCGTGTCTTTGCGTGTGTGCGTGTGAGAGTGGTGTCTGTGTGTGTCCCGGCTGAGATCAGAACGCACCCGACGGTGACCACCCGAGCGAGCGCCACGCCCACTGCAGCGACGGCGCACGGCTGCCGCTCGGGTGCTGCTGCGCCGATCCGGGCGCCTGCGCGGTGTGGTGCGCGTGCCCGCCCGGCGCCTCCTCTGCCGCAGCTCCTTCAATCTCTAAGACGGTCAGCTCTGCGACGCCCTGGCGAGAGAGGTCGTCGGGGTCGGCGGCCTGGCAGGGGGAGGGGGTTGCGGTCGCCGTCAGTCGATAAGTTGGCGCTCACAGGAAACGGGTCAGGGGAAAGAGAGGAGCGGGGCTGCGATCTCCAAGGCTGCCGGCTCGGCTACGCCCTGGCGCGAGAGGTTGCCGGGGTCGGCGGCCTGGTACAATACAAAGAGGAGGGGGGAGGGGAGGGCAGGGAGGCGGTGAGATGAGCGCCGGGCGAAGAGTAGAGCCAAGTAGAGTCAAGACCCCAGAGTAGAGTCAAGACCTAGGAGTCGAGTCGAGCAGAGCTGTGACTTGCTGGGGCATGGTACTGTCAAGACGTAGTAGTAGAGTAGAGTCCGGAGCGGTGGAGTCTCCGTGGAGTCTCCGTGGAGAGACGCGCACCGGACCAGCACCGCCAACAGCCGGCGAGGACGACGGGGCAGGCGGTTTAGCCTAAACCCTAAACCCTAAAACCCTAAACCCTAAACCCTAAACCGGCGGCGACACGACACTCAAGAGACTGCTAAACACTCATCCCCGTAACCCTTCCTGAGCCGCAAAGCCCACCTGCCCCGCACCCCACCTAGAGAAGCGTCTAGAGCCATGACCGGGTCCCTCGGGAATCCGTCCACAGGGCCGGCCGGTCGGGACAGTCCCTCCTCCCACCCTCTACACCCTAACACCCCAAACACCTTCACCCCCCCACACACAGCGTCAAGCCCCCTAGCCCCACCTGTCTCTCGAGTGAAGCATCAAGCGCCGTGACCGGGTCCCCTCGAGGATCCATCTACATGGCCGGCCGGTGGGGACGATGGCGATGCCGCCCCCCCCCCCCCACTCTCTACACCCAAAGAACCCCATCACCTGCAACCCCCCACGCACAGCGCCAAACCCCCTACTAGCCCCACCTGTCTCTCGAGTGAAGCATCCAAGGCCATGAACGGGTCCCTCGGGGAGCCATCCACAGGACCGGCCGGTGGGGACGACGGGACAGACGACAATGGCCCTCCCTGCTGCGTGCGTAGGTGTGCGTGTGAGTGAGCGCGTGTGTGCGAGCTGTGCAATGCAGCGTGCACTCTGGCAATGGCTGGTGATGCAGGCTGCTGATTGTTGCACGGGCTGTTGCTTGGAGGCTGTTTATACGGCTGTTGCTCCTAGACTGTTGCATATGCTGCTGCACAGGCTGTCATACAGGTTGTCGTGCTGGCGGGTGCACTGGCTGTTGCACTGTCTGTTGCACTGGATGTTGCACAGGCTGTTGCGCGGACTTTTGCGCAGACTGTTGCACTGGCTGTTGCACTGGCTGTTGCACTGGCTGTTGCTACACTGGATGTTGCACTGGGTGTTGCACTGGCTGTTGCTGCACTGGCTGTTGCTGCACTGGCTGTTGCACCGGCTGTTGCACTGGCTGTTGCACAAGCTGCACCCACCTCTGCTCGCTGCGGGGAGACCGGGACGGAGCGCGAGCGCGGGTGGGACGCGGTGGGAGACGGCGGGTGGGGGTGCGCGGCGCTGCGGCCCCCCCAAGTGCTGCTGCCGCCGCTGCGCAGTGGGGGTGAGGGGTGTTTGTGTGGGGGGGGAGGAGGGGGGAGTGTGAGCGCTCACGCGGGGGACAAAGGATTGTGTGTGTGTGTGTGTGTGTGTGGATGTGTGTGTGTGTGTGTGTGGATGTGTGTGTGTGTGTGTGTGCGTGGGTGGATGGGCCGCGGTGGGAGACGGCGGGTGGGGGCGCGCTGCGGCCCCCCCGCGGGGCGCTGCCGCCGCTGCGTGTGTGCGTCTGTGTGTGTGGTTTGGGGGGGGGGGCGTGTGCGCGCGTGCGTGCGTGTGCGAGTGTGCGCGTGCGCGGGCATGCGCCATCGCGCCCGTGCTCAACTCTCAGCGAGTGGCGTGGTCGGCGCGGACGACGGCAGCACACACACACTCACACACACACACGCACACACGCACACACACACGCACATGCACACGCGCACACACACACACACACACACACACACACACACACACACGCACACACACACCTGCCAGCCAGTGGTGTGGTCGGCGCGGACGACGTCGGCCACCCCCGCGCGCCGCTCGACGCCCACCGCACGGGAAGGTGGCGGGAAGCTGCGCCAGCGGAGGTGTGGCGGTGGGAAGTCGAAGAGCCACCGGCGCCGGTGCGACCGCCGGACGCGCTGTGGCCATCCACGTGTGCGGAGTGGGTGCGGACGATGGAGGACCTGTGTGTGTGTGCGTGCGTGTGTGTGTGTTGTGTGCGTTTGTGTGCGTTTGTGTGTGTTGTATGTGTGTGTGTGTTGTGTTGTATGTGTGCGTGTTTCTGCGCGTGTGTGTGTGTGTGTGTGTGCGTGAGTGCGTGAGGGTGTGACCGAATGCGCACCTGCCGCCTGCCCCTGCGCTCTGCTCCGCCGCGCGCGCCGCCGTCGCCGTCGTCGGGTGTCCCCCCGTGTCCTCCAGCTGCGTCCCGGCTGATCGCACCGCTGCGGCCGCCTCTTCGGCTGCAGCGACGGCCGCTGCGTTGAGCTCCTCTGCCATGCCGGCGTTGGCGCCTGTGAGGAGAGAACGAGTGTGAGTGTGAGAGTGAGAAAGTGTGAGGGTGAGGGTGACCAAGAGAGAAAGCACATCAGAGCACATCACAACACATTAGAAGCCACACACAAACACACCACCCCCCACCCCACACACACACACCTGTGTAGGGCCCCACCAGCACACACACACACACACACACACACACACACACCTGTGTAGGGCCCCACCAGCACCGCACATCCCGCGACTGCCGGCGCTGCCAGCGACTCGCCCTTGCATGAATCCAGCATGGAGTTTGCCATGAGCACAGTGTCGCAGACAGAGTAGAGCAGGTTGAGGTGGGCGTGGTCTGGGACGAGCAGAACGTCGCCTGTGTGTGTGTGTGTGTGTGTGTGTGTGTGTGTGTGCGTGTGTGTGTGTGTGTACGTGCGCGAGGTGTCGCACACAAAGTAGAGCAGGTTGACGTGTGCGTGGTCCGGGACGAGGAGCATGTCGCCTGTTAAGGGACAGATGCGCGAAGAGGATGCTCAGCGCGCACACGTGTGCGTGTGCAGTGCAGCGTGCACGTGTGCATCCCCCCAAGACAAGGCACGCGCCAGCACGCACCGTTGTAATCGGCGCCAGGGCCCGCCCACTCATCAACCGTGAGCGCGTGCTCGTCGCGCAAACATGCCGCGACAGCGGCTGCGGTGAGAAGCGGAAGGTGGGGGAAGGTGATGGGGGGAGGTGGCGTGAAGGCAGAGGCGTGAAACGGGGCTATCGTGCCAGGCCAGGCGCCACGCGCAAAGAGTGTGCGTGTCGAAACGGAGGGTCGGCAGCCCCCCCCCCCGCACGCACACAGGCAGTCGGCCTCCCCTTCACACCAAGCCCCCGTCCACACTCCCCTCCCACACAAATTCCACACCTGAGCGCGCCGGGTCGGCCGGCACCATCACGCTACGCACGTGCGGCACCGACCCAGCGAGCCGCTTGTGCACGCGCGCAGCCAGCGCCTCCTCTCCCGGCACGGTGTGCGAGGCGACCCACGTCGGGCGGCCGTGGAGGCCCTGCCGCAGAGCCTATGGCGTGGCAGAGAGATGGGTGTGGGAGGGAGGGTGTCAACGGGCTCGACCTTGATGCCAAGGTGATGCGGCAGCAGCAGCAGCAGCAGCAGCAGCGACAGCAGCGGCAGCGACAGCAGCGACAGCAGCGGCAGCAGCGGCAGCGACAGCAGCGACAGCGACAGCGGCAGCGGCAGCACGCAAGCAGCGGGAGCACGCAAGCACAGTGGTCCTCCAGCGCAGGCTCTCACACACACGCGTGCATGATCACACACGCATACGCACACACGCACACACACACACACACGCACACACACACACACATTGACGTCCTCCGGAGCAGGCTTGCTTAGGTACCACATTCCAGCTCCTAGCGCAGACGCACACACACACACACACACACACACACACCTTCACATCCTCCGGAGCAGGCTTGCTGAGGTACCACATCCCAGCTCCCAGCGCTGACGCGTGCTTGAGGTCCCCGCACCAGCCCGGCATCTGGCGCATCTCGGCACCAAAGAGGCAAAAGTGCCCAAAGTCCATGTCAGACAGGGGCACTGCAACAGGGGGGGAGGGGGGGCAGCGCGGTGACATGGGGCAAGTTAATAACAAGGCCTGAGGAGTCTAGGTCTTGAGGAGCCTAGACCCTAAAACCCTAAACCCCCTACCGTCAAGTATGGTGGTACGTGACACAGGGGCGCATGCACACGGGCCGCCAGCTAGCCAGGGTGTCCGCTGCACACACCAACGATGGGGTAACTTTACAGAGCAAAGTCCCCCCCCCCCCCCCCCCCCGCGATTTGCCCCCGCACTGCCCCCCCAAACTTCCCGGTGCGCCCCTGCAGCGGAGGCTGCGGAGGGGGCGCTCATGACACCACTGCCCCAACTGCTTCCAGGGGATGGGCAAACCCACCGATGAGGTCAAACTTGGCGAGCAGGTTGGACAGCAGCGAGCGGTATGTGACGTACGAGTGCCAGCGGAGCACCTGGGGCGCGAGCGGCACGGCCAATAAGAGGGGGTGGGTGGGCAGGAAGAGTGAGAGAGGCAGAGAGAGAGGCAGAGAGAGAGAGGCAGAGAGAGAGAGTGAGAGAGAGAGAGAGAGATAGAGGCAGAGCGGCAAAGACAAGAGTGCCAGCGGAGCACCTGGAGTGTGAGCGGCACGGCCGTCGGAGGGGGGGGGGGGGGCAGGAAGAGGCAGAGAGACAGAGAGAGAGGGGCAGAGAAAAAGGCAGAGAGAGGCAGAGAGAGAGAGAGGGAGAGAGAGAGAGAGAGGCAGACAGAGTGAGGGAGTGAGGGAGGCAGAGAGAGGAAGAGGCAGAGAGAGGGAGGCGCGTGTGTGTTTGTGTGTGTGCGTGTGTGTGTGTGCGTGCGTGCGTGCGTGTATGCGTACGTATGTGCGTGAGTGTGTGTGTGTTCACGCGCACACGCACACACACCTCATCACCAGAGAGCGATGCATTCAGCAGCGCGAGGCGAACGCCGTGCTGCGCAGCCATGGCCACAAGGGACGGGTACAGGGGCGAGTTCTGCGGGGTGACACGTCCATGGGGCGTCACGAGCGGTGAGGACGGGGACCCGAGACAACTCGGGTGCTTCAGAGGGGCCCATCAAGCCCCCTGGCCGCCGTGCCCTTCGCTCACGCATGCATGCGCACACACGTGCACACGCATGCAAATTCAAACACGCACGCACCATGACGATCCCCGCCTGCGGACGCCACGCCCTCAGGAACAGCCTGATGCACAGCGTGTTGTCCAGAGGCACCAGCTGCACCGTCACCTGTAGTGTGCACGTGCCAAGCAAGCATGTTCATGCGTGTGGTGTGCCACATCATGTGACATGCTGTTTGTGCAGGCGTGCGTGTGCATGAGCCCAGCGCCACCCCCCAAGCCACCCACCCTCTGCGGCAGGTTGTCCTTGAGCAGCGCGTACGCGTGGGGGGACGCGGTGGTGAGTAGCACGGCCACTTTCTCGTTGTACTCCTGCGAGCAGAAGCGAGAGAGTGAGAGGAGCTGCGCGGGCACAGCAGTGGAGGGAACAGCAGCAGCTCCCCAGTGCAGCAGCGGCTCACCAGAAGGCATCGGAAGAGGACGGGCAGGGCGACGGAGCACTCGCCTGCGGTGGTGGGGTGGTGGGCAGGTGGCATGCAACCCATGCTGCCGTGTCGGGGCACGTGCCCTGTTCGTTGTCTGCTCCCCTCGTCTGCTACGCATTACTCGATAGAACGTTGCACGAGCGCTGCTGCTGGGAGGGCTGCGCCAACGACCAAGACAGAAACTTCACCCTCCCCTCGCCCCCCTGCGCACCGATGTCTGCAGCGTGGAACCAGATAAGGGGTCCATCGCGACGAGGGTGCAAGGAAAATCCCAAGCGCTGCGCCTGCATCAGGGCGAAGGCATGGTGTTGAGTTGCTTGATTTTTTGCCCACTGCACCACGCCACTGCCAATGCTGCACTGCAGCATCACCCACCACGCACGACCACTGCTCCTGTCCCCGCGCAATCTTGAGGCCGAGCTCGGAGAACGTGCAGGGGAGCTGCGGGGGCGCATGGGGGGCTTGTGCGCACAGGGTGCACGCAAATAGCACACGAGTGGCGCGCGATTGCGCCACTCGTACTAGTGGGGCACGCCGTTGTGCTCTGCTCACCCTCAGAGCATCCAGCACCGGCGTCTGCATCGCGGCAAAGCGCGCGTTAGCTGCCTCCTCGCGCATTGCGGCCTCAGCTGGGCTGTTGCATGGCGTGGCTGGAGGGGGCGATTAGCGTCGACTAATACGCGTGGAGCCACGCACACGTGTAGTGCGGGTTGGGAACTGGGCACAAGGCGTGCGAGAGCGCCAAACCACCTCCGCCAAACTGCCAATGGTGTGAAACGTGAGATTCCAAGGACTGCAACAACTTTGCAAGCAACAACACCATTGAAGAGTGTTGGGACTCATGCGACAGAGGCCGACCAGAACCCTGCCGCAGACGCACTCAAATGGTCATACCGTTTGAGTTTGCAAACTTGCGCCAAGTTTCGGGAGTACGACGCAATCGACCACGGTGGCCTGGGAAGTGCCTGCTGTCTCTGTTGCACTTCCTGTTGCAATGCGGCCGCAACACTTCTTCACTCAGCATGCACTCAGGGTTTACAAAAGAGACCCAAAAGCTCACGCGCTCTTGGACACAGTGCCGGAGCGCAGCTTGCGTGCCAGCTGTACCTTGGACAGCTTGCGTGCCTTGCCGTCCTGCGGTAGGCAGCAGCACAGACAGCGAGACGTGTTAATAGGGTGCGTGTGTTTGTGTGCGGGGTGGGCAGTAGCGGGCTGCAATTGGGGGTTGGAGTAGCAGCGGCGGCCGGGTTCGCCTTGCCGCGTGCATATGTGCAAGTGCTACCGTGTGTCGCACTTCCGCCTGTACCCCCCCCTGCCCCATTCTGCGCGAGCCCCACCCGTTCTCTCCCACACAACCACCCACACCTTCCCGCGTCGCCGCAACTGCGCACTGCGCCGCAACTGCACACTGCGCTGCAACTGCGCACTGCGCAAACCTCCGCGCCATTCCGCACCACCCACCTGCTCGGCCTTGACGCCAGACTCCTTCTCCGTCAGGAACAGCTCGATGTGGCAGGGGCTCGACATGTAGGGGTTCACGCGACCGTGCGCGCGGTACGTGCGGCGGCGCTGGCGCATCGCGCGGTTGACCTGCAGGGTGGACGGGGGGTTGGGTAATAATTAAGGTTACTGATGATGGATTTTACAGTCGTGTGTGACGCACCTACCGGCAGCGTACTCGACCTTGTTCGGCGTATAGCGCCCGAGCGCTACAGACATGTGGCTGGGCACTAGTGGTTGGGGGCTAGTGGGTCGGGGCTGGACCTAGACAGGGCACTCGGCCCCCAGATCTGACTCCCTCCCCATGGGAGCACGGCCGGGGTTCACGGGCCCGCGGGGTCGCACCCCCTAGACCTCCACCGCGGCACAGCAAAAGCTTTTAACATTTTAGGGTTACTAGGGTGCAGGGTTCAGCGGGCGTGGCCGCATCCCAAAACCCGACCCCCACGTTTGGTGTAACAGCCACCCTTGCGCATGTCCAGTAAGGAGTTAGCACGAAGGGTGCTACATGTCGTGTCCAGCCAGTGGCTTGGCATCTCAAGATCCGACCTCATACATCCCTCACTGGTAAGAGGGTACAGCGGGAACCCACACCCGGCTCTCCTATTCAAGGCCTAGTGGCTAAGCTTTTGGCATTTGGCATGACAATTGGCGCTGGCACATCGCATGGTACACTTGTGTCAATGTGGGTGGCGCGTCTGGGAGGTTTGGCGGGGCGCGTCATGGCGGTGCATGCATTGGTGCAGCGCGCATGGGCGCCATGCGGGGGGGGGGGGGGGGCAACCACCCACCCACTGAGCGTGCGGGCACACACACGCACACACAAACACAGTCACACACACACACACACACCTGCACGTGCGACACGACGAGCGAGTCCACGTCCAGGCCCTTGGTCTGCGACGCAGCAGCAGCAGCAGCAGAGGGGGAAGCGTCATATCACAACTCAACACCTGACCGGACATCTGGCAAGACTGACTGTCGAATGTCGGGGCGCGCGGGCAGGGCAGCACACGGGCGACAAGAGCATGCATGCACAGAGGCCGCATGCATGCCTGCTGCACGTGGAGAGGGTCGCCTCTCCTCTCCCCTCCTCGCCTCAGGCCGGCTGCCACTAAGGATGCGCGCACACTGTGCCGTTGGTTCGTGGTTGATGGAGTGGCTGGTGACCGCGGTGCTCCCCCGCCCCCCTTCTGCAGCTGCTGCTGCTCCCCCTTGGCACATGCATGCAGCCGCCGCATGCCCATGCGTGCCCATGCAAGGTCCATGCGTGCCCATGTGTGCCGGTGCAGCCGCCGCGTGCCCATGTGAGCCCATGCAGGCGCCGCATGCCCATGCGTGCCCATGCAAGGCCGTCCCATGCCCGCGGCCCACACCTCGGCGTTCGACTCGGCGTTCCTCAGCAGGCCCAGCAGGAACTCGCACGACTTGACGGGCCAGCGTCCCTGTCCTGCCGGGTTGTCCTCGTTCTTGGCCTGGGCGGTGCGGCCGGCGCAGCCAGAGTGGCGGCGGAATGGAATGCAGCGCTTCTTCTCGAGCACGGCGCCCAGGTAGCTCTTGGCCTCGATGAGCGTCTTGCCGCGGATGGCGTAGGCGGTCTCGCGCGTGTTCTAGTGGGGCAACCCAAGAGCAGTGTCAGTCGCCGGCTATCAGGTGTCAGCAGTCGCCAGAGACGTGCGCGCGACACATGGACCCGAGAGGCGCGCAAGCCAATGCACCCTAGATGCCCACGTGCCAATTACACCCGATACGCGCGCGCGCCAAAGCACCCGAGAGGCGGGCATGACGGATGCACCCGAGAGGCATGCGTGCCCACAAAACGCACCTTGTAGTGAACACGCAGGTCGGAGCCAC
This sequence comes from Chlamydomonas sp. UWO 241, assembly GCA_016618255.1. NCBI lineage: Eukaryota > Viridiplantae > Chlorophyta > Chlorophyceae > Chlamydomonadales > Chlamydomonadaceae > Chlamydomonas > Chlamydomonas priscui. The sequence continues at coordinate 18,227 of VFSX01000582.1, forward strand.
GGGCCTGCGCGCGCACCGAGCATGCAACAGCGTCATGCCCATGCAACGGCGCATGCATGCACAGTGCATGCATGCGGGCGCAGCAGCAGCCCCAACCTCGCTGGCCGACACAATAACTCCTTAATGGACCCTCTCCCATCCCCAAACCACACTCTGCAGCAGCCCCCCACGCAACCGCCACCGCCCGAGCATCGCCCATGTGACCGTGTTGCGATGCTGCACCCGTAGCGCCTCCCCACGCCCCCCAGGCAAGCCCAATGCCCCGCCATGGTTCCAGATAGCACTGTGCTGCTGCGGGCTGCGGCTGTCGCTCGTCAGCCCGACGCATGCATGCAGCCGCCGCACGAGCCTGAAACGCCTCGCAGCCGCCCAAACTACCGTCCAACGTTCGCATGGATGCCGTCTCATACTTGTACGCCCGTCGCCGCAGCCGGAGGGCGCCCCGCAGGCCGCGCAAGGCTAGGGCGGCGCCAACGCCCCTCTCTCTCCTCGCTGGCGCACCTTAGCGGCCTTCGTGGCGTTCTCCGGATCCCTGGCGTACTTGACCATCTTGCCTGAGAGGTGGAAGAGGGCGATCGAAGATGATTTTGGCCCCCAACTAATTTCGGAAGTGTGGCGAGCGACACCCTGGAATCTTTCAAAAGAGGTAGGGAACGTGCAGGGGGGGAGGTACTTGCTGATAAATTGCTGGTAAGGATTTTTTAGATGCCTGTGTCAGGTGCAGGTGGTGCCAGGTCGCAGTGACGGCCCGCGCCAGACGGGCGGAAGCTGTGGGGACAGGCTGACTTCCTCACTGCTTACTGGTCTTACTGCTTGCTCTACTGCGAGGGGCGCATGTAGATGTCTACTTGTGTTTGTGTGTGCATGCGCGTGCGTGATGGTGTGTGCATACATGCGTGCCCCTGCTGCCTAGACGGTCCGCGGTGTGGTTGCGGCATGTTGACTGTTCAAGGCTGGGTTCGAAAGGAAGATGTTCGGTGTGTACGTGCATGTATAAGCAAGGCTGCGTGCATCCTCATATCATCGATCTACTGCTGGGAGTGGGTAACCCTCCGATGCGTGGCACCATGCTGCTGTTGGGGGGGGGGCGATCCAGTCTCGTTGGAGGGCTCGTCCCTGACCGTGCTGCCGGCTCTGCCTGGTGATGGTACGTACTGCTCTTCTTGCTCATCTGCGCAGTCGCAAGCGGCCCGAGGTGCCACCGCTGCGCTGCTCATCACTGGGAATACTCTGCTCTGCGCTGCGCTGCCGCCAGCCGCAGGTAAATTGCACGAAGAGAGGCCGCTGGGGTAGTCGGTGTCTGTTGGGGGTGGCCGGTTGCGCGATGGCGCACGAGCTCAAGACCTGAATTTGTGACAGGTCGGTTACGGTCTGTGGACCGTGCAGTCTGTGGACTGCTGCCTGCTGCTTGCCGTCAGCCGTGCACGCACACGGCAGCGCATGGACGGAGACTCGGCCGGCGTACTCTTGGCCTAAGCCAGCTGCGTGCGTCGGCGTGCGCTGCGTCCAGCCGCCCATGCATAGGGCGCTGCTGCACCCAAGTTGCGGCTGGCAGGCTGCTGTCAACGGTCGGCGGTAAAAAGTGCGCTGCATCCAGCCGCCCATGTGGGGGGCGCTGCTGCACCCACGTCGCGGCCGGCAGGCTGCTGCCAACGGTGCGCTGCAACCGTGCGCCCATCAGCGCCGTCGACACACAGCGGCCGCAAGGGGGTCGGCTGCTGCCCGCTGCGCGATGGCCGACCCTCTTGTGGCCGGCTGCTGCCTGCGGTGCGATGGCTGGCGCAGCATGCTCGGTGCCGGCACCCGCCATCAGAGTTGCCAACATATGCGGCCGAGGGCACACGGTTGCGGTGTGTTGTCTGTGACGGCGGGGCGGAGCGCGCGGCCCGGCCGCCATCAGCAGCGCCGTCGACACAGATGCGACACAGGGGCCTTGAGGGCACTCAGGCGCGGTCGGTTGTCTGCTGTTTGGTACGCGACGGCGGCTGCGGTGTGCGCGGCCCAGTTGCCGGCGAGACGCACGCGTCGCCCATGCTACCGCTGCCGCCGCCGCTGCCACCTCCACCCTTTGTGCTGCTGCCGCCGCTGGTTACACCTGCACCTGCATGCGTGGGTGCGTGGGTGCGTGAGCGCAGGAGCCAAGTGTGTGGGGTGGACACACGCACGGACGTGTGTGTAAAGAGTGCCACAGCCGCAGCACCCGCGCGCGGTGGGCCGTGCTTGCCGCATGCTGCTGCTGCTTCTGCCGCTGCTTCTGCTGCTCTTCTGCTGCCGCTTCTGCTGTCGCTTCTGCTGCTTCTGCTGCTGCCGCTGCTGCTGCCGCTGCTGTTGCCGCCGCTGCTGCTGCCGCTGCTGCCGCTGAAGCTACCCCTGATGCTGCACCATGGCATGGCGAACGCACGCATCCAGCAATCGCACCTGTAAGAGCGTCGCCTCCCGCCGATCCAGTGCCGGCGAGCGACCCAGAGCCGGCGAGCGACACAGAGCCAACGAGCGACACAGAGCCAACGAGCGACCCAGTGCCGGCGCTCTCGCAGCGGCTGGGAGCCTTTGAGCCCTGCATGGGTGGGTGGTCGAGAGGTCGCCGCGTGGGGCATTCAGATTGGTGGGAAAGGGAGAGGAGGGTGGAGGGGCCAGGGCCCTCGGAGCAGCAGCTGGGAGGGTGAGCACCAGGCGGGTGGGTGGGTGGGTGAGGTGGGAGGGTTCGAGCCTTGCAGCGGCTGGGAGCCTTTGACCCCTGCATGGGTGGGTGGTCGAGGGGTTGCCGCGTGGGGCATCCAGATTGGTGGGAAAGGGAGAGGAGGGTGGAGGGGCCAGCGCCCTCGGACAAGCAGCTGGGGGGGTGAGCCCTAGGCGAGTGGGTGGGTGGGTGAAGAGGCTGCCCGGTGGGCCAGCATTGGTGGGGAGTGGAGAGGCAGTGTTGCCAGGTGGTTCATGCACATTGGAAGGGGTGAGGAGGTTTGCGTTTGATTGAGCGGCTGGATGGGCCAGAGGGTGAAGGGGTTGAGTTGTGAGCATTGGATTCAGTCTGTGTGCATGTGCAAGGAGCCCTGCCTGGCAACACGGTGCTCTTTGCAAACAGCCCTGTCTGGCAACACGCTGCGCGTGTGCGCACACAGGTCCTCACTCAGGTGCCGAACAAAGGAGATGAGCGGGTGGGCACGGCGCGTGCGCGTGTCGGTTGTGGAATAAAATTGCCACCAGAGCACCATCAGAGCACACCTGCAGGCTCGACGGCGGCGTGGGAGGCAGCTCCTCGTCCTGCGTCCGCTTCTGCTGCGCCTTGTGACCCTTCTGTGTCTTCTGCCCCTTCTGCCCCTTCTCCCCCGACTGCTGCTCTGTCAGCGCCGCAACCGCCTCTGACACCACTCCATGCTCCTCCACCGTGTCGCAGCCCCCAGCGGGGCCGCCCGAGCGCGTGCCTCCTCCCGCACCTAACGCGGCCGCCTCCGCGACGGCCGTGCCTGCGCCCGCGGGCGCCCGCTCGTCACCGCCACCGCCACCGCCGCCACGCTTCCCCTGCTTCCCCTGCTGCCGCTGCTGCTGACCAGTCTCCCCCGTCTCCTGCTGCGCCTGCTGCTGGTCGGCCTGCCCCTGCACCTCGGCCGCCTGTGCACCGCTCCGCGTTGCACCAACCGGCACCGGCACTGGCATGGGCATGGGCATGGGCGCCCCTTGCTGCTTGCCCGCCGCCCCGTGGCCTGTACCGGCCGCAGCGGCGGCCGCAAAGCCGGAACTCGCCTTGGGGCTGCCCCATGCGGGCGCTGACGGGTTCAGACGCTTGCTGCTGCTGCTGCTGCCGCTGTCGCCGCTGCCGCTGCCCCTGCCGCTGGAGTCGGGCGAGCTGTCGCGCGAGCCGGCGGGGGGCGCGGGCGCAGGCGCGGGTGCAGCGCCACCGGCGCCCGCGGGCTCTACAGCAGCGGTTAGCTGCCTCCCACCGCCGCCGCTGCCACCCTCGGTCACGCCAGCGCCAGCGCCGGTCGCTGTTGCTGGGCCGCTGCCGGTCGCTGCGCCAGCAGCAGCGCCAGCAGTGCCAGCAGTGCCAGCAGGCGAGGGGGCCCCGTGCGGGCCGATCCCGCGCACGGTCAGGGGGCGCGCGTGCGCGGCGAGCACGCCCGTGCGCGTGGCGCCCGCTGCTGCCGCTGCTGGCGCCGGCCGCTGCTGCTGCTGCTGCATCTGCTGCTGCGCCTGCGGCGGCGACCCCGCTGGCGGCTGCGGGAAGAAGACCTGGCCGCCGCCCTGCCCGCCGCCGCTGCTGCCTCTATACCACCATGCCATCGGTTGGCCATACAGGAGACCGCCGCCCCCGCCACCGCTGCTGTCGCCGCCGCCGCCGCCGCCGCTTGCATAGCGGGGAGGGCCGCCCCCGCCCTGCCCTGGGCTGGGACCTGACGTGCACGCACGGACAAAGGGGTGGAGCATTGTGAGAAGGTGCTGCGAGGCTGAGGGCAAGAACTGGACTGCTCATGTCAGATACGCAAGGACCAAACTGGGACCAACCAATAGCCGGCCTCAATAGCTCCGAGCTGTGCAATCATAGCATGGTGGGGACTCAAGGACTAGAGGGGGCAACTAGGAAGGCCCCGTGTCTGTGTCTGCTCACGCAAAAGATACGGAAGAACTAACCTGGGACCAACCAACAGCCGGCCTCAAGGCCGAGCGGTGCTTTCATGCCTGTAGGTGCGTCACACACAACTGAAAAATCCACCATCATCATAGCATGTTAGGGAGCAAGGGCTACACAGGACAACTAGGAGGACCCGTGTCTGTGTCTGTTCATGCGAGACACGCAAGGACCAACCTGGGTTCATGCGGCCGCCGCCGCCGCCGCCGCCGCCGCCGCCCCCGGCGCCGCCGCCAGCCCCGCCCGGCACCTGCCTCGGCGGCGGCCCCTGCCACTGCTTTTCAGGCCCACCGCCGCCGCCCAGGCCCCCGCCCGAGCTTCCCCCGCCCCCGCCAAACACGCCGCCGCGCGCCCCACCCCCGCCGCCGCCGCCGCCGCCGCCGCCGCCGTAGGTCGACGCGCCGTGCCTCTGGGTAGACAGCGGCGACGGGCGGTGCTGCGGGAGGTGGGTCGGCTGGCTGTGGGCCGTCCCTTGGTAGGACCCCATGGGGACCATGTGGGAGGGCGCCATGTAGCCGCCCCCAGAAGGGGATCCCATGAGCCAGGGGCCACCGAGGTCACCGCTGGGGTTGCCACCTGTGTGTGCGCGGGGGGGAGGGTGCATGTGGGTGCATGTTATGTGTGTGTGTGTGTTTGCATGTGTGTGTGATGCATGTGCTGCCACGCAGGGAGCCTATGAGCCAGGGGCCGCTGAGGTCGCCGCTGGGGTTGCCACCTGTGTGTGTGAGAATAACAGGGGGGTGCGGGGGGTGCGGGTAGTGCGCCAGCTGGCTGGCTGTGGCCCGTCCCTGGGAAGGACCCCATGGGGAGCGCATGCATGCAGCAGCAGGTCGGGCGCACCTGCACGCACCCCTTTCCCATCTGTATTGTTAAAAGCACAAACACACACGCACACACACACACACACACACACGCACACACACACACACACAAAACACACCAGCACCCCCAAGGCCAGGGCCGATGCCCCCAAGTCCCTCGGGTCCACTGCCACCCCCAGGGGAGAGAAGCAGATCGGGCGCGCCAAGCGGGGGCCCGTAGTACAGGCCGCCACCACCAGTAACACCAGCAACACCCGAGCCGGCGCTGTGCAGCCCGCCACCCCCTGCATGGGAGAGTGTGTGTGTGTGTGTGCGTGCGCGGGTGTGTATGTGTGTGTGCGTGTGTGTGCGTGTGTGTGTGCGTGTGCGTGCGTGTGTGTGTGTGTGTGTGTGTGTGTTGTATGTGTATGTGTGCAGGTTATGTGGGGCTGCCAGGATGTGTGCATGTATGCATGCATGTGTATATGCGCGTGGGTGCCAGCTCTGCTCAGCCATTGTCGGTTCGTTTCAGCGGGTGCACTAGGTGTATCCATTGCGCCTCTCATTCGTAACATTTGATATAACTCAGCATTGCAGAGATACGAGGGGAGGAGGGGGGGGGGTATGTGTGTGTGTGTGTGCGTGTGTCCATTTGTTTGTGTGTGTGTGTGTGTGTGTGTGTATGTGCACATGATTGCGTGTGCTGTGTGGATGCGTGTGTTTTGCGTGTGCATATGTGCGTGCACGGCTCTGTTCAGAGTTTTATTTGTTTGTTTCTAGCGGATGCATTGCACCACTTGTATCAAGGCGTTGTGCTCCGCATTGCAGAGTGTGAGAGTGTGAGAGTGTGGGTGAAAGATGGGGGCAACCGCGGAAGTGGTGCGCGCGCGTGAATGCGTGCGTGTGCGTGCTCAGAGTTTTGTTAGTTTGTTTCCAGCGGATGCATTGCACCACTCGTATCACGGCGTTGTGCTCCGCATTGCAGAGTGTGAGAGTGTGAGAGTGTGGGTGAAAGACGGGGGCAACCGCGGTAGTGGTGTACGCGCGTGCATGCGTGCGTGTGCGTGCTCAGAGTTGTTTTTTCAGTGGATGTATTGCACCGCTCATATCACGGCGTTTTACTCCGCATTGCAGAGTGTGAGAGTGTGAGAGTGTGAGTGAAAGGTGGGGGTGACGGCGGGAGTGGTGTGCGCGCGTGTATACGTGCGTGTGCGTGCTCAGCGTTTTTCTAGCGGATGCATTGCACCGCTCATATCACGGCGTTTTACTCCGCATTGCAGAGTGTGAGAGTGTGAGAGTGTGGGTGAAAGATGGGGGCAACCGCGGTAGTGGTGTGTGTGTGTGTTGTAT
>VFSX01000582.1:30000-35000 GCA_016618255.1 Chlamydomonas sp. UWO 241
ACGTGATAGGTTAGACTCAAAGGATGCATTGCATCGCTCATACAAGCCATGACATCTTCATTGCAGAGCCGTGGGAGTGTGTGTGTGTGTGTGTGCGTGCAGAAGAAAGGGGCTGAAAGCGCATGCATGTGCGCGTGTACGCCACCCTGCTGTGCTAGGCATTTGTTGTTAGAATCAGTGCATTCATTGCAGAGCGCATCAGCTCAAACAAAGTTACTCGCTTCCTCAATGTGCAGTCGTGGGAATACGTGCGTGCACCGCCCTTGTACTATACTTATAACCCCCTAAACCCTAAACCCTAAATCCCAAACCCCAAACCCCAAACCCTAAACCCTAAACCCTAACGCATGTCAAGTAAGGACTTAGCACATAGGGTGCTTATGTCAAACCAGAGCGTGGTTTGACATCTCGAGATCTGACCCTTTTGGAGCGGGAACCCACACCCAGCTCGCCGACAGATGAAGGCCCAGTGGCTAAGCTTTCAATTTTGGTTTCAGTGCGGAATAACACGTATACCCTTTACCCAAAACCCTTAACCCTAAACCCTTAACCCTTAACCCCAAACCCTTCAAACCCCTCACACCCGCTCACCTGGCGTGCTGTGCATCCCCAGCCTGCCGCCGTCGCACCATCCGCTCCTCCGCCCATTGGAGCGTGCGCGCCGTCATATACCCCCTGCCGCTGCTCCCACAAAACCCGCAACCCTAAAACCTTTAGCCCTAAGCCCTAGACCCTAAACCATGACACCCCCTCAACGCCACCTGGCGTGGTGTGCATGCCCAGCCCACGACTGCCGTATCCTCCCCCTCCATAAGTGCTGTCGCAGCGCCCGCCGCTGCTCCCGCAAAAGCCGCCACCGCTGCCAAGCCCTAGAGTCTGAACCCTAGAGCCTCAGCCCTAGACCCGGAATCCTGGAGCCTCAACTCTGCGTCCCAATCCCCAATCCCAACCCACCGGACGTGTTGTGCATCCCCAGTCCGCCGCCCTCGCACCCTCCTCCTCCGTAGTCGCTGTCGTAGCGCCCGCCGCTGCTCCCACAAAAACCGCCGCCACCGCCTAACCCTAAAGTCTGAACCCTAGAGCCTCAACCTTCACCCTGAAACCTAGAGCCCCCTAGGGCTCCTTATCTCTGCGCCGTAATCACCCCCCTCAACCCCACCTGGCGTGTTGTGCATCCCCAGTCCGCTGCCCTCGTACCCTCCTCCTCCGCAGACACTGTCGTAGCGCCCGCCGCCACCGCAAAACCCTAAGAATCTGAACCCTAGAGCCTTGACCCTAACCTCAAAGCGCTAAACCCCAACCCTACACACATGGCAACCCCTCCACCCCACCTGGCGTGTTGTGCATCCCAAGTCCGCCGCCCTCGTACCCTCCTCCTCAATAAGTTTTCCTCAACCCTAGACCCTGAACCCTAGCGCCACCTCACTGCACCCTACCCCCCCCCCTCAACCCACCTGGCGTGTTGTGCATCCCTAGTCCGCCGCCCTTGTGCCCCCCTCCTCCACAAGTTTTGTCGTGGCGCCCGCCGCTGCTCCCATCAAAGCCTTTAACCTTTACACCTAAATCCTAAACCCCCGACCGTAAACCTGAACCCTGCTAAATGCTGAACCATTACAACCCCTCAACCCCACCTGGCGTGTTGTGCATGCCAAGTCCGCCGCCCTCGTACCCACCTCCTCCATAAATGCTGCTGCACCGCCCGCCGCTGCTCCCACCAAAAACGCCGCCGCCGCCGCCGCCAAGAGCCCCCCCCCCTCCCCCCCGTAGAGTCTAGGGTTGTCGAGGGGGGGGGGGGGCTCTAAAGTCTGAACCCTACAGCCTCAACCCTAAACCCTGAACCCTAAAGCCCCACCTCTGCGCTCTTCTCTCCCAACCCAACTTTGACTCCCTGGTAGGCTGGCGCGGTGCGTGGCCTTGCGGGCTCTCCTAGTAGAGTCCCCCTAGACCTGAATTCTAGGCCTTAATTCACGCCCCGGGGTGCTCCGGGCTCATACGTGTAAAACCTGTATAGCCCTCCCAACCCAACCCACCGGGCGTGTTGTGCATGCCAAGCCCGCCGCCCTCGAACCCTCGACCTTCACACACTTCAGCTTAACCCTCGACCCTAAACCCCAAACTTGAAACCCTACACCCGCAACCCTACACCCTTACAACCCCTCAACCCCACCTGGCGTGTTGTGCATCCCCAGTCCGCCGCTTTCGTACCCTCCTCCTCCATACACGCTGTCGTAGCGTCCGCCGCTACTGCTACCGAAACCGCCGCCGCCGCCCCCGCCAAACCCCGCCCCCAGCTGCCCATCCCCCCCATTCCCCCCATGCTCCCCATCCCCATCCCCATGGGGTCCATCCCGAGGGGGAGGTTGCCGCCAAAGCCGCCGCCGCCGCCGCCGCCGCCGCCGCCCCTGCCGCTGCCACCGTAGCCCCCACCACCGCCGCCTGTGTGTGGTGGTGGTGGTGGTGGTGTGTGTGTGTGTTTTGTGTGTGTGTGTGTGTGAAAGTGTGCCGCTGCCGCCGCCGCCGCCTCCGCCGCCTCCGCCCCTGCCGCTGCCACTATACCCCCTGCCGCCGCCTGTGTGCAGTGTGTGTGTGTGTGTGTGTGTAAGTGTGTGTGCAAGTGTGTGAAGTTGTGCTGCTGTTGCCGCCCCTGCCGCCGCCTGTGTGTGTTGGAGTAGGGGTGCGTGTGCGTGTGCGTGTCTGTGTGTGTGTGTGTGAAATTGTACTGCTGTTGCCCCCCCTGCCACTGCCACCGAAGCCCCCACCACCGCCGCCTGTTTTTTTTTGTGTGTGTGTGTGTGTGTGTGTGTGTGTGTGTGTGTGTGTGTGTGTGTGTGTCTGTGTATGTGAGTGCGCTGCTGTTGCCGCTCCTGCCGCCGCCAGCTGCCTTGTAGCCCCCACCGCCGCCGCCTGTGGGGGGGATGGGGTGGGGGTGCCGGCGTGTGTGCGAGTGTGTGTGTGTGTGTGTGCGTGTGTGTGTGAAAGTGCGCCCCTGCCGCCACCAGCTGCCTTGTAGCCCCCACAGCCGCCGCCTGTGTGTGAGGGCTGAGGTGGGGGTGCCGGCGTGTGTGGGAGTGTGTGTGCGTGTGTGTGTGCGTGTGTGTGTGTGTGTGTGTGTGTGTGCGTGTGTGTGTGTGAAAGTGTGCCCCTGCTGCCGCCAGCTGCCTTGTAGCCCCCACCGCCACCGCCTGTGTGTGTGGGGTGGGGTGGGGGTGCCGGCGTGTGTGGGATTGTGTGTGTGTGTGTGCGTGCGTGTGTGCGTATTGTGTGCGTGTGTGCGTTTGTGTGTGTGTGTGAAAGTGTGCCCCTGCCGCCACCAGCTGCCTTGTAGCCCCCACAGCCGCCGCCTGTCGATGTATGGATGTGAGAGAGGTGTGAGGCAGTAAGTTTTCGGCCAGGTGGGTGTGTCGCTGTCGCAGTTGGTGTTGCAGTTGGTGTTGCGGGAGTTGTTGCAGGTGTTGTTGCAGGGTGTGTGGCATGTGGTGTTGCAGTTGGTGTTTCGGGCGGTGTTGCAGGTGGTATTGAGACAGCTGGCTCCAGGACTATGCATTGGCAGGCAGCAGCTGGTGGTAACCGCCCCTCTCAAGCAATTGTTAGGGCCAGAACTAGACTTGGGTCTAGGCGGTAGTTCATTGACAATAGGCAGTTTTCGCTGGAAACAAAAACAATGATTCTCTTACGGTGGCCGTCCTGGACACGCACACAACAAATGAGCAACACAGGTTGGGGTTCAAACGTCGTGTTGCAGGTATGGTTCAAGGGGGTGTTCCGGGGGGTGGGGTGCGGGGGGTGTTGTGCGGAAATGCTGCAGGTCTTGTTGCAGGGGTGTTGCACGCGGTGTTGGGGCAGCATTGGTGCGACCTCACATGTGCTCTTCAGTTCTCTGATGTGCTCTGAGAGGTTGGGCAAAAAAAGCGCTTCCATGCAGGAGATCTTCTGTGCCGTCACGTTCATGTGCTCTGATGGGGCCTCTCAGAGGCGTCTGGTGTGTGTCGTCATGTGCTTCGATATGGCATCTGCTCCAATGTGCTCCAATGTGCTCTGATGTGGCCCCTGGTGTGCTCTGATCAGATATGTGTGTGATGGGGCCTCTACCATGATCTGAAGTGGCACTGATTTGCCCCGATAGGACACCAGCTCCGTCATATTTGGGGAATATGAGGCTGCGCGCTTGGCTCAAGGCTTTGGCCTCCCATGTGCTCTGATATGGCACCAGGCGTCCACTGCTGCGCTCGGATATGGCTTCTGATGTGCTTTGACAACTCTGGTGTGCGCTGCGCTGTGCTAGGGCCCTTGCTGTGCTCTGAAGCAGCTCTGATGGCCTGCGGTGTGCTCTGAAGCCTCTGGTGCGCTGATGTGCCCTCTTGCGGCCTGTGATGAGGTCTGTTATGCAGTGTGAAAGGGCTGATGTGCTCTGAAATGGCTCTGATGGCCTCTGATTATGTGCCCTGATGTTGACAAAACCCCACCATGCATGCCGTAGCCACCACCGGGGGAGAGGCCGAGGCCTGAGGGGTCGTTGCCGTATGGCCTCTTATGACATTTCCTATGGCCTCAGCTGTGCTCTGAAGTGGCTCTGATGGCCTCTGATGTGCTGACAAAACCCACCCTGCATGCCGTAGCCACCACCGGGGGAGAGGCCCAGGCCTGCGGGGTCGCTGCCGTAGCTCTGCATGCCTCCGATGGGGGACGCCATTAGGCCGTAGACAGCTGCGTGTGTGTGTGTGTACGCGTGCGTGTGTGTGTGTGCATGTGAGAGAGAGAGAGAGAGAGAGAGAGAGAGAGAGGGAGAGAGAGAGAGAGAGAGAAAGAGAGAAGACGGAGAGCAAATGGTTATTGCCGTCGCTCTGCATGCCTCCGATGGGGGAAGCCATGAGCCGTAGACAGCTGCGTGTGTGAGCGTGTATGAGTGTGTGTGAGAGACAAGAGAAGACAGAGAGACACAGAGAGAGACCAAGATAGAGGGACAGGAGAAGAGGCCCGAGGGGATGCTTCCGTTGCTCTGC
>VFSX01000582.1:37500-82500 GCA_016618255.1 Chlamydomonas sp. UWO 241
CTGCCGTACCCACTGCCCATCCCAACCAAGGGGGTGGGAGCAGGGCGTTCACTCCTACCTGTGAAGCTCCCATCTCTTGAGCATTCTCTCACAAAACAAAAGCCTTCCAGACAGACAGAACGCAGCTCACCCGGAGAGCCCAGTAGAGAAGGGTGCATGTGTGCGTGCGCCTGCATGACGGCCTGCGCAGCCTCCGTGTGCGCGTGTGCACTCCTATCTCCAAGTCTTTTCTCACGCACACAGGGCCTTCCAGCCTGCCAGAACACAGCTCACCCAGAGAGCCGAACAGCGAGGGGTGCACGTGCGGCATGCACGTGCGTGACAGCCTGCGCAGCCTCCGCGCGCGCTCCTGTCTCCAAATATTTCCTCATGCACACAGGGCCTTCCAGCCAGACAGAACACAGCTCACCCGGAGAGCCCAGCAGAGAGGGGTGCGTGTGCGTGTGCGCCTGCATGACGGCCTGCGCAGCCTCTGCGCGCGCGAATGCCCTGGCGCCTGTCCTGCGCCTGTGGTGGCATGGGAGGCGAGTAGGCAGCGGTGTCAGACGGGGGGGGGGGCAGGCGTTGGTATTGCGCGTGCATGCTGGCCTCAGCAGCCTCCACGTGTGCGGACGCCCTTGCCCCGGTCTTAAGGCTGCAAGGGAGGCAGTGATTTTATTTTCGGCGCTACACAGACATTTGGCTGTATTCCGGCTGTAGTTTGACCTTGCACACAGCTTAACACATCCAGTTGATTGTTATTTTGACGAACCCGCCAGACAGAGCACGTCAACAGCTTTCAAATTGCCTATGTATGAGGACAAACGGCCACCGGGAGGTCAACAGTCAACGCGGTCAGAGCAAATCCGGCTGTGGAATAATTAATTTAAATCCTGAAAAGGAAATCACTTGAGGGAGGGCCAAACGGCAGCGAGGTGTGGCAGATCAGGGGGGGAGGGGTGCTGGGTGCATGTGCACGGCGGCCTGGTCAGCCTTCACGCACGCAAACGCCCTGGCACCGGTCACGAGGCTCCAGCGAGGTCGGTGTGGGTGGGGAAGGTGTTGGGGAGTGACGTTGCGCGTGAAGGCCAAGGGCCTTCTGGGCGGCTTCCAGGCGGCATCTGCTGCTGCGTGCGGCTGCCACGCGGTGATGCTGCACACGGGAGGGGCTGGGCAGCGCGTGCTTTATGATGGTGCGGTAGCGAGGGGGCAGCTTCTGGGCAGCTGCTCCCAAATTGCTGCCACGCAGTGAGGATGCACACAAGGAGGGGCTTGGGAAATGCTCAATGGTGCAGCAAGGATGCAGCTTCTTGGCAGCTTCCAGGCAGCATCTGTGCAGCTGCTGCGTGCAGCTGGGGTCCGACGATGTGGCACACGAGGAAAAGCTTGGTAAATGCCCGATGGTGCAGTGAGGATGCAGCCTTTCCCGCATCGTTGAGCGCAAATGCCCTGGCTCCTGTGGAAACCCTTACCCTCAGCCCTGAAACTTAAAACCGAAGCACACTCACCCGAGGCCCGACCAGATGACCTTGAGAAGTGGCTGATCGCTGAAGTCAAAACCCTTGAAATGCACCTGAAGCCCCTTGGTAGCCTAAACCCCATGGCCACCCACCTGCCCACGTGGCCCTCGAGAGCCGCAGCAAACGGGACGATGCTCTTGGGAGGCGGCTGGTGGCTGAAGTCAAAACCCTTGACCTCAGCCCGGAAAACTAAAACCGAAAGCCTACAACCTGAAACCCGAAACCTAAAACCTCAGCCCCGAGGCACACTCACCCGCCCACGTGTCCCTTGAGAGCTGCAGCAAACGGGACGATGCTCTTGGGAGGCGGCTGGTAGCTGAAGTCGACACCGCACACACGCTGCAGGCGGCCGACTGCCTGGCCTGGTGTGTGTGTGGGGGGGGGGGGGGGGGGCAGAGGATCAGGAGGCAGTGGCATTGGGAGGCGGCTGGTAGCTGAAGTCGACACCGCACACGCGCGGGCAGGCGCGACTGCCTGGCCTGGTGTGTGGAGGAGGGGGGGGGGGCGGGTAAGGTGGCAGTGGTGTTGGGAGGCTGCTGGTAGCTGAAGTCCACACCACACACGGGCTGCATGCGGCCAAGTGCCTGGCCTGCAGAGCCGGGGGCAGTCAAAGGGGGGAGGGGAGGGAGGGGAGGAAGGAGTTGGGGGGCCATGAGATTCTGCTGTGTGTGTGTGGGGGGGGGGGGGGGCCAAGAAACAACTGACAGCTTAATCGCTTCCTCTGTTTTCCCTCTGCGCCTCCCCCCCCCCCTCCACGTGTGGACATGCACACACAGGGTCCAATGCGCCGAACAAGGTACCTGACAGACTATAGAATCGACCACACACGCACCGCTGGATATGCCCTTGCACAGCTCCTTTAAGCGATCGAGCCTCGTCGCAACCCTGCCTCCAATTTCAATTCACCTCCGTCCCATCCACTCCGCTCCCCCCTTCGTCTTCTCTCCCCCACTTGCTCCCCCCCCTCCTCCTACACACGCACACTCGCGCAAAGACACAGCTCCTTGTAACGGGCAAGCGCCGCGGCAATGATGCACTGGGCCTCCTTCCCTCTTTTCCATCTGTCCATCCCGTTCCCATCTTCGCCTCCCCTCCCCCCCATCCTCTCCTCTTCCTGCCCTAGCACACTCACCACTGAACATGCCCTCGCACAGCTCCTTGTAGCGGTCCAGTGCCGCGGCAATGATGCCCAGAGCCTCAACGATGCTGCCATCGCTTCCCTGTGTGGTGAATGGTGGGTGGTGTTAGGAGTTTGGATGTTGTGGTTTGGGAGATGGTGCCGGATCCCAGAGTCTCCGCATTGCTGCCTTAGGCTCCCTGTGGGAAAGAGAGGTTGGCGGTGGTGTGGTGTTTGGTGGCGTTGAAGGGGTGTTGGTGGCGGCAATGATGCCCAGGGCCTCAACGATGCTGCCATCGCTTCCCTGGGGGTGGTGGGTGGTGGCAAGTGGTGCTTGATGGTAACGATGCCCCGAGCCTCGACGATGCTGCCGTTGTTTTCCTGTGGCAACGACAGTTGGTTGTTGGCTGTTAGTTGATCGTTGTTGAGCGTTCGTTGCGGTGGCCGCGGCGATGATCCCACGAGCCTCCGCGATGCTGCCATCGCTTCCCTGTGGCAAAGAGAGGTTCGTGGCTTTAATTTCCATCAATGTAATGGAGAGGGAAATTTGGGCTGTGTATGCATACATTCATATGAAGCTGCAGCTCAAAAGTTTGTACTTCCAGAGCTCTTAACCAGCTCTCTCCCCTTTGTCCTCATCCTGCATTTGTACAAAGGGAAACTCTTGTTTCATAAGCACAGCTTCATCAGGTCCTGCCCTGAGCAGCACCGTGTGCATCCTGTGCGGGCGAGCGATGCGATCCAAGCAGTCAATCCAACAAATCAGCACAACAGTGCAGTCAGCCAGCTCCGCTCCTTGGTACGAGCAAAAGCTGGTACACAACTTGCTGATTGTGAGGTCGCGCGACTACTGGTGGTATGCCCAGAATTCTGCAAACTCACGAGCACCCCAGAACACACGACGCCGTTAGTGGTATCATTCCCGTAAGGTTGCAGGAATACTGGTGGTATGCCCAGAACTGTGCAACCTCGCGAACATCCCAGACCACACGACGCCGTTGTTGGTGGTGGTTGTCCCATACCCTCCACCACAGTTACGCGTAGTGATCCTTGGGAAGGATTTAGCAATTAATTAGTATTCCGCTTTTTCCCGGCTTTTTCCCAGCACAATTATTTTTCCCCGCTTTTCCTCGGCACAATTAATTTCTTCGCTGAGCGGAAAAGCGGAAAAGCGGAATAGCCTACAAAGCAATTAATAAAAAAAACTCAGATTCCGCTCCTAGCGGTATACTGCCATAGCAAGGATCACTGGCGACGCGGCACGGGCGTGGACGGCGACTTCGTGTCTGTTACCCTGGACCCCGAATATGATTTTGAGGACTTCACGTCTCAAATCCTGACTCAGAATTCCTCGAGACCCTCCTCCATGACCAAGACAAAGACGCGGCAGGGGCGGCAGCCGTACCATGTCGATACTTTTGATGTCCTACTTTTAAAATCACAGTGTTAACCCCCCCCCAAAACGATGAGGGCGCGCCCCTGATATGATACATGTTGGACGGCGACATCGTGTCTGGAAACCCTGACATGTCTGACGACTTTGCGTCTGAAACTATGACTCAGGATTCTCGGCGACGCACCTCCAACACACAGTCGCGGCACGGGCGGCAGCCGCGCGTGATGACCCATGACTTCACGCCTGTGACCCTCTCCTGAGTCCCTGGCCTGGATCTTGCTCCCTGAATTCCTGATGTAAAAGAACGACGCCCTGGATCAGAATTCCTGGATCTCCACCCACCTCCCATTACAACATACGCGGCAGGGGCGGGAGCCGAGTGTGTGGCCTGGATCTTGCTCCCTGAATTCCTGATGTAAAAGAATGACGCCCTGGATCAGAATTCCTGGATCTCCACCCACCTCACATCACAACAGGCGCGGCAGGGGCGGGGCCGCTGTGCGTGTCGGTGCACGGCTTCATGCCGGACGCCCTGACCCGAATCCCCGACCTGAATTACAGTTACAGTTACATCGGCTTTCCAGCAAAGACTACCTCTAGTCCTAGTACCACCGCCTAGACCCAAGTCCAGCCCTAACAATTACTTGTGAGGGGCGGTAGCCACCAGCCGGCTGCCTGCCAACGTGTAGTCCCAGAGCAAAAAGGAGAGCTATTGTGCGACGCCTCCAAAATAGGTCCTAACTGCTTCTAGGGGATAGGGGGTCAAGTGGCGCTTGCCAATCTACTTGACCGCCGTGGTGGAGGGGCCGGCGCCTGAGGGGCAGCCGGACCGTACACCACGGCTCTCCACCCGACCCTATCCTGAGCACGCTCAAACGCCGTGTCCGAAAAAGTCTTCCAATCAGAACGAGTGCCACTAGTTTCGCCTAGCTGCTGAATCAGTAGCTTAAGAAAATAGTGTCGGGAGGAGGCTGGGAGGCCGGCCTTGCTGCCGAGCCACATCCATTGTGCAGTCAAAAGTCGTACGAGGAAGACGAGAAGCCGGCATGCGCATCACATGGCCTAGCCACTGCATTGATCGCTTTGCCACAAGGCTCTCAATTGGCTCAGTGTCGCACGCCTGCCGAATATAAGTGAATCTGTGCCGGTCGACCAGGCGCACACCCAGAATGCGACGAAGGCAGTTAGAGTGGGCAACCTCCAATTGAGTCAGTTGTGTTTTAGTAGGGGCCCATGTTTCGCAGCCGTACAGAAAGTGGGGCAGCACGAAAGTGTTGTAAACCCGCATCTTAGACTGCACTTGCATCTTCTTGCTGGCCCAAATCTTATCAAAAGACGCAAACACGCCCAGCGCGCGACCGACACGCACACCGATCTCCTTTTCCACACCACCACTCTGGGTTATCCAACTCCCTAGATACTTAAATGCAGAGACGGTCTTCACTTCACCACCAGTCAGCGCAAACGTGGGCAGATCCGCGTCAAAATCTGCTGGCAAAATCATCACTTCTGTCTTGGCGGCGTTGATTTGCATGCCAAAGCTAGAGGACACTTTGTCAAGGATTTTCAGCATAAGCGCCAACTGAGCTGGGTCATGCGAGAACAAACATAAATCGTCGGCATACATCAGCAGTTACTATGCGCTCAACCGACGACGACAACACAGAGCCGCCGGCTCGGGTCACGACTGACACGCCAGCCCCCTCTGGCATCATGTCTAGCGCCTTTTTCACTATGTGGTCAATAAAACATTGAACAACACAGGAGCAATGACGCACCCCTGTCGCACACCAGACGACACGGGGAATTCGTGCCCGATTTTCCCAGCCAGCCGCACGGCAGCTGCAGTGTTGGTGTGAAGATCCTCCAACAGATCAATAATGTGCGGATGAACACTATATAATCTAAGGACTCTCCACAGTGCCGCACGGTTTATGCAATCGTAAGCTTTAGAATAGTCGACAAATGCCACAGCCATGCATTGTTTGTACTCGGCATGTGCCGCGCTCAGCGAGCGCAGAGTAAAAATCGCATCAACAGTGCCTCTGCTTTTTCTGAAACCACACTGAGCCTCATGCAACTGACCATCAACCTGCGTGGAGACGCGGTGCAGAAGTATGGCAGCGTACACTTTCCCGGCAATAGAGAGAAGGCTTATACCGCGGTAGTTACCAGGGGAGTCACGCGGACCCTTCCCCTTATATAACGGTGTGATAATAGCAGTTTTCCATTCCCTCGGGGCTCTCCCCGACCGCCATACGGCGATGATGACCCGGTGGAGCCATGCGATGGCAGGTGGGCACCGCAACAGCATGGCGTCCAGCTGGTCACCGCCCGGAGCGGCGGCCGAGCGCAACGCTCGCACACACGCCTCCGTCTCAGCCAGGTCAGGGGGGCGCCCGTGCGCCTCGTCCACCTCTGTGGCGCGTGTGAGCTCAAACGCCGCTACATCGTTCTCCAGCTGGTTCAGGGTCTCGTCGCTGAGCTTGGTCTCCCCGCCATATAGCTTGTCAAATGACTCTGTCATGGCCTTCAGCACCCCGTCTGGACCGCTGTGCAGCGCGCCCGAGACGTCCCGCATGGCAGGTGGGATCTGATGGCTGCGGCTGCGGCCGTCAGCCTGTCGCACGCGCGCGCAAACTGGCGCAGATTCTTCTTGCGTAGCATGTCTTGCGCCTCCGCCACCTGCTGGCCGATCCACCTCTCCCTGTCTCTCTGCACAGCTGCGTCGGCCGCGCGGTTGGCGCGGTTGCGCTCTCGTTTGGCAGCAGCAGACTTGCTCCTGAGCCATGCCGTGTGCGCGCGCTGCCGGGCGTCCATGAGCCGGAGGGTGCGCTGCGACAGAGTGAACTGCCAGCCGCGCCGCCGGCGGCTGCCGCGTGGAGCGAGGTGGTTGGTGGCCACCTCGCGAATGGCAGCAGCCATCGCGTCGTACTCCGCCTGGGCATCAGCGCCCTCGGGTGGCACGGCCTCCAGCAGCCCAAAGCGATCGGACAGCTGGAGGTTGAACTCACGACGGACAGCCGGGCGCCGCAGTTGTGAAGAGTCCCATGCGCGCCGCTGAGAGCCGCCTGCATGGCGGGAGGCTCGCATGCGGAGGCGCATGGACAGCACCACCATGCGGTGATCGCTGTCCCAGGTTGGGCTCCTACGCACCCTACAGTCTGTCACCGCATGCATGCGGCGGCGCGTGACCAGGATGTAGTCCTTGACGCTGTGCAGGCGGCGCACAGAGCATGCATGCCGTCTGCTCTGTGCAACAGCCATGGGGCTGATGTGGGTGTACTGGTGCTCAGGCCTGTGGGGGTAGAGAGTGTTGCCAGCGCGCAGGCTGCATGCAGTGGCAGTGTCGAGGAGCAGGCGACCGTTCCTGCTGGCCACCGCTGGCTCCGTGAGGGGCAGGTGCTTGCCAACGCATTCGTGATCGGACACCTAGTCCCTCCCCACTGCTGCATTGAAATCACCTGCCACGATGAGCAGATCGCGCTTGTCGTTGGCCTTGTCCGCGAGCGCCGCTACTCGAAGGTAGAAGTCGCCAGCCTCCTCGTCGCTCGACGCCTCCGTTGGACTGTAGGCGCTGACGATGGTGATCATCTGCCCACGGTCCGCTGCAAAGCGGGCCTGGATGAGGCGGACGGACACCGCCTCCCAGGAGACGAGTGCCGATGCCCATGCAGGGGACAACAGCAAGCCCAACCCACGCTGCCGGTGCTCCCCACCCGACCATAGCAGCGTCCACGACGTTTCGCCCGTAGCCACTTGCGCCTCCCCGGAGCCGGTCCTGCGCAGCTCCTGAAGCGCTGCAACACCGACGCTAAGCTTGGCGCAATCTTGCACCAGACTCGCCAGTTTGACCAGTCCCTCGTCCTCTGCAGACATGTCCGCACGTTGAACGTAGCCACTCTGGTGTTCTGATTGACGACTTGGACGCGTCGCCAGGCGTGCCCCGCTACACGCGGGGACTGGGCAGGAAAAGGCTGCATGCATGGGGTGCCTTGTTTCCCCTTTGCTCGCATCCGCTGCCAGCCAGCTCAAGTCCGCGAGGCGTCCTTGGCCGTCTGTGATGCCGGGCCGGTATGCCCTCCTTGGGTTGGCTCTACGCTACAGGGTCATCGGACTCGCGTCGTCGACACCTGGATCGCAGCGCGCCCGGGGGGTTGCCACCCCCCCGAGCGCACTAGTAGAACGAAGAAGCGCCGGCTCCCAAAAAATAACAAAAAAACTGAAAACAAAAAGACCTGAATCTGGCTCCCTAAATCTCTAATGTGAATGTGATTCCATAATAACCCCCCTGGTAGGTTGGCGCGCTGCGTGGCCTTGCGGGCTTACTAGTAGTGCTCCCCTCGACGTGTAGTCTAGGCCTTGACTCACGCCCTGGGGTCCTCCGGGCGCGTACATGTAAAAACTGTAAAAATAAACAATCCATAACAACCCACCTCCATCACAAAGACGCGGCAGGGGCGGCAGCCGTGCGTGTCGGTCCATGACCTTATCTCGCAGCCAGAGATGCGGATGATGTCGCGGACGCTGCGTGTGTGGGGGGAGAGGGGAGTGCGCGAGTGCGTGTGTGTGCGTGTGCGTGTGCGAGTGCGTGTGTGTGCGTGTGCGTGTGTGTGTGTGTGTGTGTGTGTGTGTGTGTGTGTTAGAGATGGTGACAGTGGTCGGGTGCCGCGTGTGTGCATGGGTGTGCGAGTGTGTGCACTCTCTGAAGCTGCAGGTTTTGAGAGTGCAACAGACTGCCGAGCGCACACGCCAAACGAGGCCAAGAGCAGTTGCATGTCACATACGGTGTGAATCATCGCAACGCACGACACGACCCCGCGCAACAGACCACGGCACACAACAGGCGAGGCCAAGGACACTTGCGTGGCATTCAGTGCAGTAGGCGTGCCTTCAGACGCCGGCCCCTCCACCTCGGCGGTCGAGTAGATTGGCAAGCGCCACTTGACCCTCTATCCCCTGGAAGCAGTAAGGACCTACTTTGGAGGCGTCGCACAATAGCTCTCCTTTTTGCTCTGGAACTACACGTTGGCAGGCGGCCGGCTGGTTGTAACCGCCCCTCACAAGTTATTGTCAGGGCCAGAACTGGACTTGGGTCTAGGTGGTGGTACTACTAGGACTCGAAGGTAGTCTTTGCTGGAAAGCCGATGTAACTGGTACTGCTATGGTAGGCGTGCCGTGAGATGGGTGGCAGGTGCCGTGGGGCTGCTCAACACAACGATAAATGTAGTTGGTGCATACAAGCAGCACCTACCCCATCTTTTAACTGGGGTTGGAAGCCAAACCAATCAAGATACTTAGTCGGCAAAAAAAATCAGCTTTGCTGCTTCATTTGAAGCTCGAAAGTGCTTACCCCCTCTCCCCCCCCAGAGGCATCGTTAGCTGTGTGTGTGTGTAGTTGCCGAGGTCTTGTCGATGACTGGCACGATGCTGGGCGGTGCCCCCCCCCCCCCTACTGTAGCAAACCCGCAAGCTTCTCGTCACAGCTCACAGCTCACACACATCCCTCAGCACACCTTGCACCAGAGGGCCCGATGATGAAG
Organism: Chlamydomonas sp. UWO 241; assembly: GCA_016618255.1. Taxonomy (NCBI): domain Eukaryota; kingdom Viridiplantae; phylum Chlorophyta; class Chlorophyceae; order Chlamydomonadales; family Chlamydomonadaceae; genus Chlamydomonas; species Chlamydomonas priscui. The sequence continues at coordinate 47,056 of VFSX01000582.1, forward strand.
CCAGAAGCGAGGAGGGTGACGCGCAGGAGGACGGAGCTGCAGCAAGCAGGCGGACAGGCAAGGGACGGGAAGGTGGAGGAATTCAGGTGGTGAGAGAGATCGGGGGCAGACAGGGTGATAAGTGGTGGTGGAGGCGGTGCAACATGGGGGAAAGATGCATGCATCAAGGAGGGCTCGTTGACGAGGCCATAAGCGAGCGCCAGGTGACGCGCAGGAGGACAGATCTGCACCAGACGGGCATGCGGTGGGGTGGACGTGTTGGGTGTCAAAAGGAAGAACACGTGGAGGCGGGCGGGCGGGGGGGGCCTGGGGGTGCGACACCAGGCAGGCCACATCGTGAGAGACTCACCCAGATGGCTGCTGCTCCGCTGAGATGATGCCCTGCTCCGCATTCTCCACGCCCATCCCCTGCGGCAACAGCAAAGGCGAATCCGTTTGGCAGTGCAGCAGCGGCGTGTGGAGCTGCAGCTGCATCATCTGCGCAGCTACCACGCGTTTACCATGCAGCTACCATGCAGCTACCATGTAGCTTCCATGCAGTTTCAACCAGCTAGACGCCCCCCCCCCCACACACACACCTGCCGGCGAGGGCCGCTCAACTGCGGTCACCATGCAGCTGCCGAGCAGCTACCACACAGCTACCATGCAGCTACCCTGCAGCTTCAACCTGGACCCACACACACAGCTGGCGCCGAGGGCCGCTCGGCTGCAGCCACTCGAAGCTACCCTGCAGCTACCCTGCAGCTGCCTTGTAGCTACCCTGAGCTACGATGCAGCCTCCACGTAGCTTCAACATGGACCCCTCCCCGGACACACCTGGCGCCGAGGGCCGCTCGGCTGCAGCCACTTGACGCTACCCGCAGCTACCATGCAGCTGCCACGCAGCTCCATCCCCCCACCTGACACCGAGGGCCGCTCGGCTGCAGCTACCCTGCAGCTGCCAGGCAACTTAAACGCAGCTACCCCGCAGCTACCATGCAGCTCCCCCCCCCTCCCCCCACCTGGCGCTGGCGCCGAGAGCCGCTCGGCTGCAGCCACTTGACGCTGCTGTCGTCGGCTACCATGCAGCTACCACGCAGCTCCACCCCCGCCCGCCTGGCACCGAGGGCCGCTCGGCTGCAGCTACCCTGCAGCTGCCAGGCAACTTTAACGCAGCTACCCCGCAGCTACCACACAGCTTCAAACTGGACCCCCTGCCCGCACACACCTGGCACCGAGGGCCGCTCGGCTGCAGCCACTTGACGCTACCCGCAGCTACCATGCAGCTACCACGCAGCTCCACCCCCCCACCCCACCTGGCGCCGAGGGCTGCTCGGCTGCAGCCACTTGACGCTACTGCCATGCTACTTACGCGCAGCTACCATGCAGCTACCTTGCAGCTCCAACCTGCCCCACACACACACGCGCACCTGGCGCCGCGGGCCGCTCGGCTGCAGCCACTTGACACTGCTGTCGTCTGCGCTAGAGTGCTCGCTGCCTGCCGGGGGGGAGTGGGCAAAGGGGTGCGTGCTGATGGTGAGTTAATTCACTGCTGGCGGCCACACCTGGTAGGCTGGCGTGCTGCGTGGCCTTGCGGGCTCTCCTAGAAGAGCCCCCCTAGACGTGTAGTCGAGGCCGTAACTCACGCCCCGGGGTCCTCCAGGCACGTACGTGTAACACCTGCAAAACTTAATCACCCACTTCTGGCTGACTTCTGGCAGGCACACCGCACCTGCGGTTTGACAGCTCCGGGAGGATTATTGGGACGATGGGGAGGGGGTGAGGGTGTGTGTGTGTGGGGGGGGGCAGGCCGGAACTAGAGTGCACGTTGTCTGCAGGGGGGAGTGGGAAAATGGGGGGGGGGGGGAGCAAGAGTGATCAGAGAGCCGAGGCGGTGGCTGTATGGTGGTCACACCGGGGGGGTCGCTAGGTGGGCACACGAGTGGCTGCGTGGTGTGATCCCGAGTGGTTAAATGGATGGGTGGGTGGGTGGGTGGCTGTGTGTTGTGGTGGGATCTGGAGTGGTGAGGTGGTTGATTGGTTGGATGGATAGGTGGGTGGGTGGGTGGGTGGGTGGGCGGGTGCGTGGGTGGATGGGTGGGTAGGTGGGTTGGTGAATGGGGAGAGGCCAACGCTGCGCCAAACGATGACGAGAGCGGGCGCGCCCACTCACCGGCGTCGTCGCCCTCGTTGTCGCTGGCGGAGCCGCTGCCGCCCGCGGCGGCGCGCGGGGACGGAGTGCCTTCACCAGGCGGCTCGCCGCCTCCCTCACCACCCTCCGCTCCGCCGCCGCCCTCACCCACACGGGGGCTGCCCTGCGGCGCGCCCGGCGCGTCCGCCGGCACGGGCCCTGCTCCGCCGGCGCCCGGCGACGAGGCCAGCGCCGCCGCCTCGAGCTTGCTTGCGTCGAGTTTCTTTGCGTTGATGGCGTCGAGCAGCTGCGCGAGCTGCTGCTGCTGCGCTGCGTGCTGCGCCTGCGCCTCCTGGTACTCGGCCGCGGTCGGCGGGGGCGTCACGACCGCGGCCGTGGCGTACGGCAGCTGCCTGGGGCTGCTGACCGGCGACGTGGCCGTGGCTGTGGCCACTGTGCTGCCTCCGCCGCCGCCCAGCTGCTCCGGTGGACCTGCTGGCTCTGCCGCCGCATGCGAGCCGCCGGCTGCCGGTTCCGTCCCACGCCGTGGCAACGGTGGGCCGCCTGGAGGACCCGCTGCGCCGCCTGCGCCTCCCTGGATCGAGCCTGTCTGCTGCGCTGATGCCATGCTGCTTGGCTGCGTTTGTGGGCGCCGTTGCGTGCTGCAGTACCCAGGACCCCGTGCGTGAACGTGTGCAGATCGCGCTCTGCCGCCGTGGCTGCTCCCTGCTCCTGGCCCCTTGTACTCGGATCAGATGGCTTTGGGCGCGTACGGTTCCGATGTCGCAACGCAACGCTGCGGCGAGGGGGGTTGATTGGGGCATCGAATCATGCAGGCGATCATCTTGAGTAAGCGTCAAGCCAGGGGGCGGCCCCAGCGCTGTCCAGCAGCCCCCCGCCCCCGCGTCCCCCACTTCATGTCGTGTCGCGCAGATTAGAGCAACGCTGGGGCGCACAACAAGAGCTGCATGGCGTCTTCACCTCTTACGTTATCGGGGTTCTTCTACTGCGTGCCGCCTCCGCCGCAGCACACACACACAACCAACAAACGCAACGCCAACGCCCTGCCGTGGGGGATCCAGAAAACCAGTTTTCACAAGGCGGCTTGGTCCCGAATGGTCGGAGCATGGCACGCGGTTGTGCCCATCAGACGACCCCCACAACTTTGAGGACAACCTCCGAACAACCTCCGGCTCTGAAGTCCGATGTTCTCGTCTGCTGCTACCTGGTGCTCCTATTTATGGAGCATGATGCCTGCTGCGTGTGCTTTCACACCCAGGAGGCCTGCCACACCGCGACGGCCCCTCAAACACACGCCGGAATTCTCCCCCTCCTCACCCAACGGCTCTTGCCACCAGCAGCGCAGCCCCAGCAGCAGAACTGACTTAAGTTATTTAACAAAGAAATGGGTCTCAGAGGCTCTGTGCTACTTCCAGGTGCAGGGTGTTGACACCGTGTCGCACCCTACCCAGCAGAGAAGCAGGTTCTGGCCAGGCAGGCCCGAGCGACCTCACACAGATGCGTTCCTCCTCCCCCGTGGGGATTATAGGATCTGTGGCTGCAGGAATAAGAGGCGCTGTTCCACCTGCGAGCAGGTTCTGCGTGCGTGGAACGGTGCACGCGTGCGTAAATCCAGGGGAAGTCGTAGAGCCTGCGTCACCACCAACCAACTGGCCAGCCACCCAAGGATGCACCCTGCTACCTGCCTGTACATGCTCATAAGTTTTTCCGTTAGCCACCCCGCAACCCGACAAAGTACACTTTCGGGTTGAGATTGGCCGATTCGGGCTGGCGCGTCGGGTTGAGATTGCAAGAATTCCGACCCGAGAAAGTGTGGAAATCGGCATTTTCACACTGTTCCCGCCAAAATTCGCCTCCGTCGGGTAGAGATTGGCGCAATGAGCGAGAGGCCCGGGGTGAGCCATCATTTTTCCAAGATCCTTAACGGAACCACTGATGCTCATGTCCCCCAAATGCCGGAACGGGCTGCTGCGCTTATGTCTGCACACGCTCGTGTCACCCACGCCACCACAGCAGCAGCCGCCACGGCCGCTTGCACTGCCCTGCCCGCCTCTGTCGCGTGCGCCGTCAAAATGCGCCACCGCCACCGCCTGCGCGTCGGGCTGGAGTAAACCGTATACCATACAGCAGGAGAGTAGTCAGGCTGGACTAAACCGTCGGGCTGGAGTCAACAGTTGGGCTGGAGACAACAATTGGGCTCGAGTCAACAGTTGGGCTGGAGTCAACAGTTGGGCTGGAGTCAACAGTTGGGCTAGCGTCAACAGTTGGGCTGGACTCAACAGTTGGGCTGGAGGCAACAGTTGGGCTGGAGGCAACAGTTGGGCTGGCGTCAACTGTTGGGCTGGACTCAACAGTTTGGTTGGGCTGGAGTCAACAGTTGGGCTGGACTCAACAGTTGGGCTGGAGTCAACAGTTGGGCTGGAGTCAACAGTTGGGCTGGAGTCAAAAGTTGGGCTGGAGTAAACCGTATACCCTACAGTAGGAGAGTAGTATCCGTACATACGTCGCCTGCGCGTGCGTGCAGGAGCAGCACACGGTGCAAAACGCATCAGTGGTTGACGCCGTGCTGATGCCAGTGCTCATTCAATTGATTTCAATCATCTTCATTTTCTTCTTCTTCTTTTCAATAAGGGGTTATCGAAAACCCCTTCGATAAGGGGGGGTTATGGGTTTTGGCATCCTGGATTTTGCTTTGACCGCGTTGACCGTTGACCTCCCGTTGACCGTGTGTCCTTGTACATAGGTAATTTGAAAGCTGTTGACGTGCTCTGTCTGGCGGGCTCGCCATACTACCAATCCACTGAATGGGTCGAGCTGTGTTCAAGGTGGGGCTCGATTAACGGAGGCGCGTTCTCGTCGCCGAGCCCTGGACCCAGCAATGCAGCGCTGCTGGTGACGAGGATCTCCGTGCCGCTGACGAGCGGGGTAAAATACAACTGGCCTGGCTCCCGCTAGACTGCCCCTCGGTGGAACACTACAAGGAGCGGCTTGCCCGGCGCTGCCATGGCTTGGCGATAGCCGCGGCGCTGCCGCGGCCCGTGCTGGGAGACGGCACTTATCCTCCCCCCATGCAGGATGCCATGCGGCACCGATCTCGACGAGTCGATCGACGAGCGGAGGAGCTGGCGCCCGTCAATGCATGCTGGACATTGGTCAAGATGGCTGCCCGTGGAGGCGGGCTACCATCACGGCTTCAGCGGTGGCGACCGCCGAGGCAACACAGAGTAAATCCGCTTCACCAATCGCAGCGTTCGTCACCGCGCTCATCCTCGGGGTCGCTCGTCTGCCGGTGACTGGCGTTGGAAGGTCTTCAGGCAGCCTCCATGACAACTCTGTCGTCCATGCACCCCTGGAGGGTGGGACCTGGCCATGCATGAGGCATGGGGCGCCGGCTGAGCCCCATGCAAACGAGAGCTGGACAGCCATGCACTGCCAGGCGGGGACCGTTCCAGTCAGCGCCAGTCGGCTCTGCCGGCTTGACTGGCCACAAGGCCACTACTGTGACCCTGAGGAAGGTCCTCTCCTATATGCTCCTTGCCAGACATGTCTCTCAGAGACCGCTGTTTGGGGTAGTCTATCCGGCGGGAGCGGTAGTCTATTGGCCGGGAGCCGGCGGTTCTCTAGTACACTCAAGTGGGCTGGAGTATCGGCGGGTGATCTCTAGTAGAAAAGTAGCCTGCTTAGCTGGAAACCCCGTGTTACTTGTTACTTGTTACTTGTTACTTGTGTTCAAGGTCAAACTACAGCCGGAATACAGCCACATGGCTGTGCAGAGCCGAAAAGGAAATCAATTGATTTCAATCAATGAATTCTACAGCTCGGCCACAAGCGGCCGCAGGCTGAGCCCCGGAGAAAACGAAAAAAACAAAAACAGGCGGTAAACCTGCGGTAAACCCAAATAAACCAATCAATTATTTTCCGCCATAGGCGGTTAACTGCCCAGTTGAAAAAGCACTGGCTGATGCCAGCGCAGAACAAAGCATACGGTGGACGTACATTGCGGGTCCTGCCAACCCGTACCTGCACGCGTTGTTGGGATGCGCTGGTGTTCCATCACGATAAGATGAGGGGGCAGCAAGCCCGCTGTGGTGATGCAGGCTAAGGGCCATTGCAGCCCGTTCTCCTCGCCCCCAGTTACCCCAGTAACTGCAACATCGGCTTTCCAGCAAGAATACCTTCTAGTCCTAGTACCACCGCCTAGACGCAAGTCCAATTCTTGTTCTAACAATTACTTGTCACGGGTGGTAGACACCTTCCGGCTACCTGCCAATGCGTAGTCCTAGAGCAGAAAGGAGTGCTATTATGCGACACCTCAAAAATACGTCCTAACTGTTTCCAGGGGGATAGGGGGTCAAGTGGCGTTTGCAAATCTACTTGACCTCACCCCCGCACTCAAAGTCATTGCGTACGTCACTCATCAGTAACTCCTGCTGGCTTTCGGGATTGATGTAAGCGATCGGCAGGTGTCAGCAGTGGGGGGGGAGGGGGCGCACGCACGCATGGCGGCGGGATGTGATTGGACATGCAGCTGGACACCGACCTCCCCCGCCAGCCCCCTCCCCCCCCCCACACACCGCCAAAAAATCTCTGCCAATGAGTAGGGATGGCAGCCACACGTGCGTTCCTCTTCTTGGGGGAATACGTGGGGAGGCGCACATGGCTTTGGTTGATTTCGTTGTCGTTTGCGCCCGCTTGGTCGTTGGTCGGTTGGTTTCGTTGGTCGGCCTGATCACGCCCAACCCTGCACACAACCAGACAGTCTGCAGCTTTTTCTTCTTGAGGATGCACCTCCCCAGATGCAACATGTCACGTTACGGCTCGCCAACAAGAAAATGGCCGGCGTCGAGCTGCACCCCAGAGCTGCCGCCCCGGCGATGGCGTTGACCCATCAAAGAAGCCACTTTGAGAAGCCACATCAAGAACGGCAATCTAGGTTCTTATACTTATTCTTCTGATATCAGAAGAAGAAGTAGAACATCTACTTCACGCGGCATCCGGGGTACGAGGCGGGGACTTTGGCGGTCACACTAGCCCCCCTGTATGCCTGCCTCCCGGGCGGGCTGGCCCAGTGGGCCCCCCCCTGGGGCTCGACACTCTTCTCAACGCTCATAAATATTCACAAGTGTATGATGAATTCTGGATGGTGGTGGAGCAGGACGATGACTCTCTAGCTTCAGTTGGCTGAACGCATCATCACGCGGGTCCCTCGGATGGATAGACCCCCTGGACCCCCCCTCCCAGCAGCTTCAGCTTCATAAATCGCCTTAGACAGCCGTGTTTGAGGCATGATTGAGCGGTAATTCTTGCAAGCGGCAAGGTGTCTGAGGTGCGCCTGATCACATCCTCCCACACAACCACCAGAGCAACACCAACTAACTCCTGTGGCCTGGTCTTCTTAGGTTCACGATGCAGCTCGCCAACAGGGCCAATGTTGGAACAGGCGTCTCGCAACGCAGCCCCAGGGCGGCTGCCCCGATGAGGGCTCTGCGCAGCTCGCATGCCGTGGCACGCCCGATGGTGGCTGGTGAGCCCTGGTGATGGAAGCTGCGTCTACTTATGCACCACTGCATCGCAATTGGCGCAGCCATGGAGTGATTGCGCGTGGTGGGCAATCGGCGAATTGGCGACCATGCGCCTCATGCATGTGGCTACGCTTCCTCCCCCCCACCGCCCTGCGCGCGCAGGCAGCTCTGCACGCAACGTGCAGGTGCGAGCTGTCGATAACTCCAAGACCGATGACAAGAGCGGCGGCATCCGCCAGATGCTGGGCATGAAGGGCGCCAACCTGGAGACCGACCCCTGGAAGATCCGCGTGCAGCTCACCAAGCCCGTCACCTGGATCCCGCTCATCTGGGGTGGGTGGAGGGGGCGTGCGCGCACACGAAGGGAGGGGGGGGGGGCGATGGAGGTGGTGGATCTGCGGGCGGGCCATGCAAGGGCGTGCATGGCGTTGCACGTGGATGCATGCATGCTGTGTGTGCCTGCTGCCGAGAGTGCGAAAATATATCTCTGCTGCACACGTGCCGCAATCTTCGCCCTCCGCGTGTGCGGGTCTTGAGGTCGCATACTCGTACACACACACACACATGCACACACACACACACACGCGCACACACACACACACGCACACACACACACAGGCGTCGGCTGCGGTGCCGCTGCATCCGGCCACTACGAGTGGAACAACCCAACGATGATTGCACAGATGCTCACGTGCATGGTGATGTCCGGGCCGTTCCTGACTGGGTACACGCAGACAATCAACGACTGGTGAGAGTGTGGGAGAGAGTGTTGACATGTGTGCGTGTGCGCGTGCGTATGTGTGTGTGTGTGTTTGTGCGTGCGCGTGTGTGTGTGTGTGTGTGTGCATGTGTGTGTGTGTGTGTGCAGCTGGTCACGTGCATGGTGATGTCTGGGCCGCTCCTGACCGGGTAACAAGTAACACGGGGTTTCCAGCTAAGCAGGCTACTCTTCTACTAGAGATCACCCGCCGATACTCCAGCCCACTTGAGTGTACTAGAGAACCGCTGGCTCCCGGCCAATAGACTACCGCTCCCGCCGGCTAGACTACCCCAAACAGCGGTCTCTGAGAGACATGTCTGGCAAGGAGCATATAGAGAGGACCTTCCTCAGGGTCACAGTAGTGGCCTTGTGGCCAGTCAAGCCGGCAGAGCCGACTGGCGCTGACTGGAACGGTCCCCGCCTGGCAGTGCATGGCTGTCCAGCTCTCGTTTGCATGGGGCTCAGCCGGCGCCCCATGCCTCATGCATGGCCAGGTCCCACCCTCCAGGGGGGCATGGACGACAGAGTTGTCATGGAGGCTGCCTGAAGACCTTCCAACGCCAGTCACCGGCAGACGAGCGCCCCCGAGGGTGAGCGCGGTGACGAACGCTGCGATTGGTGAAGCGGATTTACTCTGTGTTGCCTCGGCGGTCGCCACCGCTGAAGCCGTGATGGTAGCCCGCCTCCACGGGCAGCCATCTTGACCAATGTCCAGCATGCATTGACGGGCGCCAGCTCCTCCGCTCGTCGATCAACTCGTCGAGATCGGTGCCGCATGGCATCCTGCATGGGGGGAGGATAAGGGCCGTCTCCCAGCACGGGCCGCGGCAGCGCCGCGGCTACTCGCCAAGCCATGGCAGCGCCGGGCAAGCCGCTCCTGAAGTGTTCCACCGAGGGGCAGTCTAGCAGGAGCCAGGCCAGTTGTATTTTACCCCGCTCGTCAGCGGCACGGAGATCCTCGTCACCAGCAGCGCCGCATTGCTGGGTCCAGGGCTCGGCGACGAGAACGCGCCTCCGTTAATCGAGCCCCTGACCGGGTACACGCAGACAATCAACGACTGGTGTGCTAGTGTTTGTATGTGTGTGTGTGTGTGCGTTTGTGTGCATGTGTGTGTGTGTGTGTGTTTGTGCAGCTGATCACGTGCATGGTGATGTCTGGGCCGTTCCTGACCGGGTACACGCAGACAATCAACAACTGGTGTGCTAGTGTGTGCACGCGTGTGTGTGTTTGTGTGTGTCTGTGTGTGTGTGTGTGTGTGTGTGTGTGTGTGTGTGTGCATGCGGCTGCTCACCAGGACACAGCATACACACGGCCATTCCAAACCCTCGCTCACATACATTCAGGTTTGACCTCTAGCGAGAGAGTGTGTGTGTGTGTGTGAGTGTGTGTGTGCATGTGCATGTGCGTGCACACTGGCACGCACTGTGTAGCCATGCACCAGAACTAGCACGCACACACACACACACACACACACACATGCACACACACCATTAAACCACCAAAGGCGTCCGGCCGGCAGTAAAAATGGACCACTCCACTTCCTCCACACTTCCAGGTATGACCACGACATCGACGCCGTCAACGAGCCGTACCGCCCATCCCCACCACACACACAGCCCACACCCTCCACACCCTCACACCCCACACATCCATCCCACACTTGTAGGTATGACCGCGACATCGATGCCATCAACGAGCCGTACCGTCCCATCCCGTCCGGGCGCATCAGCGAGGCAGATGTGATTGGCCAGGTGTGTGTGTGTGTGTGTCAGTGTTGCAGAAAGATGGTACGCGGATACTTTCGTACCGTGGGAGGGTCGTTTGGCAGGGCGTGCGCGTACCGTGGGAGGGCGCGGCGGAGCCGCGCCACTGTACGCGCACACCTAGGGCGTACCGCAAAGAGAATCGGATTATATCAGCGCGCAAGGTGTGGTGGTGGAGGAGCGGAGAGGAGGCGGAGGTGATTGGTCACACTGTTGTTGCTTGATGCAAGTGTGACCGCCTGCAAGATCCCCCCTGCCTGCAGCTGCAGATCATTCCATTATCCAGTCTTACACACAATGCATCACTGGTTCTTATACCACCTGTGGGGGGCTGCGCCCCGGCGCCCGCTGCATGCATGCATGCAAACACGCGTGTGCCATGCGCGACAGCTCGTCTGGTCTGAGCCCTCGCCAACGTTTTGTTGACCCCTCCAGGCTGTTTCCATACACTGCAAACCATAGCATCCAATTCATACAATTCAAAATGCCGTTGGCTCTCTTTCGCTGCGCGCCCAGCCCCGCTGCTTGCGTGCGTATGTGCCATGGGGGCGGGGTGTGAGGGTGTGTGTGTGTGGGGGGGGCGTGTCATGCCGTGCTAAGCCCATGCCAGCTACTTGTCTGCTGAAGGGGAAGATTGGGTGTGTTGATCCACGCTTGGCCACGCAAGCGTGTGCGCGCAGAGGGCGGCGCAGGGGCGAGGGTGATGTGTACATGCAGATTTGCACCGAGAATCGACATGCTTTGTGATGTGTTAAGGGCACCTGTTGGGAAGAGAGAAAGTGGGACAGTACATGAAATAGAGAAATCAGGAGAGCAAATGAAAGGGCAGCGCAAAAAGCGACGACCGTTTTAACAATATTACTACCTCGAATAGCGAGGGTCCGGGGGCCGCGCCGGAAAAAAAAATCTGCGCATCCACGCGTTACAGCCCGCGTACCAGCGCCGGGCCGGCAGGCCCGGCTGGGGCCTCTGCGCGTCCCACGGCAGCAATATCGCCAAATATTTTCTGCATCACTGGTGTGTGTGTGTGAGTGTGTGTGTGTGTGTGTTTCTCTCCCTGGGCTCCCTGGGCGGCCTTGGACTCCCTGGGCAGCCCACTCCCTGGGCGGCCGCGAGTCACGGTGGTCGCGAGTCACGGCGGTCGGCCCATGTGAGTCGCCGTCGCCCATCCCCCCTCATCGCCCCGCCCCCCCCCGTCGACTGCCGCCTATGTACTGCGGCCCACCCTGGACTATCCACCATCGTCACCGCCCGAAGGGGGCAGCCTCAGCGAGCCGAGCAACCTCTTCCACAGTCCCAATCCTTATCCTGTCGCAGAGCCAGTCCCATGCCCTCGCCAGCGCCGAACAGCTCCTCGGCAGACTGTCGACCGCATCATGGACCGCCCCGCCACCGCCTGACGCCGAGCAGATTCTTGGCCGCGACCCACTGCGGCGCCACGACACCATGCACCACAGAGAACCTCACCTTGCCATGATCCCCCCCTTCAGCACCCTTCACTCCCCCTGGCACGCTCCAAACTACACTGTCCAACTCTTCCCCACCGTCACCCACCCACAGTCGACCACCCACCCACGCTTTCACCCCCACATGGAGCTCGCCGTCCCATGTGCGCGCCATGCAGGCCCATGCACCCCCGCCCCATGCACCTCCGCAGCCCCCCCGCGTACGCTGACCCCATGCTGGCAATCCAGGCTGGCAATCCCTCCTCACCCCCCCCCCCCCCATCCGTGAGCGCACACGCGCACGCGCACTCCCCCCTAGCCTCCCACGCCTCCTCCGACCCCTCCCAACCCCCCTCCCTCTCCCCCCTCGCCTCCCACGCCTCCTCCGATCCCTCCCACGCCTCCTTTGATCCCCCCACGCCCCCCCTGATCCCTCCCATGCCTCCCCTGATCCTTCCCACGTCTCCTCCGATACCCCTGATGAACCCTCACCTGACCCCCCCCGATGCCTCATCTGACCCCTCCCACGCCCCTTCCAAACCCCCCTTTCCCGTCTACCGAGCCCCTATCCCAGGCCCGCCTGCCTTCGTCCGTCGCGCATCGAGTTCATCGGTCCAAGGAGCTGATCCGACGTCCTCATGGCCTGCCCAACGAAAACTCAGTCTAGTAGGCCGCGGCCGAACAGATCTAGTAGTTGCGGCGACGTTTACATTGCACAACGGACAACCCCGACTATCGCCCATGGAATTAATCGGCCCATAGGGAGATGATACGCTGCGATTGAAGTTGAAGTTGGTTGGCCAGAGTGGCAGCCCCCCCCAGACCCCCCCAAACCAAGGATACTATCCACTCGATTCAGGCGCTGGTCGGACACCCGCTATTCGAAAGACATCCCAGTGCACGGGTCAGACTGCGTAACAATTGCCGGGGTGTATTGCTGTTAGTAGTACAGGCATTGCCGGTGCATGCGGACGGCCTCATGTAACGCTTGGTTGGTTGGTTGGTTGGTTGTGTGTGTGTTTCGGAGAGGAGGGGGGGGGGGCACCCGAGCTTCGAACAACGTTTCAGTGCACAACGGTTAGTGATGCTTAGATGTGGCGTTTTTAGGCTTTGGCTAGGTGGGCCCCCCAGTGAGGCGGACGTGATTGGGCAGTTGTGTGCGTGTGCGTGTGTGTGTGCGTGTGTGGTTGGGGGGGGGGGGGGGGGGCACCCGAGCTTCGAACAACGTTTCAGTGCACAACGGTCAGTGCTTAAATGTGGCATTTTTTAGCTTTGGCGAGTTGGGCCCCCCAATGAGGCGGACGTGATTGGGCGTGTCCGGCAGTGGGCGGACGTGTCGGGCGTGTCGGGTGACACACACGCGTGCGCACAGCGCAGCGCAGACCTGGCTTGTGCTGTTTGGCGGCCTGGGTGAACACGCGCACGCGCACACACACACGCACACACATGCACACAACAACAACAACAACAGCAACAAAAACAACAAAAACAAAAACAAAAACAACAAAAACAAAAACAACAAAAACAAAAACAACAAAAACAAAAACAACAGCAGCAACAAAAGCAACAATGCGTGCTCACAGATCTGGTTCCTGCTACTGGCGGCCTGGTTTCACACACAAACACACGCAACACACACACACACACACGCGCGCGCACACACACACACACGCACACACACACTGGCACACACATGCGCACAGATCTGGTTCCTACTCCTTGGTGGCATCGGCACAGCTGCGATCCTCGATGTGTGGGCTGGCCACGACAAGCCAATCATGGTGCGTGGGGGTTTAGGGTCCGAGGTTCAGGGTTTACAGGGCAGGGTTCATGGCTCAAGGTTCAAGGTTAATGGTGGATATGGTTCAATTTATGGTTCAATCAATAGTTCAAGGGCAATGCTTCAAGGTTCAAGGTTTATGATTAATGGTAGGTACGGTGGGTAGTTCAAGGCTAAGAGCGACGCGTGGGCTGGCCACGAGCCCATCATGGTGCGTGGGTGTTTAGGGTCTATATCAGGTATCAGGGTTTACAGGCCAGGGTCAATGGTTCAGGGCTTAGGGTTTGTGGTTTAGGAGGGTGATGTGTGGGCTGGCCACGACGAGCCCATCATGGTGTGCTGGGGTGGGTGGGTTCGGGATCCATTCGCTCACTCAATCGGCCAATCAATCTCTCACTCTCTCATAGACACTCTCTCTCTCTCTGCCTCTCTCCGACCCACTCACGCACTAACTCACTCACTCATGCACGCACGCACACTCTCACGCAACCACCCACCCACCCACGCATGCACCCACCCACCCGCTCATGCACACTCGCACTCACTCCCTCTCTCACAGATCGGGCTCGCCATCTTCGGATCCATCATCTCGTACATCTACTCCGCTCCCCCGCTCAAGCTCAAGCAGTGGGGGTGGGCGGGCAACTTTGCGCTGGGCTCTTCGTACATTGCGCTCCCGTGGTGGGCGGGCCAGGTGAGGGCTTGGTGCGTGTGTGTGTGTTTGTTGTGTGTGAGTGTGTGTGTGTGTACATGATGCAGCGGTGGCACGCCCTTCTGTTGGCGAGCTCGCGCCTGATGTGCTGGTTATGGCTGTGCCGAAATCCACTTCATTGCATGCATCCTGACCCTGCCCTGGGGACACACATGTATCGTGACCCTGTTCCTACACTCCCTCGCACCACACACACACACGGGTATGATACGCCATCATAGGCGTCCGCCAGACTGTAAAATCGACCACACGCGCGCATCTGCGCCCTCTGCAGGCTCTCTTTGGCGAGCTCTCGGCTGACGTGATGGTGCTGACTGTGCTCTACTCGATCGCTGGTCTCGGCATCGCGATCGTCAACGACTTCAAGGTGAGTGCTGAGCAGCTGCCTAGCAGCCACCTAGCAGCTACCTAGCAGCTACCTAGCAGCTACCGAGTGACACCACGTGTGCGTGTCGGCTGTCTGTTTGGGTGGTCGGCTGGAGCTGGACTCGGCATTGCGATCGTCAACAGTTTCAAGATTTGTACTTGTTGGTGTGAGCTGAGCAGCTGCCTAGCGGCTGCCTAGAAGCTACCTAGCAGCTGCCTTGCAACACCGTATGTGTGTGTGTCGGCTCGCCTGTGTCATGTGGTTGGGTGGACCTGGTCTCGGCATTGATTGTCGGCATTGTTTGTCGGCGTTGATTGTCGGCATTGATTGTCGGCATTGATTGTCGGCATTGATTGTCGGCTGTCTGTTTGGGTGGTCGGCTGAAGCTGGACTCGGCATTGCGACCGTCAGCGACTTCAAGGTTTGTACTTGTAGGGGTGCTGAGCAGCTGCCTAGCAGCTACCACTTGGCACCGTGCGTGTCGGCTGGAGTTGGCTTGGCACAGCATTGGCTCTTGCTCACATGCCCCATACAGCCGCTCGAGAGGGCAGAAACCTCCCTCTCTTCTTCTCTCGCCCCCTTACTCCCTCTCTCTCCCTTCTCTTACTCTCGTCTCTCTATTTTCCCGTCTCACTCGCTCTCTCCCACCCACCACCACTCACTCACCCTCCATGCAGTCTATCAAAGGCGACTGCGCCTCGTGCCTGCAGTCCTTACCTCACTCCAGCTGTCTCTCCTCTCCCTTTCTCTGTCCCTCTCTCCCTCGCTTATCTCTCTTGTCTCTCTCTTTCTCATTCTCTCTCCTCTCTTTCTCTGTCTCTTTCTCCCTTCCTCTCTCTCTCTTTATCTTTCTTACTTCTTTCTCTCTCTCTGTTTCTCTATCTCTGTTTCTCTCTCTCTCTCTCTCTTTCTCCCTCAATTTCTCGCTCCTTCCCCCACCCACCCACCACCCACCCTCCGCACAGTCTATTGAGGGCGACCGCGCCATGGGCCTGCACTTCGTACCTCAATCCAGCTTTCTCTCTCCTCTTTCTCTTTCTCTGTGTCTCCCTCTCTTATCTCCCTTTCCCACTCTCTCTCGTCTCTCTCTCTTTCTCTCTATGCTTTCTTTCTCTTTCTCCCTCTTTCTCTCTCTCTCCCTCACTTTCTCTCTCCTTCTCACACCCACACACCACTCATCCTCTGCAGTCCATTGAGGGCGACCGCGCCATGGGCCTGCAGTCCGTACCTCACTCCAGCTTTCTCTCTCCTCTTTCTCTTTCTCTGTGTCTCTCTCCCTCTCTTATCTCTCTCGTCTTTTCTCATTCTCTCCTCTCCTTCTTTCTCTTTCTCTGTCTCCCTTTCTCACGTTCTCGCATCATCTTTATTCTCTCTCTCTCTCTCTCTCTCTCTCTCTCTCTCTCTCTCTCTCTCTGTCTCTCTCTCTCTCTCTGTCTCTCTCTATATCGCTCTCTCTTATCTCTCACTTTCTCTCCTCTTCACGCAGTCCATTGAGGGCGACCGCGCGATGGGCCTTCAGTCCCTACCCGTCGCCTTCGGCGTCGACACCGCAAAGTGGATCTGCGTGGCGGCCATCGATGTGACCCAGCTTGGAGTGGCGGCCTACCTCGAGTTTGGGCTGCAGCAGCACACGTACGCAGCGGTGCTGCTGGGCCTGATCCTGCCACAGGTGGGTGTGCATGTGTGTGTGTGTGTGTGCATGCATGTGTGTGTGTGTGTGTGCGTGTGTGTTTTTGCTGAGGGGGGAGTGGCTACCTTGTGAACCGGCTGGCGCCGTATACACGCTGCCGGCCTGATCCTGCCATGTGTGTGTGCGTGTGTGTGTGTGTGTGTGTGTGTGTGTGTGCGTGCGTGCGGTGAGGGGGTGGTGGCTACCTTGAGTTTAGGCTGCAGCAGCACACGTACGCAGCGGTGCTGCTGGGCCTGATCCTGCTACAGGTGTGTGTGTGCGTGTGTGCGTGTGCGTGCTTATGTGTGTGAGTGTGTGTGTGTGTGTGGTGAGGGGGGAGTGGCTACCTTTTGAGTTTGGGCTGCAGCAGCACACTTCCACAGCGATGCCCACCGACCGATCGCGTCAGTTGCCGCTGCCTCCCCCCCCCCATCTACAGCCCCCATGACTGAACCCCCCCCCTCCCCCCCGCGCCCGCCACCCACAGATGTTCCTCCAAGCTAAGTTCACCATCCCAGACCACCCCTGTTTGGTCACGACTGAGCGCTCTCCCTCCTTGCCCCCACGACTCCCCCCCCCCCCCCTCTGTGCCCCCTCCCCCCGCCTCCCACCCACCCCTTCCATGCGAAGTTCTTCATCCCAGACTCCCTCCACCACTCATGTTCAGGCCACACTTGAGGACTCGCCCACCGTGCCTTACGTTACTGACCCCCCGCCCCCCCCCCCTGGTGCCCGCCCACCCACAGATGTTCTTCCAAGCAAAGTTCTTTATCCCCGACCCGATCGCCAACGACGTCAAGTACCAGGGCGCCGCGCAGCCCTTCCTCGTCTTTGGCCTGCTCACGACTGGGCTCGCGATCGGGCACGTTAACAGCATGGCGGACAGCGTGGCGGCCGCGCTGCCGATGTGAGCGGACGTGCCAGCGGCGGGCGTTGGTCGTTGTGATGCGGGGGCGCTGCGGCAGCGGTTGGTCTTGGTGGTCCCGCACATGTTTCGTTGCAGCCTAGCATTGTAGTTGTGGGGAGGAGGGATCGATATGTGTTGTGGTGTTTGTAAAGAGGTTGGTGGCCTGTACCGGTAGTGTGAGGTGGTGGATTGGCGTCCTGTCGCGTCTTGGGGTGTGGGAACTTGGAGGGCGGGGGGTCGTGTGCCTCTCACGCCCCACCACGTCAAGCCCTCCCCTTCCACCGACCGCTACCATGGTCGAAGCGACGTCACGCGAACGACCGAACACGCACCGAATGAACACGACCTTTCTCTTCCCCGTCGTGAGCTTTATCGTCGTGGCCCTCATCCTCCTGCACCTGAACTCCGTTTCAAGTGTACATGATGCACAGGGACGAGCGGCAGAGTCGCCAGTGCTGCCCGACGTGGCCACATGCGATGGGTAGGTACGAATGTGGGACAGGAATTCTTCTCCCCAAGGCAACCCAAGACGCATGTTTGATGATGATGATGGATGTTACAGTCAGGGACACCTCTAAAGGCGTATAAGACCGTGCTCGGCGCGCATGGCCCGAGCACCTTACTGAGATGGCTGGCTGTTGGTGGTAGGGAACCCCAACTCTGTAAAGAGCGTGGGCGCACCCCTAGGTCCCCTACCGCAGCGGCAGCAAACGCTTGTTGAAGTCGGTGAGCGCATGTTGGGAACGGAAAACGCAAGGCAGGTTCGTCGCCAATTGCCAGAAGAGACATCCCCCCGTGGGGAGAAAGGCCAAGACGTGGCCGAAAAGGATATCCAGCCGGGCCGCAACCTCTAACGTGTTAAGGGGTTTTCTAACTGGGATTTCAACCAGCATTCACAGGATTCTCAACCTGTTACCCTTAACCCGGCTCTGAGCAGAAGCTGACCCCTTGTTGTTGCACCGAGCACGACATTGGACGTGTCGCAGGCCCCCCCCCTGCTGAAGGGGGGAGGCACAGAAGGACTCGGTGAGGGGCACATCCCTAAGCCTAACTACCTAGAAAGGGGCTGGAAAAGGCGGTCAGTAGTGACCAACAGTGTGGGATTTGGTAATAGGTTAGAAAGCAAGCTTGCCCCCCGGTTATAGCGGATAAATATGTTCCTTCTGCATACTCCGTTTTGAGGTCGTCATCTTTGAGGCAGCTTTCACGTGTGAGACCCAGCGTGGGCATTTCTCAGGTGCGCCAGCTGCGGTGCACTGCAAACGGCACAGTCCACCGCAGCTCCTCGGGAACCCACGCTTGGGTCCCCGCCACTATCGTGGCTGCCTCATTGACTCCTAATTCAAAACATCGTTCGCTTCAGGTCAATTATTCCTCCCGATCCTCTACCATCTCCAGGCTTGTGTTACGTATATCAAGGCACGAGACCAGAAAGTTGGCCATGTCACGCCAAAAACAAGGGTAAAGTAGCCCCGGGCTGGGGTTCATAAACGCCCGCATCTTCGCATCCAAGCCTTTATCGTCCCCAGGGACGCTCAGGAAAAGGGTGTGGAACTGTACGCGTGTCTCCGTATACGCTGGACACTCAAAAATCACGTGTGCCTCATCCTCCCGCATGCCACAAAGGCGACAGAGCCTCTGGCTGCGTGGCTCTGCCTGCGCCGTGTGGCGCCCCTTCTCTATCTGCAGTTCATGCAGCCCCATTCTAAAGCGTGCGAGTGTCGTGATCTGGGCGGCGCTGTTCAGCCCCGTCCAGAGCATTGGTGCGCCGCCACAGTCGTCTGCCATCCACCGCAAGTAAGTAAGCATCTTGAAGCGGTGTGACCATGAGTCAGGCACTGAGCGGACGACGCTGAGCTGGTTGGCGTCCTCTGGCAGCTCTGGTGTGCTGGTCTCTGATGCCAGCCAACCCGCCGCTGCTGTCTCTAGCAGGCGGGCGATGCCCCCCGCCTCCTGGCCCCACACCAGCTTGTGCCCCACTGTGCTGAGGCACTTGCTCAGCTGTGCCACCCAGCTCTCTCGCACGCCACCCGCCGCTAGCTCCCAGCTCTCCCGCATTGCCGCCTTCAGCAGATCGCCATCCGGCCGCCGTAGCGCTTTCGCCCAGAAGCGCGCCGCCTGCCGCAGCCAGTCGGTCGACAGCGGTCGCCAGCCCACCTCCGTCGCCAGCAGCGATAGCTGTTGCCCACACCTGCGAATACGGAGGGCCTCGCGCACAGATTGCAAGTGCAGGGCTTCCATGGCGCGCCACTTGCGGCGCGCCGCCTTGGAGGGGCCCCCGTCCCCTCCAGCCACCCCCCACTTGTCGGCTGCCCCCGAGAAGATCCCCTGTACCCCCATGCCCGCGCCCGCCATCAACCCTGGGCCCCAGATCTCGCACCCGTAGTTAATTACAGGTCGCACCAGTGCGTTGAACAGGTGCGCCTTTACTCCCACGTTGTGGAGGCCCATGGCATCGTATCTGCGCGCTAGGGCGAAGCGTGCACGCTGGCCCGCCCCCTGCCTCTGCTCCAGCCCCGCGCCTATTGCCCGACGGCTCCCAAAAAGCATGCCCAGATATTTAAACTCGTGATTGATGGGCAGGTCCATACCAGCGTACTTCAGGGTCACCCTTCCCCTGGCGCTCGTGACCGGGCAGTACTGGTCGTTAAACACCCCCCCCCCAGATTTTCGGGCATTGACAGTGAGAGCGTGCGTCCTGCAAAAAACGTGAAGTGCATCTAGCAAGCGCTGGAGCGCCTCCGGCGTCTCTGCCATGAGCACGAGGTCATCTGCATACAAGAGTAACCGTAGGAGCCGCCTGTTTGCTCCTGTCCCTAGGGGGACCCCGACCTCTGGCATCTGTGCGTCAAGCTCCCCTTCTAGTGAGTCGATAAACAGCCCAAACAAAAGCGGCGACATTGGGTCGCCCTGCATGACCCCCTGGCGTGTGGTGAAGCCTGGTCCCACCGTGCCGTCTATGCGCACGCACATGCCAGCCCCATCGTACAGTGATGTCAGGGCTGCTAAAAACGCCCCCCCCACCCCCAGGCTCTTAAGGCACTCCCACATGAGCTGCCGATGCACGCAGTCGTATGCCTTTCTAAAGTCGATGAAGGCAGTATACAGCGGTTTTCGCTCATGGCTGCGCCTCTCAATCATGTGCTGTAGGATGAAGGCATTGTCAGGGGTCCCCCGCCCCTTCCGGAACCCTGCCTGCCCGGCGGCTCTATGGCCGCCCTTCTCAGCAAGGTCGTCTAGTCTGCGGAGTAGCACCAGACTATAGAGCTTAGCAAGCGCCCCACCCACCGTGATGCCCCTATAGTTGTCCCGCTCGTCCAGATTGCCTTTCTTCGGCACCGGCGTGACTGCCCCCATGTGCCATGCTTTGGGATACCCCTCGCGGAAGACCCGATTGAGTAGATGTGTGATCGGTTCAAGCAGCGCGTGTTGCGGCTTGCTCCCCTCCACATCTCCCCCACCCCCTGTCTGCCCCTCCCCAGTCCATGCCCTTTGATAAAATTCTACCGGTACGCCGTTCACGCCCGGCGCTTTGCCCGCCGCCATGCCCAGGAGGGCTGTGCTCACCTCGTCCTCGGTGAGCCAAGCGTTGAGTACTCGTGCCCGCTGCTTATTTCCTTCGGAGGCATCCGAAAACGGGTTCCCTCCCTCCTGCAGCTCCCCATGGGCATGCTCGCCCCAACCAGGCCCTCAAAGTAGGTCGTCCACCCCTCTACATCCCTCAGCCCCCCTCCCTGGCTCCCTGGTTTAACCTTGCGCCAGAATTTCCTGGGGGCGCCATGCATGTGTTTGAGCATAGCGTCGTACTCCTGGGCCTCCCATGCCCGGCGCACGCGTCGCGTGGTCTGCCTATACGCCCTGAACGCTGCTGAGGTCAGCGTCGACTGCGCCCCGTGCGCCCTCTCGGCCTCTCGATACGCCTGCCGTGCCTCCTTGCACTCCTGGGCATACCATGTGTTGTGTGGTCGCACTGATGCGCCCCCCCCCCCTGGTTTTACCAGCACCGCCCCAGCCGCCCCTGACGCGTGCAGCGCCCGCGCTGCCCGCTCAACCGCCCCTTCTAGGAGCGCCTGCTCCTCATCTACCGTGGGGGCCTCCCGCGCCCCCTTGATCTCTGCCGCCACCCCCTGCAGCTCCCGTGCGTAGGCACGCTCCCCCCCCTCTGGCCACCTAAATCTAGTTGGCGTGGTGCATGGCATGGTGGGGTGTGGCGTGGCGACCGCCTCACCGGCCGCCTCGCCCATGGTCAGCACAACTGGGCAGTGGTCAAAGGACCCCTTCCAGCCTGGCAGGGTGGGGATCGTATGCACCCTGAGCGTGGCCCCCTCCCGCGGGGCCCCCGTCTCGCTAAACATGAGTGCCGGCGATGCAACGTGGTAGTCAACAACGCTGTGCGCATTCCTGCCTGTTGCATGGAATGTGTGTGCTCCCCCCTCATCCTCTGGCAAGCGCCCGTTCAGAATCACCATCCCGGTGTCTCGGCACAGTCTAATCATGTCCCTCCCGTGCGCGTTCTGCGGCCCGTGGTCGGCAGACGTCCGCTGTCCTACCCGCCCAGCCTGTGTGATGTCCCAAGCAGTCAGCGCGAGGGCAGGGTCATCCCCCTCGGCGTCGTGCCCCCCCTAGTCGTCCGCTTGGCCGGTGCGGGCGTTGAGGTCCCCCAAAACTAGCACCTCCCCCAGCTCCCTGTACTTGGCTATCCCTTGGGCGAGAGCCAGCATGTGGGCTTCCGCCGACAGGCTCCCGCCCTCCCGTTTCAGGTACGTGGAGGTGGGGGGGGGGAGGTAGACAGCGCACGCGTACACATCCCTCCCCCCCTTGAGCCTAATCCTGAACCAAAGCATCCCCAGCGCTGGGGTGTCTTCCACCACCTTGACGTGGCTCGCGATCGTGGAGCGCACGTGAAGCGCCACCCCCCCGTGTTTAGCGGTGTATGGGCGTCGGCTGCATGCTAGGCACTTGAACCCCCTAATAGCCCCGGGGGCCTCGCCGGTATGCCCAGTTTCAGTGAATGCGATGATGTCGTTGTGGCCCAGAGCCAGTTACTGACGTCGGCGCTCTGGTCTATGTGATAGTGTTGCCCTTTAACGTTCCACGTCATTACGCGTAACCCGATGCCGGGGCGTGGCCCGGCCGGCTGGGCCCGGCCCCGCCGTGCCCGGCCATCCCGGTGTGCTCCGCGTCGTGCATGGGGCCCATTGCCGCCACCGGGGGCGCCCCCAGCGCCCCCAGTGGCCCTGCCCCCCCCGTCGCCGACCCCATGCCCTGCTGCTGTTCCATTCCAGCATGCTGCTGCCCTACGCCAATGGGGTCCCACGCCGGCGGCCCAGTCGTCACCTGATGCGGCGGCCCCGCCGCCAGTGGTGTCCCCCCTCCGCCCGTCCCCGCATGCTGGCCCCCCCCAGCCTGCTGGTGCTGCCACATGCCCATGTGTTGCGGCCCCCATGTTTGTGCCCCCGCCTGCTGATGTTGCTGCTGCAGCTGCTGCTGCATCCCCATTGCCATCTGGTGCTGCGTCAGCTCTCGTTTGCATGGGGCTCGATTAACGGAGGCGCGTTCTCGTCGCCGAGCCCTGGACCCAGCAATGCGGCGCTGCTGGTGACGAGGATCTCCGTGCCGCTGACGAGCGGGGTAAAATACGACTGGCCTGGCTCCTGCTAGACTGCCCCTCGGTGGAACACTTCAGGAGCGGCTTGCCCGGCGCTGCCATGGCTTGGCGAGTAGCCGCGGCGCTGCCGCGGCCCGTGCTGGGAGACGGCCCTTATCCTCCCCCCATGCAGGACGCCATGCGGCACCGATCTCGACGAGTTGATCGACGAGCGGAGGAGCTGGCGCCCGTCAATGCATGCTGGACATTGGTCAAGATGGCTGCCCGTGGAGGCGGGCTACCATCACGGCTTCAGCGGTGGTGACCGCCGAGGCAACACAGAGTATATCCGCTTCACCATTCGCAGCGTTCGTCACCGCGCTCATCCTCGGGGTCGCTCGTCTGCCGGTGACTGGCGTTGGAAGGTCTTCAGGCAGCCTCCATGACAACTCTGTCGTCCATGCCCCCCTGGAGGGTGGGACCTGGCCATGCATGAGGCATGGGGCGCCGGCTGAGCCCCATGCAAACGAGAGCTGGACAGCCATGCACTGCCAGGCGGGGACCGTTCCAGTCAGCGCCAGTCGGCTCTGCCGGCTTGACTGGCCACAAGGCCACTACTGTGACCCTGAGGAAGGTCCTCTCCTATATGCTCCTTGCCAGACATGTCTCTCAGAGACCGCTGTTTGGGGTAGTCTAGCCGGCAGGAGCGGTAGTCTATTGGCCGGGAGCCGGCGGTTCTCTAGTACACTCAAGTGGGCTGGAGTATCGGCGGGTGATCTCTAGTAGAAGAGTAGCCTGCTGAGCTGGAAACCCCGTGTTACTTGTTACTTGCTGCGTCTGCTGCTGCACCTGCCCCATGCCCTCATGTGCCAGTGCTTGTGCCTGTGCCAGTGCCTGTGCCTTCTGTGCATGCGCCTGTGCCTGTGCCTGTGCCTGTGCCTGTGCCTGTGCCTGTGCCTGTGCCGCCTGTGCCTGTGCTTGCGCGCCATTGCCCATGTGCTGCTGCCTTGCGTTTGTGTGCTGCGGCACGCGCAATGCCTGCAGCCCTGCAGTCTGTTGCTGCTGCTGCTGCCCCATGCCCATCTGTTGCCCCGTGCCCGTTAGCTGTTGCAGCTGCTGCTGCAGATGGTGTATCTGAAGCTGCAGTGCTGCCGTCCCTGCCCCCTCTTGCATTGCCCCTGGCTGCCACAGGCCCGGACCCATGCCCCAGGGCTGCCCCCCACGTGCGGTCTGCGCCGTTGGTGTTGGTGCCTGCCCCCCCTGGAACCCTGCTCCTAGCGGCGGCTGCCACATGCCCGACCCCGGCGGCTGCCGCATGCCCGCCCCCGTGCCCCCAATCTGCCCCCCCGATGCCTGCTGCGCCCCGGGTGGTGGTGGTGTTAGTGCATGCCCCCCCTGGTACCCCGTTCTTGCCTGCTGCGCCACCCTCGGCAGCTGCAACCTGCCCGGATCCGTGACCACCGCCTGGCCCCCCCCTGCCTGGTGTGCCCCTGTTGGTGGCAGTGTCAGTGCCTGTCCCCCGTGGTGCCCCGGCCCGGCCGGCCGCGGCAGCGCCGCCCCCGGCAGCTGCCCCATGTCCGGCCCCGTGTCCATTGGCTGTCCCCCCCCGGCATGCTGCGCCCCAGGTGGTGGTGGTGGTGGGTATTCTCCCCCGCCCTGCTGCGCCGGCTCCCGCGGCGGCAGCACCCCGCCCGCGAGCACCTGCTTGTCATCAACCCACAGGCAACCCCTGGCAGAGCGCACCTTCCTCCCCTCCTGCATCGCCTGCGCGAACAGCGCCTTCAGCGGCAGCCACGCCTGCTGCTGCGCAGGCGTCCGCTCCACGCTGATGCTGACCCCCGCCGCGGACACCGCCGCGAGGCGGCTGTGCACCCAGCGCGCCAGCAGGGGGCTCGCCACCACAAACGCCGCCTTGGTGCCCTCCTGGCTGCTGGTCTCCCCTCCCTTCGGCCGCAGCACCCACGCGTCCTCAAACACCAGCGGCCC
The DNA here is from genome assembly GCA_016618255.1 of Chlamydomonas sp. UWO 241. Classification (NCBI taxonomy): domain Eukaryota; kingdom Viridiplantae; phylum Chlorophyta; class Chlorophyceae; order Chlamydomonadales; family Chlamydomonadaceae; genus Chlamydomonas; species Chlamydomonas priscui. Next base: position 71,686 of record VFSX01000582.1, read on the forward strand.
CGCGGCAGGTGGTGGCTTCCCCAGCAGCTCCGGCCGGATGAGCCACGTGTGCAGCTTGTCCGCGAGCTCGAGTGGTCTGTCGGTCACCCGTTGAGGGATGATGACCTTGAACATGCGGTTGCAGCGAGTCTCTCGCCGCTCTGCGATGATGGCGGCTCGCACGTTCCCAGTTGGGCCCATGCCGGCCGCCTGCCTGATCTCGTCCCGCAGAGCAGCCGTGTCCCTCTGCTGGGCTGCGGCGTGTGCACCGAGCTCGTCCTTGCTTGCCCTGCTGGCCAGGTCGCGGCTGTACTGCACCTGCCGCGCCTTGGTGTCCTCTCGCACGAGGGCCTCGTGGCCCGCCGTGCGCTCCTCCATGGCCGTGAGTCCTAGCCCCAGCCTGATCACCTCTGCATTCATGCGCCCGTACCCGCTGCCGAGCCCGCCAAGCGCCGACTCGAGCCCAGACAGGCATGTCTCCGTGGCTGCATGGTTGCGCCTGGCGTCCGCCCGCATGGCATCCGCTTGGCCACCTCGTGCATGGCCGCATGCTGCCGTGCAAGGGCACTCATGCCCTCCCCGCCTTGCATGCCCTCGTCATAGCCGCTGGGTGGCGCGAGCGGCTCGTCCTGATACAGGACCAGAGCGAGTGAGGGGGTGATGCCGGCGGCCCCTGTCGCTGCCCCCTCTCCATCCGCGCCCCCCTCCTCGCCGATGCCTGACGCCGCCGCCGGCCCCGCTGGCGCGATCCCGGCACTGGACGTGCCGGGGGCTGCGCACTGGGGGGTTGCGGCGCTCCCCGTGGGGTGGGGGAGCGCCGTGATGGCGGCCCTCGTCGCTGTGTCCTCCGCCCTCGCTGCCTCTCCGCTGCCCGTTCGCTGCCCACCCGCTGTCCGCTCGTCGCCCGCTGTGCTAGTGGACCCGAGGGCTGTGATCATCGCGGTGTTCGATCTTAAAGTCCTGCCGCCCCGCGCCCCCGGCGGCGAGTGCGTCCTTCCCGCGATTAAGGAGACGTCGCCTATGTTTGCCATGCTCTGTTTTTGCCTATGTGCATAGGACTATCATCAAGAGATGTTTGCACTTTGACCTGAAGACCAGACTTTTGTAATCTGCAGACTGGCGACTAGTAGTACCACTTGTGTGTGCACACACGCACACGCACACACCCCACCCACACGCGCCCACTCGCCCACACACGCACACACACACACACGCACAGGTGCATGGCGTGCTCGGTCGACACGCCCGACGGCCCCAGCTGGGCGCCAACGTCGCCACAGCAGGGGACGAACGGGCGGCGCACGCTGGCTGGGCGCCGCGGTCTGATCGACGGCACCGGTGACCACTCATCTCCTCGCGCGCACCCGCACCACCGGTCGCTGCTGACCGCTGCCACCGATGAGTACGGCGCGGACGACCCAGGACCCTTGCCAGGTGGGTGGTGGACGGCCTAGTGCCTTAGGGCGCTGTGGTTATGGGTCGTGCGGGATGTCAAAACCACCGCAAAACGCGTCATCCTGTGCACCCGCACAACCGCTCGCTGCTGATCGCTGCCACCAAGGCGCACAGCAGGGATGCAGGTTTAGGAGTGTGCGTGTGTCTGTGTGCATGTGTGGGTGTGGGCAGCTGTGTGTGTGTGTGTGTGTGTGAGAGATTGACGACCCGGGACCCATGCCAGGTGGGTGGTGGACGGCCTCGTGCATTAGGGTACTGCAGTGTCTTGTCGCGCGCACCCGTGTCTTATCGCGCGCACCGCTCGCTGCTGGTCGCTGCTACCGATGAGTATGGCGCGGACGATGCAGGTGGGTGATGATGGACAGAAACCGTAGCATCAGCTTTCCAGCGAGAACTCCCTTCTAGTCCTAGTACCGCCGCCTAGGCCCAAGTCCAGTTCTGGCCCTACCAATCACGAGTGAGGGGTGGTGGCCACCCGCCGGCTGCCTGCCAATGCGATGATGGTCGCCCTCGTGTGTTAGGGCGCTGTGGTGCTGGGTCTTGCGGGATGTCAAACCACCGCAAAACGTGCCACCCTGCGGCTGTTCTCCGCAGGGTGAGGGTGGTGGTGCTGGTGCGCGCACCCGCACCACCACCGCCTTGTGTGTCCTCGTACCAGCCACACCCCACACTGTGCAGCTGGCACATTTCCCCCATACAGAGCACCTGCACCCTCTGCAGAGGAGGACGACGCCTCGCTGGTCCCGGCCCTTTCTCCATCCTCCTACCAGCCACATGCCAGCATAGCACACCCCTAACCTGTGTACCAGCTGGCACACCCACTTACTGCCTGCCCGCCCAAACTCTGCACCGTGCCCTCGCCACAGAGGAGCAAGAGGCCTTTCCGCCCCCGGCACCTGCACATCCTCCTACCAGGCACACCCTACAAGCTCTGTAGTAAACTCAGCTTGCCCACTACAAATCACCTTCCCTGTTCTCGCTCGCCAGAGGAGGAGGACGCCTCGCTGCCCCCAGCCCTGCGCGCATCCTCCTACCAGCCACACACCCAACGTACCACACCCCTAACCTGTGTACTAGCTGGCACGCCCACTTACTGCCTGCCCGCCCAAACTCTGCACCGTGTCCTTGCCACAGAGGAGCAAGAGGCCCTTCCGCCCCCGGCACCTGCACATCCTCCTACCAGGCACACCCTACAAGCTCTGTAGTGAACTCAGCTTGCCCACTACAAATGACCTTCCCTTTTCTCCCTCGCCAGAGGAGGAGGACGCCTCGCCGCCCCCGGCCCTGCGTGCATCCTCCTACCAGCCACACACCCTACGTATCACAACTTCACCAGGCCAGCTGGCACTTACTAACTGCCTGCCCTCGCCACGGAGGAGGTGTCCCCGGCACCTGCGTGTCCTCCTCCCAGCCACACCCTACAAGCTCTTGAAGAGCTACCGAGAAGAGTGTAGGACACCCTGGCTACCTCAGCTTGCCCACTGTAAACCACCTTCCCTTGTCGCCCCCTGGCCAGAGGAAGAGAACGCCTCGCTGCCCCCGGCCCTGCGTGCATCCTCCTACCAGCCACACGCCAACGGCAGCGCTGTCCAGAACCGCCTTCCCAACTGCACTGTGTGCCGTGGCTGCAACACTCATCTCATCAAGGTGTGGGGGTGGGGGGAGGGGGTCAGGGTTAACGGATTAGGGATAAATGATCAGGGTTGAGGGTTCAAGTTTCAGGGTTGGCGCCAACGGCAGCGCTGTCCAGAACCGCCTGCCCGACTGCACTGTTTGCCGTGGCTGCAACACTCATCTAAGGTGTGGGGGTGGGGGTGGGTAGGGGTTGGGTTAGGGATTAGGGTTCACGGTTTAGGAGTCCTCCTAGCTAGTGCTGTGGTTTCAGGAGTTGTGGTTTATGGTTCGATGATGCTGGGTTTAACAACCTCTTTTCTGACGAGCCCAGCCTGCTCAACTGTACCGCGTGCCGTGGCTGCAATGCTCACTCGAGGTGTGGGGGTTGGGAGGGGGTTGGGTAAGGAATTAGGGTTCATGGTTAAGGAGTCCTCCTAGTTTTTATTTATTTACAGTTTTTGCATGTACGCGCCCGGAGGACCTCGGGGCGTAGGTTAAGGCCTAGACTAAAAGTCTAGTTGGGCTCTACTGGGAGAAGCCGCAACGCCACGCAGCGCGCCAGCCTACCATGCATGGGGTCTAGGCCACCACGCGTCCCACAGATCGCCATGCATACCATGCATGCATGGGCCGCCGTGACAAATCCCGCAGCAACTAGTGTTGTGGTTTCATGAGTCAACCCACCTTGAAACCTGTTCATCGGTCGGGTACATATATAATTGTTAGGGCCAGAACTGGACTTGGGTCTAGGCGGTGGTACTAGGACTAGAGGCAGTCTTTGCTGGAAAGCCGATGTAACTGTAACTGGTATACAGTTCGGCAGATCTATGCCTCTCATGACGTATTCGACCCCCGGCATGCTACATGCCACCATGGTTGCTGTAGATTTGTATTAAGACAACTGTAGATGATGAACCTGCAAACGTGCAGACGCGTGCCCCACCCCCCCATTTTTCAGCCCCCCCCCCCCCAGCCCCCCCCCCACACACACACGTACACACCCACCCCTCGCAGCCTCCTTTGTGATGAGGGTGCACGCACACACACACACACACACACACACACACTCCTCGCAGCTTCCTTCGTGACGAGGGTGCGCACACACACACACACACACACACACACTCACACACACACACACACACACGCACACGCTCACACACACACACACACACACGCACAATCCTCGCAGCCTCCTTCGTGATGAGGGCGCGCACACACACACACACGCACTCCTCGCAGCCTCCTTCGTGACGAGGGCGCACTTGTGACCGTCCTCAACACGTCGTTCAAGGTGAGAGAGAAGCTGGGTGGAAGGTGGGCAGTGGGTGGGTAGAAGGTGGGTAGAAGGTGGCTAGAAGTTGGATACAAGGTAGGCAGAAGGTGGGCAGAAGGTGGGTATATCGTGGGTAAAAGGCGAGCAGCAGGCAGGTCAAACGAGGCCTCCATCACGGTGCACATGCACCAGGTCTTACAGGTTTTACACGTGCGTGCCCGGAGGACCCCGGGGCGTGAGTTAAGGCCTAGACTACACATCTAGGGGGGCTCTACCAAAAGAGCCCGCAAGGCCACGCAGCGCGCCAGCCCACCAGTCACATGCACCAGAAGGAGACAAACGAGGGCCCACCTCAACACGTCGATCAAGGTGAGAGGAGGAGCTGGGTAGAAGGTGGACAGAGAGTGGGTAGAAGGTAGGCAAAAGTTGGGTAAACGGTGGATAGAAGGTGGGCAGAAGGTGGGCAGCAGGTGGGTAGAATGCAGCTGGAGGGTGGGTAGATCGTAGGCAAAATGCGAGCAGAAGGAAGGTCGAATAAGTTGGGTGAAAAGAGAACTTCATCATGGTGCACATGCACCAGAAGCAGACAAACCAGGACCTACATCAACACGTTGGTAGGAGCCAGGGTTGAGGGGCGGATCTGGACGGTTAAGTAGGTCAGAGGGTGGTGTGACGACCTGTTCAAGAGCGACGACCTTCTGTTGCTGTCTCAGATCCTGCTGCTGCTGTCACTGCTGCTGCTTCTGCTGCTGCACACACATGCACACGCACACACACACACACATGCACACACACACAAACACACACACACACTTGCACACACTCACACGCACACACACGCACAAACACACACACACACTTGTACACACACACAGATGGACCGCGGCAAGACCAACGCGTGGCTGTTCTGCGCCTCAACCAACGTGACATCCAGCGGGGAGGCAGTCGTCAAAGTGTACTGCCTGCCGCTGGAAAAGTAAGTCTAGGGCAAGGGGTTGGAGGTTTCTGGGTCTAGGATTTGTTTTTTTTTAGGGTTTAAGCCAGTGGGGAGGCGGTCACCAAAGTGTAATGCCTTCCACTGGAAAATGTATGGGTTATGGGTTACAGGTTTTCGATTTAGGGTTTGCGGGTTGGGGTTTCAGGCCGAGGAAGGAGAGGAAGGTTTACTGCCGCTGGATAAGCACTTTAACGGCTGAAGGGTAGCCCTACTTCAGCCCCTGGGCTGAAGTGCCTGTCACTTAAGAGATGTGTGCAGAGCATTTAAGTGTGGGTGTCACGAGCAACCAGTGATTTCCTTTTCAGGTTTTTTTTTATTAATTATTCCACAGCCGGATTCTGCTTTGACAGCGTTGACCGTTGACCTGCCGTTGGCCGTTTGTCCTCATGCATAGGTCACTTGAAAGCTGTTGACGTGCTCTGTCTGGCGGGCTTGTTTGACTCACATTCGACTGGACGGGTTAAGCTGTGTGCAAGGTCAAAGTACAGCCGGCATACTGCCAAATGGCTGTGATGAGCCGAAAAGGAAATCACTGCGCGCAACACTTGCCCCTGCATGTCCGCTGCCTCACTGAGTCAGATCACCGTCCCCGGTCTCATCAGTGATTGCCATCGCCCCACTGCCCCGCATGCCGCGCGATACGCAACCCCCCCCCCCCCCCCCGCCCCCCCCCCCCCACCACCACACACACACACAACACACGAATCCCCCCACACACGCCCACCCACCCACCCACACACGAATCCCCCCACACACACACGCACACACAGGTACCCCGGTGCGACCATCCCCACCCGCTGCCCCACACACCACGTCTTGCGCAACGCACGCGTGCTGCTGAGCATCCAGAAAGTGGTCGACGAGTGTGGTTTTAATGACATCGTGCCGCGTCTGTGGGTCGATAAGGTGTGTGTGTGTGTGTGTGTGTGTCCCACACGGTGCGCATGTGAACCCGGACTATGTCTGTGTGTGTGTGTGTGTGTGAGGGATAGTGTGTGTCTGTGCCTGTGGATGTGTTTGTGGATGTGCGAATGCTGATGAGATTCCAAAAAGCTGTCGACGAGTGCAGTTTTAATGAAATTGTGCCGTGTCTGTGTGTGCGGTGTGTGTGTGTGTGTGGATGTGTGTGTGTATGTGTGTGTGTGTCTGTGAATGTGGATGTGTTTTTGTATGCGCGCGTGCTGATGAGCTTCCAAAAAGTTGCGTGTGGTTTCAATGACATCGTGCTGCGTCTGTGGGTGGATAAGGTGTGTGTGTGTGTGCGGGGGACGGTATTTGTGTGTGTGTGTGTGCTTGTGCGCATGTGAGTGTCTGAGCCTCCAGAAAGTTGTCGACGAGTGCGGTTGCAATGACATCGTGCCGCGTCTGTGGGTCGATAAGGTGTGAGTGTGGGGGAAGGGCGGGGAATATTGTGTGTGTGTGTGCGTGTGCGTGTGGATGTGTTTGTGGATGTGCGCGTGCTGATGAGATCTCAGAAAGTCTTCGATGAGTGCGGTTTAAATAACCTCGTGCCACGTCTGTGTGTGTGTGTGTGGGGGGGGGGTATTTGTGTGTGTGTGTGTGTGTGTGTGTCTGTTTATGTGGATGTGTTTGTTTATGTGTGCCTGCTGCTGAGCATCCAGAAAGCGGTCGATGAATGCGGTTGCAATGACATCGTGCCACATCTGTGGGTGGATCAGGTGTGTGATGGTGTGGATGCGCGTGTGTGTGTGTGTGTGTGTCTGTGCATGTGGATATGTTTGTGTATGTGCACATAAGCTTCCAAAGAAATGTTGTTGAGTGCGGTTTTCATGACATCGTGCACGCAGGTGTGTGGATAAGGTGTGTGTCTGTGTGTATGCCATGCATGTGTGTGTGCACACGTATGCATGTGCATGTGCATGTTAAGAAACAGCCCTTTGCGGAACAACACCACCACCCTACGACCCCCCTCCATCACCACCCATGCCCTCCCCGCTCCTTCTCTCCTAACCTCCAGGTCAATCACCCGTCTGAGGCCACGGAGCATGCTGAATGGCACGGCCCGTGGCAGCCTCTCTCCCCAATCACACACACACGCACACACACACACACACAAGTAACAAGTAACAAGTAACACGGGGTTTCCAGCTAAGCAGGCTACTCTTCTACTAGAGATCACCCGCCGATACTCCAGCCCACTTGAGTGTACTAGAGAACTGCCGGCTCCCGGCCAATAGACTACCGCTCCCGCCGGCTAGACTACCCCAAACAGCGGTCTCTGAGAGACATGTCTGGCAAGGAGCATATAGGAGCGGACCTTCCTCAGGGTCACAGTAGTGGCCTTGTGGCCAGTCAAGCCGGCAGAGCCGACTGGCGCTGACTGGAACGGTCCCCGCCTGGCAGTGCATGGCTGTCCAGCTCTCGTTTGCATGGGGCTCAGCCGGCGCCCCATGCCTCATGCATGGCCAGGTCCCACCCTCCAGGGGTGCATGGACGACAGAGTTGTCATGGAGGCTGCCTGAAGACCTTCCAACGCCAGTCACCGGCAGACGAGCGACCCCGAGGATGAGCGCGGTGACGAACGCTGCGATTGGTGAAGCGGATTTACTCTGTGTTGCCTCGGCGGTCGCCACCGCTGAAGCCGTGATGGTAGCCCGCCTCCACGGGCAGCCATCTTGAATAATGTCCAGCATGCGTTGACGGGCGCCAGCTCCTCCGCTCGTCGATCAACTCGTCGAGATCGGTGCCGCATGGCATCCTGCATGGGGGGAGGATAAGGGCCGTCTCCCAGCACGGGCCGCGGCAGCGCCGCGGCTACTCGCCAAGCCATGGCAGCGCCGGGCAAGCCGCTCCTGAAGTGTTCCACCGAGGGGCAGTCTAGCAGGAGCCGGGCCAGTCGTATTTTACCCCGCTCGTCAGCGGCACGGAGATCCTTTTCACCAGCAGCGCCGCATTGCTGGGTCCAGGGCTCGGCGACGAGAACGCGCCTCCGTTAATCGAGCCCCAACACACACACAAACACCCACAAACAGGTCAATGCGCCCGTCCCTGGCCATGGATATCACGTCGACTGGCATGGACTGTGGCAGGAGGTGCGTATATGGCCTGGCTGTGGGGCTGCAGCTGCAGGAGTGGTGCAAGGAGGCGCATGCACACGCCTGCATGCACCCGCATGCACACATGCAGAGAAACACACGCGCGCGCGTGGATAGTAGTTACATACGCATGAGGCAACACGCTCTCTCTCTCAGCACTCAGGCATCGGCTGGCCCCTGCATCAGCTGGCATCCGGAGTTGCCATGCTCACAAACTCCACACGCCACATACCACTCCTTGCACACATGCACCACTCCTTTGCACACATGCAGGTCGCATCTGGAGTTTCAATGTTCAACAGCCTGTGGAGGGGTGAGCCGGAGCGTGTGCCACGTGCCACCATCATGCAGCACTACAATGACAAGCTTAGCAAGACACAGGTGTGTACGTGTGTGTGTGTGTGTGTGTGTGTGTGTGCGTGTGTGTGTGTGTGTGTGAGCGCGTGTGTGTGTGTATGCGTGCATTCGTGTGTGTGTGTGTGTGTGTGTGTATGTGTGTGTGTGTGTGTGTGTGTGTGTGTGTGTGTGTGTGTGTGTTGCAGCGTGTCGATGTTCACTAGCCTGTGGAGGGGTGAACCAGAGCGTGTGCCACGCGCAACCATCATGCAGCACTACAATGAGAAGCTCAACAAGACACAGGTGGGGTTTGTGGGGGTTAAGGTTGTAGGGTGTAGGGTACTTGGTTGAGGGTTGAGGGTTGAGGGTTGAGGGTTGAGGGTTGAGGGTTGAGGGTTGAGGGTTGAGGCTTGAGGGTTGAGGGTTGAGGGTTGAGGGTTTTGAGTTTAGGGGTTTAGGGCGAGGGGTTTCGAGGTGCAGCAGTTGTTGCAGGGGTGTGCCACACTCCCTGAAAGCGGGTGCCGCACTAGAACAGCGAGAGGCTCAACATCACCCAGGTAGCTTGCGTACGTTGTGTGCTGTGCTGCATCGATCCCTTGCTAACAGGGCGACTCTCGAACTTCAACCTCATGCACCTAGTCCTGATTTGCTCCACCCTGTCCCCCAGGTTGTGCCGCCATCCCAGTGATTTCCTTTTCGGCTCCACAGCCATTTGGCTGTATTCCGGCTTTGACCTTGCACACAGCTCAACCCAACCAGTGGATTGTCAGACTGACAAACTCGCCGGACAGAGCACGTCAACAGCTTTCAAATGACCTATGCATGAGGACAGACGGTCAACGGGAAGTCAACGGTCAACGCGGTCAAAGCAAAATCCGGCTGCAGAATGTTCTATAATTATTTAATTAATAAAAAAAACATCCTGAAAAGGAAAACACTGCGCCATCTTCAACCTGCTGACCTCGAAGTGCGACCCTCAACCACCCAACCCGGCGCCCTGGGTCCTACTTCTCATACTTCTTCCTGCGCACTGTTCAGGTCGTGCGCGCCGCCATCTTCGACCTTCTCACCTCCCAGTGCGACCGCCACTCGGGCAACATCTTCATCAACGACGACGGCAACATGCAGCTCATCGACAAAGACGTGGCGCTGGGGTATCGCAGAAGGAAGACTTGCGGGGTTGACTCGGTGTTTGTGCCGACGACCGAATTGTACCAGGTGTGTGTGCTCAACTTAACCGTCCGTCGGATGGCGCATTACTCGGTGTGCGTGTGCATGTGTGTGTGCACGCGTGTGTGTGTGCGTGTGTGTGTGTGTGTGTGTGCTGCTGGGTATGGCAGAAGGGACACGTGCGGGGTGGACTCAGTGTTTGTACCAGGTGTGTGTGTGTGTGTGTTGAGGTGTGCATGCATGCATGCGTGTGTGTGGGGGGGGCGTGCGTGTGTGCATGCACACATGCGTGTGTGTGTGTGGTGGTGCTGCTGCTGCTGCTGCTGCTGCTGCTGCTGCTGCTGCTGCTGCTGCTGCTGTGTTTTTCGAACAAGCAGCTCCGGCATGAACTCGGTGTTTGTGCCGGCCGCCCATATCTACCAGGTGATTTAAGCTGTGCTGGGCGGGACATCCATCTAGGGTAACCATCGTGCTGAGTGGAAATGGCCCCTTGCATGCACCTGCCCGTCTCCCCCTCTTCTCCTTCTTATTTTGCAACTCCCCTTGCTCTCCTACCCCTTCTCCCCCCTGGCTGCCCCTCCCCGTCTCCCCCGCCTCCCCCGCCTCCTCCCTGCTTACCTCCCCCTACTGCACCCCCCCTCCCCCCCTGCTACACTTCTCCTTGACGCTCTGCCCTGCCCCTGCCGCCTCCCCCTCCCCTCAGGTGCCTCTTCCTCCCCCCACCTAACTGCCCCCTTCATCTTCACCTCCCCTTGCCTCCTGCTCCTTACCCTTCACTGCTTACCTCTCCCTACTGCCCCCCCCCCCCCCCCGCTGCACCTCTCCTTGAATGCTCTGCCCTGCTGCCTCCCCTCCCCACCCCCCTGCTGTTACTCCCCTTTCCTACTGCCCCCTCCCTCCCCTTACTGCAACCCCCCTCCCTGCTTCTGCCC
>VFSX01000582.1:87500-93136 GCA_016618255.1 Chlamydomonas sp. UWO 241
CTTGAAGATCCGCAGGAGCAGCAGCAGCAGGAACAGCAGGCAACAGGCAGCGGGGGCAGAGCCGGAAGCTGGGGCAAGAGCAGCAGCAGAGCTGGAGCAGGAGTAGCAGGAGCAGCAGGAGCAGCAGGAGCAGCAGGAGCAGTAGGAGCAGCAGGAGCAGCAGCAGTAGCAGCAGCAGCAGCAGCAGAGCTGGAGCAGGAGCAGCAGCAACTCCGTAAGGCAGCAGGCGGCCTGATGTGGGATGCAGGGTCGCATGATGAGAGAGGGGCTGATGCGATAGGTGCACGAGGTGGCAGAGGCGCTGTGCGGTGGATTGTCTTGACGCATGCACGAGCACATGTGCATGTGTGCCTGTGAAAACCGATGACCGAGTGAAGTGGGCGGCGCTTGGTGGTGGTTTCTTGTGACGCACGCACATGCGCGTGCGCGTGTGCCCGTGATTTCTGATGACAGGGGAAGATGGGAGGAAAATAAATGGTAGATAGTTGTGGCCAACAAGCATCGTGCACGAATCTTGTTTGCAAATAAATGGTGGATATGTGACTGGGTCGTGCTGGCTCGGCTAGCAACATGCGGCCTTGCAGTGTTTGTCGAGTACAATTGTAATGATCAATATCACCAACGGCAGGCATCGCAGGACGCCCACCCGTCGGGGCGTTTGGAGACGTGCGGCCGTCATGCAGCGTTTTGGGTAGCAGTTTAGCAAGAGCCCGACAGGTGGTGGTGTACCTGATTCCGTGTAAGCCTAGTGTGAGGCGTTCACTTCGAGTGCACTATTTGTTCAGCAGCAGGCCCGCATGTTCTGCACACCAGGGCACACACTGCTGCACACGCACATGCATGGGTGTTCGGTGTGACGGGATAGGAGCAGAGCCACTGGCGCAGCAGCAGCAGCAGCAGCAGCAGCAGCAGCAGCAGCAGCATTTCAGCAGGCAGCAGGTGGTCCTTGGGAGCTGATCAGCTGATGAGGGATACCGTAACACGAAGGGGGGGGAGGGTGTGTGTGTGCGGTGCACGAAGTGGTAGAGGAGCTCGGGCATGTTTCCACTCGTAATGTGCACAATTGCGTGTGCGTGTGCACACGCACACGCACAGGGACACACACGCATGTGTGCGCCTGCGAATATGAGTAGTGCCCAAGTAGGGTGCACACATGGAAGACGGAGAGCGGGGTGTGAGATTGTGGTGTGTAATCTCTGATGCTCATGGTGGCCTTGACCCATGGTTTCACTTGCTCCAGGCCCTGCGTTGTGGCGTGCCACCGTTCAGCAGCGGCGTGGCGGCGACGCTTCAAGTCATCGATGTCAGCTTCTGTGCAAGGCTGGTCTCTATCGACGCTGTGCGCAGCTCAGGTGCCTGCGGATGCCAGGCGTCGGCGTATTTGATGTGTCGCCGCTCGCAGCCTGCAGCGAGACGCTCCAGGAGGTGTGGATGGCTGGCAGCAATGAGGTCGAAAGCCTCGTTATGCTGAGGGCCTGCACCAGGCTCCTCAAGCTTGACGTACGTAACTGCCGTCCGTTCCTGCGCAACCAGGTGGCAGGCGACCTACAGACGGCGTGCACGCAGCTGGCAGACCCGTCGTCGGCCGAGATCAAAGGCCGGGTGCATCAGCTCCATCCCAACATGCCACCTGGTGTGCAGGCAGCGGCAGCACGTGCACTGCGCAACCTGGCTGCCAATAATGACAACATTGTCACTTCTGGTGCCATTCCGCCCCTGGTCCTGCTGCTGGGGCCTGGCTCTTCATATGACTTGCAGATTGCAGCAGCAAGGATACTGCGCACCCTGGCATACAGCCATCCATGCTCAGAACAGGGCTGTCATTGCTGCTGCGGGTGCCATTCCGCCCCTCGTACAGCTGTTATGGCCCGACTCTGCAGAAGACGTGCGGGTGACAGCAGCTGGTGCACTTGCTAACCTGGCCTCTAAACACGCACAGAACCAGGCTGCCATCGTCGCCGCTGGTGCCAGTCCGCGTCTGGTTCAGCTTCTAGGGCCTGATTCATCGGCAGAAATGCGAAAGGAGGCAGCAGGTGCACTTGCTAACCTGGCTCTTAACCACGTGCAGAACCAAGCTTCCAGCGTCGCTGCTGGTGCCATTCCGCCCCTCGTGCAGCTGTTAGGGCCTGACTCTTCAGATGACATGCGGTTGAAAGCAGCCGGTGCACTTGCTAATCTGGCTGCCTACCCGCAGAACAACGCCTCCATTGTCGCTGCCGGTGCCATTCCTCCTCTCGTGCAGCTGTTGGGGCCTGACTCTTCAGAACATGTGCGGGAGAAAGCAGCAGGTACACTTTCCAACCTCACTCTCAGCCACACGCACAACCACGCCTCCGTCGTCGCTGCTGGTGCCATTCCGCCTCTCGTGCAGCTGCTGGGGCCTCATTTATCGCCAGGCGTGCACTCGGCGGCAGCCAGTCTACTTTTCCACCTGGCAAATGGTCGTGCTCAAAACCAGGCCGAAATTGCCGCTGCTGGTGCCATCCCGCCGCTGGTGCAGCTGCTAGCTGCTACCGCCCCCCCGGGGCAGTCGTGCAGGAGACTGCAGCAGGTGCACTGCGCGCGCTGGCTAAAGGCAGTGCTGAGAACCAGGCTGTCATTGCCGCTGCGCCTGGTGCCACTCCGGCCTTGCTGCTGCAGCTGCAGCTGGCTCCGTACCTAAGGCGCTCTGCAACAACGAGTGGTAGATGTCGCGCCACTGGGTACGCTCTGGCTTTGATGCATGGTACGAGATAAGAAATTGCAAACGTTAGCAGGCACATCTTGTGATACTCAGCAACCCTCTCACATGCTTCGGTTGGCCTCCCGCCCCCCTTTTTTCTTCTCAAAACTGCACCGGCATGATGTAAGCTCACACGCCCTCCAGTCAAACCAAAATACCCCCCCCCTAAAGATGTGTTGGTCCCTGCCTTTAGGCAGCTCCCTCAATCCCACGCCCCGAGGGTGCGTACTGTAAACTGTAAACTGTAAAATTGGTCCCTGCCAGAGTTCGCTGCTCCAGTCTCCCATTTCCCTCACCATTGCAGGCAATCAATCCGCTTAAATCAAGCTGGCGGGGCGCAGCGCCATGCACAGCGCCATGCCATCCTGCAGGGTCCAGCAGGCTGTTGCCACACCGCGTGCGCGAGCCGACGACATGCCTCGGTTTGTCGCAGCTGCCCGTTGTGTTTTGCTTTCGACGACGACTGCTCTTCCCGTCCCCCCGAATGCACGTGCATGGAGAGTGCATCCCCCCAGCCCCCCTAGCACACGCACATGACGCGCATGCACACGCGTGCACGCAAGAGATACGCCCGCGTGAAGTGCGCGTCTCGTCGCCGAGCCCTGGACCCAGCAATGCGGCGCTGCTGGTGACGAGGATCTCCGTGCCGCTGACGAGCGGGGTAAAATACGACTGGCCTGGCTCCTGCTAGACTGCCCCTCGGTGGAACACTTCAGGAGCGGCTTGCCCGGCGCTGCCATGGCTTGGCGAGTAGCCGCGGCGCTGCCGCGGCCCGTGCTGGGAGACGGCCCTTATCCTCGCCCCATGCAGGATGCCATGCGGCACCGATCTCGACGAGTCGATCGACGAGCGGAGGAGCTGGCGCCCGTCAATGCATGCTGGACATTGGTCAAGATGGCTGCCCGTGGAGGCGGGCTACCATCACGGCTTCAGCGGTGGTGACCGCCGAGGCAACACAGAGTATATCCGCTTCACCATTCGCAGCGTTCGTCACCGCGCTCACCCTCGGGGTCGCTCGTCTGCCGGTGACTGGCGTTGGAAGGTCTTCAGGCAGCCTCCATGACAACTCTGTCGTCCATGCCCCCCTGGAGGGTGGGACCTGGCCATGCATGAGGCATGGGGCGCCGGCTGAGCCCCATGCAAACGAGAGCTGGACAGCCATGCACTGCCAGGCGGCGACCGTTCCAGTCAGCGCCAGTCGGCTCTGCCGGCTTGACTGGCCACAAGGCCACTACTGTGACCCTGAGGAAGGTCCTCTCCTATATGCTCCTTGCCAGACATGTCTCTCAGAGACCGCTGTTTGGGGTAGTCTAGCCGGCGGGAGCGGTAGTCTATCGGCCGGGAGCCGGCGGACTCTAGTACACTCAAGTGTGCTGGAGTATCGGCGGGTGATCTCTAGTAGAAGAGTAGCCTGCTTAGCTGGAAACCCCGTGTTACTTGTTACTTGCTGCGTCTGCTGCTGCACCTGCCCCATGCCCTCATGTGCCAGTGCTTGTGCCTGTGCCGGGCCGGGGCACCACGGGGGACAGGCACTGACACTGCCACCAACAGGGGCGCAGCAGGCAGGGGGGGGCCAGGCGGTGGTCACGGATCCGGGCAGGTTGCAGTTGCCGAGGGTGGCGCAGCAGGCAAGAACGGGGTACCAGGGGGGGCATGCACTAACACCACCACCACCCGGGGCGCAGCAGGCATCGGGGGGGCAGATTGGGGGCACGGGGTCGGGCATGTGGCAGCCGCCGGCAGGCACAGGCACAGGCACAGGCACAGGCACAGGCACAGGCACAGGCACAGGCACAGGCACAGGCACAGGCACAGGCACAGGCACAGGCAGGCACAGGCACAGGCACAGGCACAGGCACAGGCACAGGCACAGGCACAGGCACAGGCACAGGCACAGGCACAGGCACACAGGCACACAGGCACACAGGCACAGGCACAGGCACAGGCACAGGCACAGGCACAGGCACAGGCACAGGCACAGGCACAGGCACAGGCACAGGCACAGGCACAGGCACAGGCACAGGCACAGGCACAGGCACAGGGCACAGGCACAGGCACAGGCACAGGCACAGGCACAGGCACAGGCACAGGCACAGGCACAGGCACAGGCACAGGCACAGGCACAGGCACAGGCAGGCACAGGCACAGGCACAGGCACAGGCACAGGCACAGGCACAGGCACAGGCACAGGCACAGGCACAGGCACAGGCACAGGCACAGGCACAGGCACAGGCACAAGCACAGGCACAGGCACAAGCACAGGCACAGGCACAGGCACAGGCACAGGCACAGGCACAGGCACAGGCACAGGCACAGGCACAGGCACAGGCACAGGCACAGGCACAGGCCCAGGCACAGGCCCAGGCACAGGCACAGGCACAGGCACAGGCACAGGCACAGGCACAGGCACAGGCACAGGCACAGGCACAGGCACAGGCACAGGCACAGGCACAGCACAGGCACAGGCACAGGCACAGGCACAGGCACAGGCACAGGCACAGGCACAGGCACAGGCACAGGCACAGGCACAGGCACAGGCACAGGCGCATGCACAGAAGGCACAGGCACTGGCACAGGCACAGGCACAGGCACAGGCACAGGCACAGGCACAGGCACAGTCACATGCACAGGCACAGGCACAGGCACAGGCACAGGCACAGGCACAGGCACAGGCACAGGCACACAGGCACAGGCACAGGCACAGGCACAGGCACAGGCACAGGCACAGGCACAGGCACAGGCACAGGCACAGGCAGCAGGCACAGGACAGCAAGGCAAGGCACAAGGCAACAGGCACAGGCACAGGCACAAGGCACAAGGCCAGGCACAGGCACAGGCACAGGGCACAGGCCAGGCACAGGCACAGGCACAGGCACAGGCACAGGCACAGGCACAGGCACCAGGCACAGGCACA
>VFSX01000146.1:0-5000 GCA_016618255.1 Chlamydomonas sp. UWO 241
ATCAACCTGCGTGGAGACGCGGTGCAGGAGTATGGCAGCGTACACTTTCCCGGCAATAGAGAGAAGGCTTATACCGCGGTAGTTACCAGGGAGTCACGCGGACCCTTCCCCTTATATAACGGCGTGATAATAGCAGTTTTCCATTCCCTGGGGCTCTCCCCGACCGCCATACGGCGATGATGACCCGGTGGAGCCATGCGACACCCACGCACACACACACACATACACACACACACACAAACACACGCCTCCCCCCTACACACACCTTCCAGCGATGCCATTGCCACATTGGCAGCCCCCAGTGCATCCCACACACTGCCCAGATCTGCACTCACACACACACACACACGCACGGACCCCCCCCCACACACACACACAAACACACCTTCCAGCGACGCCATGGCCACATTGGCAGCTCCCAGTGCCTCCCACACACTGCCCAGATCCACACACACGCACACACACACACACACACACACACACACACACATACATACACACACACACACACGCATACCCCCCCCCCCCCACACACACACACCTTCCAGCGACGACATGGCCACATTGGCAGCCCCCAGTTCCTCCCACACACTGCCCAGCTCCGCCCTCAGGCACGCGCTTTCGGCGTGGGCCGCGCGAAGCTGCGCCGCCAGCGCGGATTCTGCGTGCACACGTGGATGTGTGTGTGCGTGTGTGTGTGTGTGTGTGGTGTGTGTGGGGAGGGGGGGAGGATTTGCGTACGCTCTCGGCGTGGGCCGCGCGCAGCTGCGCCGCAAGCGCAGATTCTGCGCGCGCGTGTGGGCGTGGATGTGTCTGTTTTTGAGAGTGTGTGTGTGTGTGTGGGTGCATGGGGGTGGGTGTTAGCGCGCACTCTCAGCGGGCGCCGCGCTGCCAGCGCAGATTATGCGCGCTCGCGCAGGTGTGGGGTGTGTGGGGTGTGTGGGGTGTGTGGGGTGTGTGGGGTGGGTGGGGGGAGGGCATGTGTGTGGAAGTTTGCGAGCACTCTCAGCGCGTGTGTGCACTCGAGGCCAGACCTGGACCTGGGTCTAGGCGGTGGTACTAGGACTAGAGGTACTCTTTGCTTGGAAAGCCGATGTAACTGTAACTGTAACTACAACCCAAACACAACGCTGCTAAACTAACCCGTGCGGCCGCCTGTGCACTCGACGCGCGCCCCCTTGCCCTGATACGCCTCGATCCCTCAACCTCCGATCTCACACAAGACATGGCACATGCTTTATGTATGAAACCCACCCGCCGCCTGCACGTGTGCGGCCGCCTGCGCGCTCAACGCGCGCTCAGACGCCACTAGCCCTGATACGCCTCGATCCCTCAACCTCCGATCTCACACCAGACATGGCACCCAGACAGAGCCCCCCACCAACCCGCTGCCTGCACGTGTGCGGCCGCCTGCGCACCCGACGCGCGCTCTGACGCCCCTTGCCCCGATAAGCCTCAATCCCGCAACCTCCGATCTCACACCAGACATGGCACCCAGACAGAGCCCCGCATCCACCCACCGCCTGTGCGTGTGCGGCCACCTGCGCACTCGGATCACGCTCCGGTGCCCCCAGCCTTGCCCCACCGTGAAGCCCCGGCCCCTCAACCTCCAAGCCATCCTAGCACTTCCGTTGATTTTTTCAAGTATTGAACCCGCCCGCTGCCTGCGCGTGTGCGGCCGCCTGCGCACTAGACGCGCGCTCAGACGCACATTGCCCTGATTAGCCTCGATCCCTCAACCTCCAAAGACTGGCACAGCAAATGTTGCATGCATGAAACCCAATGCATATAACGCAACCGCTGCCTGCGCGTGTGCGGCCGCCTGCGCGCTCGCCGCGCGCTCCAACGCTGCCTCCGCATTGAGCTGGGACACCTCGTATTCCTGACACAGCAATGTTTGTAAAAATGCATAAGACGCACCCGCTGCTTGCGGGTGTGCGGCCTCCTGCGCACTCGACGCGCGTTCGGACGCTGCCTGCGCATTGAGCTGGGACACTTCGGCGTAGTGGGCGATCTCACACAAGACATGGCACCCAAACAGAGCCCCTCACTCACTTACCGCCTGCAAGTGTGTGGCCGCCTGCGCACACGCGCGCTCGGACGCTGCCTGCCCTGATGATACTCGATCCCTCAACCTCCAAAGACTGGCACAGCACATGTTGCATGTATGCAACCCAATGCATAGGACGCACCCGCTGCCTGCGCGTGTGCGGCCGCCTGCGCACTCGACGCGCTTGGACGCTGCTTGCCCTGATGAGATTCAATTGCTTAATTTTCAAACACTGACTCAAGCATGCTTTTTGAAAAATGTCGTCAACCCACCTGCCGCCTGCGAGTGTGCGGCCGCCTGCGCGCTCGCCGCGCGCTCCGACGCTGCCTGTGCATTGAGCTGGTAGACCTCGGCGTAGTGGGCGACTGCCATCGCCTCCCGCTCTGTCGCCAGCTGCACGACACGCACCTCTAGTTGAGCGCGCTCCTACACATGTGTGCTCAGGTGTTAGGTGGGGCCAAACGGGTCGGTGGTGGGTGGGTAGGTGGGGTGGCTTCGCAAGGGGGTGGGTGCTCTACCGACAACTGCACGACACGCGCCTCCAGTTGAGCGTGCTCCTGCGGGGGGAGGTTTGGACTATGTGTGCGTGTGTGTGTGTGCGTGCGGTGATGGGAGGGTAAGGTGGTGTGTGTGCGTGCGTGCGTGTGCGTGTGTGTGGTGCGTGTGGTGGGTGGGTGGTGGGTGGGCTATCATCGCCTCCTGCTCGTTCGCACAGCTGCACACACGCGCTTCCGGTTGAGCGCGCTCCTGATAGTGTGTGTGTGTGTTCGTGTGTGTGTGTTGAGAGAGAGTGTGGTGGTGTGGTTAATGGTGCGGGGGGGGGGTCTCGTTTGGGGTGGGTGAGCGCTCGGTCGCCAACTGCACGAGACGCGCCTCCAGTTGAGCGCGCCCCTGCGGGGGCAGGGTCGGGAGGTGGGGTTTGCGGATTTGACTCCCTGCGGGAGAGCTGCTGCTGCTGCTACACACACACACACACACACACACCTGGCACACCGCGTTCATATTTGCCTCCCTAAGTGAGAGCTGCTGCTGTTGCTGCTGCTGCTGCACACACACACACACACACACACACACCTGGTGCACCACGCTCAGATTTGCCTCCCTGAGTGAGAGCTGCTGCTGCACCGCCTGGACCTCCTCTGCTGACTCAGCCTTCAGTTCAGCTAGCAGCCCTGCAAAGTGTGCCTGCGTGTGTGTATGTGTGTGTGTGTGAGGGGGGGGGGGGGGCACGTGTAAGTGTGTGTGTATGTGTGTGAAAACCCCCCCTGCTGACTCAGCCTTCAGTTCAGCAAGCAGTCCCGCAAAGTGAGCATGCACGTGAGTGCGTGCGTGTGTGTGTGTGTGTGTATGTGTGTGTGTGTGTGTGTGTGTGAGCGTGTGTGCGCATGTGTGTATGTGTGTGTGTGTGTGTCAGTGTGTGTGTGTGTGTGTGTGTTCAAACCTCTCCTGCTGACTCAGCCTTCAGCTCAGCTAGTAGCCCTGCAAAGTGAGCCTGCGTTTGTGCGCGTGTGTGTGTGTGTGCAAACGTCCCCTGCTGACTCCGCCTTCAGTTCAGCTAGGAGCCCTGCAAAGGGAGCCTGCTTGCATGTATGTGTGTGTGTGTGTGTGTGTGTGTGTCACACCCTGCTATGTGTGTGTGTGTACTATGTGTGTGTGTGTGTGTGTGTGTGTGCGTGTGTGTGTGCGTCCTCCTTTTTTTGGTCCCGTCCTTACCCCCCCCCCCCCCCCCCAAGACACAACCGTGCATACCCTTTTCGCGCTCCAAGTCCCCATGTGTTGCATCCCGCTCCTCCACACGAAGCACGGCCACCTCAACACCTTCACACCGGTTCAACCCTCCCCCCCCACCCCTCGACACACACACACACACACACACACACACACACCTTCTCACGCTCCAGCTCCTCGTGCTTTGCATCCCGCTCCTCCTCCACACAAAGCACGGCCGCCTTACGCATCCACACGTTCAGACCGGCTCACACCCTCCACACATGCATCCCCCCTCCATACACCCACCCACCCACCCACACACACTTTCTCACGCTCCAGCTCGTCATGCTTTGCATCTCGCTACTCCTCCACACGAAGCACAGCCGCTTTCACATATTCACACCTTCACACCAGTTCACCCCCACCCCCCCAACACCCACACCCACGCACACCCACACACACGCACATATTTTCACACTCCAGCTCCTCGTGCTTTGCATCTCGCTCCTCCTCCACGCGGAGCACGGCCACATCCACACCTTCACACAGTTTCACACCCTTCACCCCCCGCACCCACCACACCCTTCACACATCCACACCTTCACACAGTTTCACACCCTTCACCCCCCACACACACTCTCCCCTACACACGCACACACATTTTCACGCTCCAGCTCCTCGTGCTTTGCATCCCGCTCCTCCTCCACGCAAAGCACAGCTGCCTCCACACCGTCAAACAGTTTCAGATCCTGCACACTGTGCCCCCCCCTCCCCCCAGCACACACACCTTTTGACGCTGCAGCTCCTCGTGCTTTGTATCCCGCTCCTCCTCCACGCAAAGCACGGCCGCCTCCACACCGTCACACAGTTTCATACCCTGCACACTGTGCCTCGCCCTCCCCCCAGCACACAAACCTTCTCACGCTGCAGCTCTTCATGCTTTGCATCTCACTCCTCCTCCACGCGGAGCACGGCCGCACCCACACCTTAACACGGACTCTTCCGCGCCCCGACACACACACACACACATCCCCCCCTCACACACACACCTTATCGCGCTCCAGCTCCTCGTGCTTTGCATCTCGCTCCTCCTCCACACGGAGTACGGCCGCATCCACACCTTCATACCGCCCCCTGACACACACATAAGCACACCCCCCTGACACTCACATACGCACACACACACACACACACACATACACACACACAAACACACACACACACACCTTCGCACGCTCCA
>VFSX01000146.1:7500-10000 GCA_016618255.1 Chlamydomonas sp. UWO 241
AACTCGTCGACCGCCCCCCTTCCGCCGCCCTCCCTGCCCTCCGTGTCGGCAACCACCTGTGCTTTGGAGCTCAGGCGGTGGCAGACGCGTTTGGAGAATATTTCCGTGTCCCCCACACTCCACTCCGCTCGGAAGTCGACGAAGCCACCCTCGCCTCCCACCTCATCTTCACACCCACCACCCCCGCGCCGCCCCCGTCTCCCTCCCCCTCCTCCTCCTACACTACCCCTGCTCCGCCTCCGTCCCCCTCCCCCTCCCTCCCTCCCCCTCCCCGTCCCCCCCCTCCCCTCCCCCCCCCCCTCCGCCCCCCGCCCTCCCCCTCCCCCGTCCCTCCCCTCCTCCTCCACTTTCGCCCCCCCTCCCCCTTCTCCCCCCTCCTCCTCCCCCCCTTGCCTCCCCTCCCTCTCTGAGCGAGGTGGTCTCCGCGATCAAATCCCTCAGGAACTCTGCCCCCGGCTCTGACGACATCACCTCCCCCCTCCTCAAACACGGCGGCACCGCAACCGCAACCGCCCTCCACCAGATCATCCTTACCTGTTGGAACACCACCTCCATCCCCGCCGCGTGGAACCAAGCAGACATCTGCCCCCTCTACAAGGGCGCATCCTCGGGCCCACCCACGCGCAGCAAGTCCTACCGTGGCATCTCCCTCCTGCCCGTCGCTGGCAAGGTCTACACTCACATCCTCCTCAACCGCCTAAAGCTCCAGCTGGAGCCCACCCTCCACACTTCCCAGTTCGGCTTCCGTCCGGGCCATGGCACCTCCGATGCCATCTTCACCCTACGACGCCTCCAAGAGGAGTCACACCGCGCCCGCGCCCCCCTCCATGCGGCTTACGTCGACCTGTCCAAGGCGTTCGACAGTGTCAACCACGCCGCCCTTTGGAAAACCCTCCTCCACCGCGGCGCGCACCCTGCCCTCCTCGCACGCATCGAAAGCCTCTACTCTGGTGCCACCGCCAGAGCCCGAGTCAACGGTGCATACTCCGCCCCTTTCCCTCTCAAAGCTGGCGTCAAGCAAGGCTGCCCCCTCTCCCCCCTCCTCTTTAATGTCTACATCGACAAATTTGTCCGGTCCCTAATTGCCCAGCTCCCCAACGCTGGCATTCAAATGGGCTACATGATCGACGGAAAACTGTACACCCCTGAGTCCCGCAAGGACTTTTTGACCACCATCCTCCCCCTCCTTCTCTACGCCGACGACATCGCCCTGCTCGCCCCCTCCGAGGACGACCTCCGCACTATGCTCACCCTCCTCGACCGCATCTGCTCAGACCTGGCCCTTGCGATCAACTACGACAAAACCGTGGCACAATCCCTCGGCCACCCTTCTGCCCACACCGTCCCCTCCGCCCCTATCACCATCCCCTCCAACTCCTCATCCACCCCCCACCTGGTCCACTCCACCTCCAAGTTCAAATACCTGGGAAGTATTCTGTCCTCCCCCGCCGCCCCTTCTGATGACGCTCCCAACACGTCTGATTCCGACATCCTCGACTCAGAGATCTCACGACGGATCGGAAGTGCCTGGTACGCCTTCAACCGTCTCACTCCCCGGTTCTGGAACTCCAACTCAATCTCTCCCACTACCAAGATCCACCTCTACAATGCCTTTGTGATCTCTGCCCTACTGTATGGCTGCCAGACATGGACGTTGAACAAGGCCCACATCCACCGACTTGAAGTAACCCACAACCGCTTCCTCCGCCTCATCAAGGGCATCCCTCCTCACACCACAGAGCACACCTCCACCACCACGATGCATGCCTCCCCCCCTTGTACGTTCCCCATCATCGACACGATCAACAAGCACCGTGCTACGTTCATCGGCTCCCTCATCCGCCGCCTCCCACCTCCCCCGTCCCCCCGCCCCTCCATCTCCACACACCCGCCCGTCCCTTCTCCCCCCCCACTCCCTCCCGACATCATATACCCCCCCCACTGCCGCCCTTTTCGCGTACCGCCGACCGGACATGACTTCGCTCTATGCCGGCGGCGCCATCACATCCTACCGGCTCAGCGCCGGCGACTTTTTTCGCCCACTCCGTCAAGTTCCGTTCCTCCGCAAACACCCACTTTTCCAACTTCAAACGCGACATCTCCAAGCACCCCGAGTTCATGGACCTCTTGTCCAAGCGAGTCACACCCGAGTGGATCCTCTTAGCGAGATTTCCACAACTGTGGAGGTCAATCTGCCGAGACCTAGTTTAAACTCAGTCGAAGCGGAGTGACGAACACAGCCGTCAGTGACCCGCATTTGCCCCTTTCCCCCACTGCTTTTTGAATGAGGTTATTCACCCTCTTGTTGGCGCACGGTTGGTCACCCGCCTCCAAATGGAATCTCCTCAATGATGACCAGAAACAGCCTATCTAGGTCTGCCGTGCAGAGTTCTCTGTAACGATATCTCTCTCTCTCTCTCTGTGTATGGGTGACTGCGGTAGTCCACTAATTGCTCGTTGACCACTGCGCGCGTGCGCACGCACATCGCGCGTGCGTCGA
>VFSX01000146.1:15000-122500 GCA_016618255.1 Chlamydomonas sp. UWO 241
CCACCACGACGCGCACGCCCACGTTTCAAACGAAGTCTGGCTCGCCCCGGGGTGGAGCACCTAAATGAGGAATATGTGGGGGTGAGACGGAGGTGGGGTGGGGTGGGGAGGGGGGGGGTGAGATTCAGGGTTAAGGTGGGTAGCCGTTCCTCACGCCATCCACACCGGCATCATGCCCGCATTGCACACGTCGGACTGGCTCGCCCCGGGGTGGAGCACCTACATGGGGGTTCAAGGAGTTTGGAGTTAAGAGGGGGTTAAGGGGGATAAGGGGAGTTCGGGGCAGGGAAGGCAGGGTTGAGGTGGGTCGAGGTGGTGGCCGTTTATCACTTCGTCCACCACGCCCCTCACGCCCGCGTTGAAACCGTAGGACTGGCTGGCACCAGGGTGGAGCACCTAGAAGGGAGTTGAGGGTGGGGTGCGGCAGGCAGGTTTAGAGGGATCAGCGTGGTTGACATTACAAGGTTGAGGTGGCCGCTCTCCATTCCGCCACCCACCACGTCGCGCACGCCCGCGTTGAACCCGTATGACTGACTGGCACCAGGGTGGCGCACCTTTGTGGGGATAAGGGTGGGGTACGGCATACAGGGTTTGTCGGGATACGCGTGGTTGAAATTAGAAGGTTGAGGCGGCCGCGCGTCATCACGCAATCCACCACGTTCCGCATGCCAGCATTGAAGGCGTCAGACTGGCTGGCACCGGGGTGGAGCCCCTACATGGGGGTGGAGCACGGCATACCGGGTGTGTGGGAATACGCGCGGTTGATATTTGGAGTTGCGGGTGGCTGCCTCTTCATCATTTCATCCAACGCGACGCGCACGCCTGCGTTGAAGGCGTCCGACTGGCTCGCACCGGAGTGGAGTCCCTACGCGGGGATAAGGGCTGGGCACGGCATACAGGGTTGACCAGACAGGCTGGCTCGCCCCAGGGTGGGGCACCTACGCAGACATTCGGGTGGGTAATGGTAGGTAGGTTTAAGGGGGTCATGTAGGGCAGGGTAGGCAGCAGAGTTGCACAGTACGCACGTGCGGCACACAAGCACACGCACACGCACACGCACATGCACACGCACACGCACACGCACACACCTGGTCAAACTTGAACTCGCTGGGCATGTTGGCCACCGCCCCGATCGAACGGTCCAGGAGCACCGAGTGCTTATCAGCGTCAATAGCCAGGGGCCCCTGCAGTTAGGTTGTGTGTGTGAGTGTGAGGGTGTGGGGTGAGTGTGGGGGGTGAGTGAGTGTGATGATGGTGTGTGTGTGTGTATAGCGCATCGAGGGCTCGTCTTAATACAGCACCAGGGCCCCCTGCAGGTGTGTGTGTGAAGGGTTGTGCGTGTGTGTGTGGGGGGGGGGGGGGGGGGGTAGGAGCACCGAGTGTTTCTCAGCATCGATTACCAGGGGCCCCTGCAGTTAAGCTGTGTGTGTGTGAGGGGTGTGTGGGTTGAGAGAGTGTGGGTGGGTGAGTGTGATGATGGTGCGTGTGTGTGTGTGGCGCATCGAGAGCTCGTCTTCTTACATCACCAGGGCCCCCTGATGGTGTGTGTGTGTGTGTGTGAAGGGTTGTGCGTGTGTATGTGTGTGGTGGTGGTGGGGGGGGGGGGTTGGAGCACCAGTGTTTCTCAGCATCGATTGCCAGGGGCCCCTGCAGTTTCATTGTGTGTGAGGGGTGTGTGGGTTGAGAGAGTGTGGGGGTGGGTGAGTGTGATGATGGTGCGTGTGTGTGTGTGGCGCATCGAGGGCTCGTCTTATTATATCACCAGGGCCCCCTGTATGTGTGTGTGAAGGGTTGCGCACGCGTGTGTGGGTGGGTGGGGGTGATTCTTCCAGGAGCACCGAGTGCTTCATGGCGTCGATAACCAGGGGCCCCTGCAGTTAAGCTGTGTGTGTGAGGGTGTGTGGTGAGAGTGTAGGGGTGAGTGAGTGTGATGATGGTGTGTGTGTGTAGCGCACCGAGGGCTTGTCTTCTTATATCACCAGGGCCCCCTGCATGTGTGTGTAAAGGGTTGTGCACGCGTGTGTGGGTGGTGGGGGTGGGTGGGGGTGACTGTTCCAGGAATAACGAGTGCTCCTCGGCGTCGATTGCTAAAGAACCCTGTGTGTATGTGTGTGTGTGTGAGAGACAGGAGAGAGAGAGAGAGAGAGAGAGAGGGAGAGAGAGAGTGTGTGTGTGTGGGGGGGGGGGGGGGGTGAGCGAGTAAGCGTGTGGGGTGTGGGCTGGGTGGGATGGGTGGGTGATCGGGGCGGGGGCTGGGGGGGGGGGGGCACACTGTGCGCGTGTCGACACCGATCGACAAGGGTCCCGGTCAGAGTGCGAGAGTGGTTGTGTGTTCATCTGTGTGTGTGTGTGTGTGTGTGTGTGTGTGTGTGTGTGTGTGTGCCGGTGGAAAGAGTTTGGTAGCGGCTCAACGCTCTCTCTCTCTCTCTCTCTCCCCCCCTCTCTCTCTCTCTCTCTCTCTCTCTCTCTCTCCCACACATATAACCAACCAACCAACCAACCAAGCGTTACATGAGGCCGTCCGCATGCACCGGCAATGCCTGTACTACTAACAGCAATACACCCCGGCAATTGTTACGAAGTCTGACCCGTGCACTGGGATGTCTTTCGAATAGCGGGTGACCGACCAGCGCCTGAATCGAGTGGATAGTATCCTTGGTTTGGGGGGGTCTGGGGGGGGCTGCCACTCTGGCCAACCAACTTCAACTAGGGTTGCCACTCTGGCCAACCAACTACAACTTGGGTTGCCACTCTGGGCAACCAACTTCAACTTCAATCGCAGCGTATCATCTCCCCATGGGCCGATTAATTCCATGGGCGATAGTCGGGGTTGTCCGTCGTGCAATGTATACGTCGCCGCAACTACTAGATCCGTTCGGCCGCGGCCTACTAGACTGAGTTTTCGTTGGGCAGGCCATGAGGACGTCGGATCAGCTCCTTGGACCGATGAACTCGATGCGCGACGGACGAAGGCAGGCGGGCCTGGGATAGGGGCTCGGTAGACGGGAAAGGGGGGTTTGGAAGGGGCGTGGGAGGGGTCAGATGAGGCATCGGGGGGGGTCAGGTGAGGGTTCATCAGGGGTATCGGAGGAGACGTGGGAAGGATCAGGGGAGGCGTGGGAGGGATCAGGGGGGGCGTGGGGGGATCAAAGGAGGCGTGGGAGGGATCGGAGGAGGCGTGGGAGGCGAGGGGGGAGAGGGAGGGGGGTTGGGAGGGGTCGGAGGAGGCGTGGGAGGCTAGGGGGGAGTGCGCGTGCGCGTGTGCGCTCACGGATGGGGGGGGGGGGGTGAGGAGGGATTGCCAGCCTGGATTGCCAGCATGGGGTCAGCGTGCGCGGGGGGGCTGGGGAGGTGCATGGGGCGGGGGTGCATGGGCCTGCATGGCGCGCACATGGGACGGCGAGCTCCATGTGGGGGTGAAAGCGTGGGTGGGTGGTCGACTGTGGGTGGGTGACGGTGGGGAAGAGTTGGACTGTGTAGTTTGGAGCGTGCCAGGGGGAGTGAAGGGTGCTGAAGGGGGGATCATGGCAAGGTGAGGTTCTCTGTGGTGCATGGTGTCGTGGCGCCGCAGTGGGTCGCGGCCAAGAATCTGCTCGGCGTCAGGCGGTGGCGGGGCGGTCCATGATGCGGTCGACAGTCTGCCGAGGAGCTGTTCGGCGCTGGCGAGGGCATGGGACTGGCTCTGCGACAGGATAAGGATTGGGACTGTGGAAGAGGTTGCTCGGCTCGCTGAGGCTGCCCCCTTCGGGCGGTGACGATGGTGGATAGTCCAGGGTGGGCCGCAGTACATAGGCGGCAGTCGACGGGGGGGGCGGGGCGATGAGGGGGGATGGGCGACGGCGACTCACATGGGCCGACCGCCGTGACTGGGCCGCCCAGGGAGTGGGCCGCCCAGGGAGTGGGCCGCCCAGGGAGTGCCGCCCAGGGAGTGGGCCGCCCAGGGAGTGGGCCGCCCAGGGAGTGGGCCGCCCAGGGAGTGGGCCGCCCAGGGAGTGGGCCGCCCAGGGAGTGGGCCGCCCAGGGAGTGGGCCGCCCAGGGAGTGGGCCGCCCAGGGAGTGGGCCGCCCAGGGAGTGGGCCGCCCAGGGAGTGGGCCGCCCAGGGAGTGGGCCGCCCAGGGAGTGGGCCGCCCAGGGAGTGGGCCGCCCAGGGAGTGGGCCGCCCAGGAGTGGGCCGCCCAGGGAGTGGGCCGCCCGGGAGTGGGCCGCCCAGGGAGTGGGCCGCCCAGGGAGTGGGCCGCCCAGGGAGTGGGCCGCCCAGGGAGTGGGCCGCCCAGGGAGTGGGCCGCCCAGGGAGTGGGCCGCCCAGGGAGTGGGCCGCCCAGGGAGTGGGCCGCCCAGGGAGGGAGTGGGCCGCCCAGGGAGTGGGCCGCCCAGGGAGTGGGCCGCCCAGGGAGTGGGCCGCCCAGGGAGTGGGCCGCCCAGGGAGTGGGCCGCCCAGGGAGTGGGCCGCCCAGGGAGTGGGCCGCCCAGGGAGTGGGCCGCCCAGGGAGTGGGCCGCCCAGGGAGTGGGCCGCCCCACACATATACTTACACATACACACACACACACAAACCTGCTCCTGCGCCGTTTCATCTGCCGATAGCGGCGGCCGCACACGCAGCACAACACGTACACGCTCCGAAACCTGAATGGCACCGCCGGCGCTGCCTGTGTGTGCGTGTGCGTGAGCATGTGTGTGTGTGTGTGTATGTGTGTGTTTGTGTGTGTGCGTGTGTCTGTGTGCATGTGTGCATGTGGGTGTGTGGGTGGGGGTGTCACAAGCGGTGACACCCCGTGGTGCGTTTGTGTGTGCGTGTGGAGGCGGGGCTGTGCCATGCCATCGTGCCATTCCCATGCAGTGCCCATGCATGCATGCCCAGCACATGGCTCGGCACGTGCGACGCCGTGCTGTGCATGTGCATGCGCGAGTGTCACCGCAATCGCACCATCCTCGCCATCTGTCGCCCTGCGCGACCCTGAGGGCCGAGGAGCCGAACCACCAGCTCCAGCTGTCGCACCCCCTGTGCTACGCCCCGCCTTGAAAGCAGATGATGCGGTCGGGGCTGTGAACGAAGACTTCGCTGGGGGGCTGGGTGCACCCGGTGGCTCGGGCAGGTGGCTCATGGTGCCGCGCGAAGCGTTTTGATCCAATCCAAGCGGGGACACTGCGAATGCCCAACACGCAGCGCTTGCAGGCACTAGCCCAGGCCTGCCGCCCTGACCAGAGTGCCTTCCCAGAGAGCGTTGTGCACTGTCAGTATGAAATCCACACTAATCCTACACATTTCGTAGGATGAAACAAAGGCCTCAGTAGCTGCGCAATAATGTAGCTGGATTGCCACTGTAATCGAATAGGGTTCCCCATATTAAGTGTAAGGGTTGTCCAGGCGAACGAACGATTCGAATTCCCACCAAGCCTTTAACGGCCCTGCGCTTTAAGCCACGCAGTATGATGATGATGAGAGTTTTACAATCCACTTCTGGCGGTCACACGTACGGTTCCAAAGCTCCAGTGGGACTTAGAGAAACAAGGCTCAAGGCCCACAAAAGGTCAAGCTACAAGTAGCCCACGGTAACGCCATCCACACTTGGTGGCGGGCGCCAAGCAAGCAGCACCACTGTGCAGGCTGCACACCCAGCCCCTCAAATGGCCAGAGGGCGGACCCAAGGTATAAAACCATGAAGGGACCAAAAAGCCCTCCCCCAGACCACCGGAAGCGGGGCTAGTAGCACACCCGCCGCAGCACTCTACTCAGCGACCACACCGCACCCGCCACCGCACGCGTGTGGCGCCACCTCCCCTTCAAAAACACCCCCAGAGGGAATGCCATCTAGCAAGCAGGTGCAGGCACCCGCTCGCCGTCAACGACGAGGCGCGCGCGGTGGAACTGCGCCCGCTTCCCCGCAGCCTTGGCGGCGAGGAAAGCGGGCCACAGCGCCCGGTGCTGCGCCTCCTCGCGGTCACTGAGGACGTCGAAGACAGCAGCCGACGGGTCCACGTCGCGCAGGTTGCGGCGGGAGCGCACGACGGTGTCGGCCACAGCGTCAGACGCCACGGTAAAGAGCACACGTAGCACGCCGCCCCGGCGCGGCTCCACACCAATGCCCCCGACGGCAGGCTTGGCGTTGAGGAACGACGCGGACACGACCCCGCCACCAGCCGGCCTATCCCGGCCAGAGACGTCGTGCACAAAGCGCACGAGATTCATAGCCAGGCAGACGGGCAGGCTGACGCCGTCCGCGGCGGCTGCAGCAACCCGCACAGCCGCCGCCGCCACCGCCGTCTCCTCGGGACCAGTATACCTGACTTTCCTCGGCTCGTGGCACGCACACACAAACACGCACAAACACGCACAATCGTGTGCACACACACACCAAGCACGTGCCCAACAACATCATACTACGTGTTTGGCGCTACCGTGGGCTACTTTTGTAGCTGGACCTTTTTTTGGTGGGCCTCGTGCCTGCTCTCTTAAGTTGCGCTGGAGCTTTGGAACTGAACGTGTGAACGCCGGCAGTGGATTGTAAAACTCTTATCATCACATATCATATAAAGACCCGACGCATACAGTGAGGACCCAGCTTCCCATGGAGTTGCAGAAGTCGCTCCCTATTTCACCCTGCACATGGCGCATGGCGCATGTTGCGTGGTTCCTCGCGCATGCACACACGCACCACAGCACATCCACGCACGCACCGCACCACAACACATCCTCCAGGTTAACCTCCAAGTACCTCCAGGTAAACGAGCACTCGAATTTGAGTGTTCCAGTCTATTATCTTCTGAGTATGCCAGCTTCGGGAGCGGAAGTCTATCGGCCGGGAGCCGGCGGTACTCTAGTACTTAAGTGTGCTGGAGTATCAGCGGGTGTCTCTAGTAGAAGAGTAGCCTGCTTAGCTGGAAACCCCGTGTTACTGTATGCCAGCTTCGACGGCGAGCTCATCAGACTAACAATTGACTAGATGGGTTGAGCTGTGTTGAAGGTCAAAGTACGGCCAGAATACAGCCAAATGGCTGTGTAGAGCCGAAAAGGAAATCACTGGTCAACGGTGTCAAGACAGAGTGCAAAGCCTCAGCAAAGGTGAGTGTGGAGTTCGTGGTCGTAGACTGGACCGCTCTGTCGCACCTGCCGCCACTGGGCGAGGTCTTCATTCTCGTCGACCACCAGAGCGATGGCAATTTGTCCGGATCCACCGAGGATTGAGAGAGTTGTATGAGGGCAAGTAAAAGGCGTATTGCGCTGCCCATCGTCCCGAACGTACGGGCGACATACTACGTGCCAGTACGGTGACATACTACGTGCCAGTACGTGAGTACGTACATATGTACGTACGCTCCAAACCGTGAAAACAAATGCACGTACCGGGTAGCACACACACACACACACACACACAACCAACCAACCAACCAAGCGTTTCATGAGGCAGTCCGCATGCACCGGCAATGCCTGTACGACTAACAGCAATACACCCCGGAAATTGTTACAGGTCTGAGGTCTGACCCGTGCACTGGGATGTCTTTCGATGTGAGGGACTCGACTTCCCTCACGTCGAGTCCCTCATGACTCGACGTGTACTCGGAAACCGACTTCTGGGATGACCACCGAGACTAGGTGGGTGATCTGGTGTGGAGGGAAGTGTGGGTGGTGGTGTGGAGGGTGGTGTGGAGGACGCGGTTCTGGGTGGGTGGTGTGCAAGACGCGCGTGGGTGGTGCTGTGAGGTGGTGGGTGGGTGGTGTGGTTTGGAGGGTGCACGTGAACAAAGACTGCTTCATTTAGGGCGCCCTCTCACGAGCTCCGTGCACACGCGCTTCTGCCACACAACCACCCCTCCCCCCCAACACACACACACACACACACACACACCGCAGGCGCGGGCGGCGCGTCGATGCACGCACTCGCATCTGGTTCCTCGGCTGTTGCTGCCGCTGCTGCTGCCGCCGCCGCTGCGTCTGCCGTGGTGCCTCCTGGGAGCCCAGCAGGGCGGGCAGGCAGCGGCAGCGGGAGGCTCCGCCCGTCCCCAGTGCGCGAGTGAGCGCAGCGGTGGTGGAGTGCGGAACGTAATCTGGCGGGGTAGTGGCATCCCGTGTGCAATAATGGCATCGCGAGGGCGTCCTTTGGCTCACTGCGTCCCCAACACATGTTTAAATGATTGATGGGTGCCACCGCTATTGTAATGAGCCAGGAGAAACGAGCAGGTGGAGTCGAACTGCGTGTCGCCCGGCATTTCCTGAGCCTTCTGGTGTTCAGTCGCTCAGCGAGAACCCTCTCATTCTGCACGACCCCTGGTTCATGTCCTGAGCACGCTAAGAGGCAGATGCTTTATGAATGCCCAATTGAGCTAATGTTAGCTGCTGAGTGTCGCGCCGGGTGTAACTAGGGTTCCACTCACCCTCACCAGGTCCTCACCTACACTAGCATCCGATCCCTCTACGATCTCACTCGTACGACGCGAGTGGTCTGCTCCTCTCCAGACGACCTCGCATCTGCCTTCCATCGGCGCTCAGCCTGGAATCTCGGCAGCCGACCATCACGTCGAGCTCCGCGGCCTCCTAATCCCCACACGCTGCTCGATCGAGGTGCGTGGATCGCGACTGGCCTGGCGCTTCCGCCTGGTGCGCCTGGGCTCGCAGCAAGAGGCAGGCACAAGGACGCATGCCGGCGCGCACTACCCATGCACTTGCATGGTACCGGTGTGCGCGGTGTGCAGCCCAAGCCAAAGCCAGACTCACCCGTCTAACTTTGCATAACTTTGCGGCCTCCTTAATTCATGCGCGTGTATGTGCAGTGAACGGCAGTCACCATGGCACTTGAGTGCTCGCAGGAGACGGCCCTTAGTATCCACGCACCTACGGCCTTCCTCGCATGCCGCAGGCCAAGCGCTCCCTCTGTTCACGGCATGGCGACTGCCGAGGCAAAGTTCTGGGAGGCGGCGGTGTGCCAGTTCTTGACAGCGGGCCACAAGGGCGATACAAAGCGGCTCAAGAGGCTGCTGAGCATCAGCGCCGAACCTTTGCTCATGCGCGCAGCAGATGCAGTTGGGGAGACTGCGCTGATAAAAGCTGCCCAGTCAGGCCGCGTGAAGGCAATGCGCCTGTTGCTCAATCACCCATCTGCTGACGCCGCAGCCGTGATGATACACACCGATGAAAATGGTTCAAACGCCCTCATGAAGCTGCAGAAGCGGGCGACGTGGATGTGATGCGCCTGCTCCTCGACCACCCGTCCGCCGCAGCCATGATGATGCAAACCGCATACGATGGTGGTACCGCCCTCATGGACGCTGCTGGGGAAGGCCATGTGGCCGCCGTGCGCCTGCTGCTCGACCACCTATCGGCCAACCCCGCCGCCATGATTGCGCTCCGTACTTCGGCTGGCAGGTGTGCGCTCACAGTGGCTGCGGAGTTTCCTGCTGGTAAAACGTTCTCCGACTCCTGGCGGCCCCTCCTGCTTTTGCTACGCCGTGCCATGGAGCCACAGCCATACAACGACCAGCGGGCTCGCATGACCAAGGTGCTGCAGATGCTGTGCCAGGGCCCGCGCTCCAAGGCGCTGTTTAACAGCGACCAGCCGAACGGCGTACGTGACGAGTGCATCCGCCTGCTGCTGGAGCGCGGTGCAGACATGTTTGCACCCGCACTGGCACGCAGTCGCTCTGTTATGGCGCGCATCGTGTGTGATGCGTTTCAGATGGCGCGTGTGCCGCAGGCCCTCAACGATGCAGTCGTGGGCGTGGCGCTCGCGCGACAGCAGCCTTATTCACGTAGCAATGCAGCGTAAGCGTACGCTGCAGTGTCCATCCAACCAAGCTGTCCGTGCTGTGCTTGGCGGCCTGCCTGATGCGCGGCACTCGAAATGGAAGGGGGGTGCAGCGAGTTGTGAGTGTAGCACTGACACCCGCCGCAAATTCCCTCCATACGCACGAGCCGCAGACGTATCTACTTTGAATCACAGTGTTTTGAAAGATTTTTACAATTGGCAAAGGCCAGGCAGAGGCACGGGTTGAAAGTTGCTAAGAAAATTGCGAGCCAACGACTCAATAAGCCTGCAATCAGCGTCTGGCAGACACACACACGGTTCCAGCAAGACTACGAATCTAAGCATCTTTTAAATGGAGGGACAGCGCCAGGGAAACAGCAACGTCGACGCAGGCTGCATTTTAACAAACAATTCTAGGTGCCCCGGGTGGTGCAGGATCGCCTGCCTGGTGTGCGGCGCCAGCGGCTGTTAGAGTGTAGCCAGCCAGCCAGCAGCTTTCGACACAGACACCTGTTGCCACCTTTCTGCACATGCAAGCGCCGTAGAAGTACCCCTCCTGCTCATCACACTGTTTTGGGATGTAATGAGTTAGACTTCAAACTCACCAATTTGCAGGGAGAGCAAGGGTTGTAAGGTGGTTGGAAGCTGCCTGGGCGATTGTAAGCCCGAGTCTTGCCCGTAACTGTGACTGGCCTAGCGCCGAAACCACGAATGCTGGTAGGATCAGAGCGCGCAACGCAGGGGGGGACGGAGGGGACGAAGACTACGGACCTGGAGGCATTCCTCGAAGTAGCAGCAACCAGCTGTTGCTCACGACGTATCACGGAACGGCTGACTCACAGCCGCGGACAGACAATCAGAACTTGCTTGGCGTAACACAACTCCAGACAAGAAGGCCGAGGGGGACTGAGATCTCTCTCTTGAGCCTCTCATCCCCACACTAAGTAACTCCTGTAACTCCTACTATGCCAACGTTGCAACGCGTGTGCAACGTTTGACCTCGCGGGCTGTAACAGTAACAGCGCCGTAGCAGCGCCCGTAACAGAGCCGTAGCAGCGCCTGCACGACACGCCACAACCAGCAAGCATGGTTTCTAAGCAGTTTAAGGAGAACGGCTACAACGGCCTTCAGTGTGAACACACTTTGAACACTCATCATCGCGATCGAGATTCTATCTGCACACAGCCTAGCCACGCGTGTGCGCTCTTGAGGCCCTTGCAGAACCAGCCGATCGTGATCTTGGCGCCTTGCCTCCGCGGAGTGGATTCTGGGTAGCTGACCGCCACGTCGAGCTCCATACGTCCTGCCTGATCCACGTGCCGATCAATGAGATGCAAGGGTCGTGTCTGGCTGCTGCGCCCACACACACGCGAGCGCCGCGGCGACAATCAATTGGAGCGCACACCACCGCCTGGACGCCATCTGCTGCGCACAAGCGACAGGTGCGGCTGCGCACGCGCGAGCGTCGCGGCCGCACGCGATCGCAGCGCACACCGCCCAGACGCCATCCGCCAGCGCCGTGTCAGCACACACGCGCGAGCGCCGCGGCCGCAATCGATCGCAGAGCACACCGCCGCCGGCCCCAGGTGCCATCTGCCGTGCACAAACCCTCTCATAACTCGAACAAATGTTGAAGTTGTGTGACTGTGCGCCCCACACCGTTGACTGGCCCCGGGGGGCGTTGACGAGGGGTGATGGGAGGGGTTACGGGAGGGGTTGTGAGAGTTACGGGTTGCGGGCCACGCGGTGTGGGGTGGCGGGCCCCACCCTCTCTCCGGGCCTCCCACACTTCTCCCCACACATCGGCCACGCACTCGCCCCCCCCCGCCCCCCCCCCCCACACACACACACAGCTCCCCACAACCTCCCCCCAGCTGTCACAGGTCTGCACCCGCAGCTCTTCACCCCAGCTTGCCCCCCCCTTCCCCCACCTCATCCCCCCTCCTTTCCTCTCCACACTCACACACTCACTACCACGAAAAAGCTGTAATTCCACCCTCCACTCACTTCCAACACAATCTCACCCAAGTGTGACTCCCAACACCAAACCCATCCCTTGCAACGGTTGGGTCATGCACCAGTCAATCCTCGCTGAGAGAGGAGCACGCACTCTGCTGTGCCCGCTCAGAACTCCGATACCCATCGCCCCTGAGGGTCAACGTGTACCATGGCGGAAAAGCCTTCAGCAAAGGCGGCCGTGGATGTGGTGGTCGACAGCAGCTCTGAGTTTAAGCAGCTCGACATGGGTGCCTTCAAGGGCACGCCCGCGGAGCGCGTGCAGGCGGCCATCTCGCGCAATGGGTACGTGCATGCTCCATTTGCATACCATTATGACATGCGTGTACGAGCCCGCGCAGAGCTCCTCCCACCTCTCCATGTATCGGGCAGCCTGATGAACACGATTCGGTTGAGGCCTTGCTTGAAATGAAATCGCAAGTAGAATTGCGACCGAGTCATGTGAATATGAAGCCGACGACAGCCCGATGGCGTCGTTGGGTCTCGTTACCACCCGTTTTACGCTTGCATGCGCGCGTGTGGTGTGCCTGGGCGGCTGTCGGCTGACGTGGCACCTAGGCGACACACACACGCGTCTGTGCACACGCGCACACGCACACACGCGGCTTCCCCGCACCTCCTACTTCACCGCAGCGCCGTCGTGTTCGGTAAGACGTGGTGCCCCTTCTGCATGGAGGCGAACCGCCTGCTGGCCTCGCTCGGCGTTGACTTTGTGGTGTGCAACGTTGACACTGCCGCCAACGGCTCCGCCACCCATGCGGCGCTCAAGGAGAAGTACAAGCAGGCCACCGTGCCGTACGTGTTCATCGGCGGCGTGAGTGCCCGTGTGTGCACGCCAAGCTCATGTGCCCGTCTGGTTTGACGCGCGTTGACCTGCACAGTTATCTAACGCTGCCGCCCTGCCACCACCACGCGCCAAAGCCAACACGGGCACACGACGCATGCACGTACACACACACATTGGGTGTAATGCACCGTCAGAGGTGTCCGATGGACTGTGAAATCGACCACGCACACGCACGCACGCACACACACGCACACACGCACACACACGCACACAAGCCCCCCCCCCCCCCCACACACAGGAGCTTGTCGGCGGCTGCAACGACCTGACTAAGGCTCACACGGACGGCAAGCTCGAGCCGATGCTCCGCGCGGCCGGCGTGCCGCCACGCACGTCCGCCAAGGCCCGGAAGGTGGGTCGAGGTTTCAGGGTTATGAGTGTATGTGCTAGGGCCGCCGCGCGGTCTCATAATTTCACCACTGAAGCCAAATTGAACCGCAGCGACCACCACAACCCAACCTGCCATCGCCTACCAACACGTCATGCACCTGGGCGTCCTCGGCGGCATGCCGCCCATCCCGGTCACGCTCTTCTTCTTCCCCTACTCACCCCCAAGCACCCCCACCACCCCCTTGGTGGCGTACTCAGCCACAAGCAATAGGTCCTCAAGCACAGGTATCCTTCCTTCACACAAACCCAACCCCAAACTAACCTGCCAACCACCTGAACCATGCCATGCACCTAGGTGTTCTCGTCGCAAAGGCGCCCATCCCGGTCACGGTCTTCTCCTTCACGGAGGCAGTCGACGACCGCATCAAAAAAACAAAAAAGCCACCACCACAACCAACCACCACATCCTCCACCACCACCGCAACCACCACAGCCACCACAACCACCACAACCACCACAAACCAACCTGCCAACCACCTTAGCCAGGTCATGAACCTAGGTGTCCTCGACGGAAAGGCGCCCACCCTGATCAAGCTCTTCTCCTTCCCGGTGGCCGTCGATGGACGGATTATTTTGTTCAACTGACACAACCACCACAACTACCCCCGCAATCGCTTACACCCAGGTCATGAACCTAGGCGTCCTCGACAGAAAGGCGCCCATCCCGGTCACGCTCTTCTCCTTCCCGGAGGCAGTCGACGACCGCATCATCCGCATCACGTCGCTTTGGGTCTTCATCGCCGCAGTGCTATGCGCCGTGTTCTATGACAAGAAGCAGGTGTGTGTGTGTGTGTGTGTGTGCGTGCATGTGTGTGAGTGTGTGTTTGTGCGTGTGTGTGTGTGTGTGCGTGTGTCTGTGGCAACGACCGCATCATCCGCATCACTTCGCTGTGGGTCTTCATCGCCGCGGTGCTGTGCGCCGTGTTCTATGACAAGAAGCAGGTGTGTGTGTGTGTGTGTGTCTGCGTGTGTGTGTGCGTGCGTGTGTGTGTGTGGGTGTGTGCGTGTGTGTGTGTGTGTGTGTGTGCCAACGACCGCATCATCCGCGTCCCTTCGCTGTGGGTCTTCATCGCCGCGGTGCTTTGTGCTGTGTTCTATGACAAGAAGCAGGTGTGTGTGTGTGTGTGTGTGTGCGTGCGTGCGTGTGTGTGTGTGTGGTCGATTTTACAGTCTTGTTGGACGCCTTTAATGGCGTATTAGACTTGTGCTTGCGCACTCAATCCCTGAGGCAGGCGGATACGATCACCCGCACTAGTCCACTCAGTGGATACACATTGACTGTGTCCATCCCACTAGCTCTAGTACATCTGGTCGCGCCATGCGTCTCAGTTCGGGCAGCCAGCCTGGCCACCCTCCTCCTCCTCCGTTCATCACGTGGCGCACGCCCGCCATGCCGCCAGCCTCCATGCATGGCGCTTGCGCTGCGAGGGCGCTTGCTGCCAGTGCACCTCCGTCGTCATGTGTCTCATGCAAGTAAGATTCGCCCTGCATGGAGACCCTCCATGCAGGTCACTGAAGTGCCCCGCGATTCGTGCCGTAGCTGCAGTCCGTAGGCCGAAGCCGTCGCCGCAGCCGATGTCAGTAGCCGTGGCCGTAGCCGTGGCCGATGCAGATGCAGATGCCCAGAGGGCGGACGTGTAGCCGATGCGATGTGAGTGCAGATGCAGGGTGTCCCTGGCCGTAGCCGAAGCCTTAGCCGATGTCAATCAATAGCCGATGCCCATAGCCGGTGCCCTGGCTGTAGCGTAGCTGCAGCCTCTGCCCGGTGCCGGTGCCCGTGGCTGCATGGGGGTACCGACGATGGCGGCGCCGACTTCTGCCAGCAGCCTGCCCTCCGTCCCCGCATGCCTCGCAGTTGCCTGCCTTATGACGCCGTGTCTCAAACAGCCACTAGCGCTCTGGATCAGGGCAAATCGGCGACATAGCCGATTTTCCAAAACCCAGAGTCGCTCACGCTGCTGCAGCACCCTGTCAGCCCAGTTGGTTCGCCATTGGCGGCGTCGGGGCGGGAGCTCCCGACGATTTTGACACCACTTGAAGTTTTAGTGTGTGTGTGTGTCTGTGCACACCCGTGTGTGTGTGTGTGTGTGTGATTTTTTGTGTGTGCATGGCAGGTAAAGCCATCCACGTCGCTTTTGAGTCATCATCATCATTTCCACGCTGTGCGCTGCCTTGTGTACAACCTCCAAACATCGCCAAAGCAACCTCAAAGCAGCCGCAATCCACCATGCACGCCTGTCGCCTCACAGTCCCCCCCCCCCCCCCCCCCAACAACAAACAACTACCAAGCAAACCACAACGTGAGCACTTAACAATGCCCGGCTTTTGCCTTGCAAGCGATCCTACAACAACCATCAAACAACCTCCCAACAGGCACACTTCACGATGCTCGGCCTCGCCGTGGACTTCTTCCTCCGCTTCATCGGAGGCGGCAACATCTCGCCGCTGGGCTCGTTCTCTGCGTGCATCGTCGCCGTGATGGAGCTGTTTGGCTCAAAGCCGCAGTTCCGCCCGGGCCCGCCCAAGCAGGTGTGTGTGTGTGTGCGTGTGTGTGTGTGTGTTGAACGCCTGACGCTGGGCTGATTGAGCATCAGACGCCTGATAGCCGCCTGATAGGTTGAAACAGATTGGCTCGTTCTCTGCGTGCATCGTCGCCGAAATGGAGCTGTTTGGCTCAAAGCCGCAGTTCCGCCCCGGCCCACCAAAGCAGGTGTGTGTGCGTTGTTTTCAACATGTACGCGCCCGCTTGAAATCGCGGGTCTTCACCGGCCCGCCGAAGCAGGTGTGTGCTTGCGTGCTCGTGTTTGGTCGACCACGCCACTGGAAAAAAACAAAAAATGGCGCGCCCGCACGCCCCAACCGCGCGCACCAAAAGCACGCCCTGCTTTGTTGGCTGCACTCTGCGGCTTGCCATGTGTGCCGCCACCTTCTACACGTGTGCCCTGCCATGCGCACGCCCACTGGCCACCCCACCTTGAACACGAACAAGCACGCACGAAACCTGAACCCTAAACCCTTAAACCTTTACATAGAACCTAACACCGCAACCTAGAACCTAAAATACAAAAAACGAAATGTCCATCCCTGCCTCACACGCGCGCGCATACCACCAACCGCGCAGTTTGCCGCCCTGTGCGGCGTCCTGTTTGCCGTCCTCTCCACCACCTGCTACCAGTGTGTTGTGCACGCTCGGCCACACCACTACAAAAAAGGCATCGTGACGACCCGCCCGCACGCCACACCCGCGCACACCACAGCCACGCTCTGCCTCACGCGTGCGCGCATACCACCACCCGCGCAGTTTGCCGCCGTCTTTGGCGTTATATTGGAAGCCATCTCTGCCACCTTCGGCGGTACATACCTGTATGCCTTGCACGCCCGGCCACTAGCAAAGCAAGGCGGTGAACAGTCAAAACCCCGCCTAACGTGCGCAATCACACACCATGCACCACGCAGTTTGCCGCCCTCTGCGGCGTCATGTTCGCCGTCATCTCCACCACCTTCTACCTGTGCTCCGTGTACGCCAAGGGCCTCCACTGGGTCGGGCTTGCGTTCTCTGCCATGCTGGCGGTCGCCACCGGGCTCGGTAAGTCAAAAAAGCGTAACGCTGGCTGCGCCCTGTGTTGTGCAAGCCCATATGTCAGCTCTGCGGGCTAGCTTTCAAGAGGGTAACTGCGAGTGGGTTGGGCTCGCGTTCTCTGCCATGCTGGCGGTCGCCGCCGGGCTTGGTGAGTGCAACAAACGGATCGCTGCCTGCGCTGAGCCCCCTGTGGTGTTTACAGTGGCAACTCAGCCCTACCAAAATCCCAACGTCTGATCCGCGCCATGGAATGCGGTCATAACGCCTGAGACGGTCCGGGGTGCGCCTCAGGCGGTGGTGAGCGCCTGAGGCGGTCGGGGTGGCACCTGAGGCGGTTTGGATAACGCCTGAGGCGACGCCTGAGGCGGTCGGAGCGCCTGAGGCGCCGCCTGATCCGCGCCATGGAATGGGACGCATGAGGCGTTGCCTCAGGCGTTGTGAATGTGGTAGGGCAGCGCTGCAGGCTGGCTGCAGGCTATAGTAGACACACTTCTTCACAGGTGCATACGGAAGTATCGAGTGCGTCGGCCGCGCGTGTTCTGCCATGCTGGCTGGCCTCGGTGAGCCAAAGAAATCGAGCGCTGGCTGCGCTGAGCCCTGTGGATTGCACTGTCGCATGTCAGCGCTGCAGGCTAGGGTAACACGTATTAAGAGGTGCTCTCGAGAAGGTAACTGCGAGTGGGTTGGCCTCGCGTGCTCTGCCGTGCTGGCGGTGGCTGCTGGATTCGGTGAGCCAAAGAAAAAGAGGGCCGGCTGAGTTTTTTTCTACAGAAGCACCGCTGATAAGCGCTGCAGGCTAGGGGTGCACTTTTGAAGAGTTGCTCTAGAGGGATAGGTAATGTGGGCCGGACTCGCGGTTTCTGCCATGCTGGCGGTCGCCGATGGACTCGGTGAGCCAAAGATACGTAGCGCTGGCTGCACCAAGCCCCCTGCGGATTGTACTGTGGCACATCAGCGCTGCAGACTAGGGTGAACTTCACTTCACTTGAGAGATGCTCTTGAGCAGGAACGGTCGAGAGGGTCGGCCTCGCGTGCTCTGCCATGCTGGCGGTTGCTGTTGGGCTCGTTGAGTCACAACACTCTGTCTTCACTCTCTGTCTCTCTCTCTCTCTGTCACTCTCCGTCTTTATCTCTCTGCCTCTTTGTGCCTGTCTCTCTCTTTCTCTCTACCTCCCCGTCTCTCTCTTTGTATCTCTCTCTCTCTCTCCCCGTCTCACTCTCTGTATCTCTCCCCCTCTCTCGCTCGCTCTTTCCCTCACTCCACCCCCCAGCACCACCCATCAGAGTGCTTCTCGCTCACACTCTGTCACTCTCTGTCTCTCTTCTTCCTCTCTCTTCCTCTCTGTCTTTCTCTCTCGGCCTCTCTGTGTCTGTCCTTCTCATTCCATGCTTCTCTCTTCGTCTCTCTCTCTGCATCTCCCCCCTCTCTCGCTATCTCATTCTCTCACTCCGCCCCCCCACCACCACCCATCAGAGTGCTTCCTGGGCTTTTGCCTCGGCTGCTTCTTCTTCGGCCTCATGATCCAGTTCGGCCTCATGCCGAAGAACGTGTACCAGCTTTACACGTCAATCGCGCCCGAGGTCGCCTACACTTACGAGGAGATGAACAAGTGGGTCGGTCTGCTGTCGGATGTTTTTGGGTGGCCATGGCTTGCTCTGGCCGCATGCCCCGCCAGCGCGCGTGCTTGTGCTCGGTGCCTGCCTCCTTCGCATGTCGACCGCCTCGTGGCTTACATGTACGATGCGAGGGACAAGTGTGTGCTCAAGCAGTTGGTGACTGTTGTTGGTTGTTGCATGGCTTTGGCTGGCTGGCCACATGCATCGCCAGTGCTCGCGTGCATTTTTTCCGTCGTCATCGTCGTCGAATGCATAACACAATGGGAGCGCCTAGACCCTGCATAAAAGCACAAGTCCCCAAAAGGCTACAGCCAGCGAGGCACGCACCATTTATGTTGTTGTTGCATGGCTTTGGCTGGCCACGCGCCGGGCGCATGCATCGCCAGCGCTCGCGTGCATTTCAGGTGCCTGCACGCTTGGTGTTATCTCAATGGCATGCGCGACATCGTTGAACGAGCCGGCTTGCCTGCATGGCGGTTAACAGACACACGCACACGCACACACGCACGCACACACACGCACACACACACACACACACACACGCGCACCAATGATCCCGAGCCCGCGTGCACGACGGTGCACCTGATCGGCAAGGACACACACACACACACGCGCACATACGCGCACACACACACACACACACACACAGGCGCGTCAACGACCCCGAGCCTGCTTGCAAGACTGTGCACCTGATCAGACACACACACATGCACGCACACACACACACACACACACAAACACACACACACACACACACACACAGGCGCATCAACGACCCTGAGCCCACGCGCAAGACTGTGCACCTGATCGGCAAGGACACCCCCCTATCCATTGACTACAAGTACAAGACCAAGACTGATGACTTTACCAAGGTGCCCTTATATTTACAAGACGGCCCATCTCTGATCTCTGATCTCTCGTTTTGCCTGGTTTAGCATGGGAGGGGAGGGGAGGGGGTTGGGGAGGGGAGGACAGGCCTGTCTATCGACTACACGTACAAGACCACGACCGAGATGACTACACCAAGGTGCCCTTACATAAGATGGCTCATCTCTGATCTCTGTCTTGTCCGGGTGAGAATGGGAGGGGAGGGGAGGGGTGGGCAACCCTCTCTATAAAATGCACAAACCACAATCTCTCCCCCTTGCTCTGTATCATCACCACGCTTTCTCTCCCACCCCCTTCTTCTCACCCCAGCCCCTTTCTCCGTCCCCATCTCCCCAAGATGAAGCAAAATCTCACAAGAGACCTTCGACCTCATCATGCACGTCAAGACTGCATACACTACGTGATGTCCTTTCGCCGTCTCTCCCCCTCCCTCGCCCTCAATCCCTGCTCTGTGTGCCTCTCCCTCCACCACCACCCCTCTCTCGATCCCTTTCTCTCACAGGGTCACGTGAAGATTGCAGACTTCACGATGTTCCTTTCTCTGTCTCTCTCTCTCTCTCCCCTCTCCCTCTCTCCCAATTCCTGGCCTGGGTGCCTCTCCCTCTCACACCAGCCCCCCTCTGTATTCCTCTCTCTCATAGGAGGACTTCAACATCATCAAGCACGTCAAGATTGCAGATTTCATGATGTTCCTCTCACTCAACGGCGTCGCCGCAGCGTGGTACATTGCATCATACAACTTCACGCTCTACGCGCCCACGGCGGTGCGTTGGCATGTTCAAAGTTTTGGATATTGGGGGCCATCTGATGCCGGGAGTGCTTGCTCTTGAGGTGTGTGTGTACGTAGTTTGTGGGAGGGGGGGCGGTCTAGTTTGAAAGGCGGCTCGTGGTACATCGCATCGTCCCACTTCATTCTGTACGCGCCCACTGCATTGCGTGCGCTCAAATGTGATGAACTGCGTCTGCTCCGATGGTGATGGGCGGATAGCTCTGATGGTGATGTTGGGTACGCATGCTTCTGGGGCTTGGTTCGTGGGATGTGCATGGTACATGGCATAGTACTACTAAAACACACACACACTCACACACACACACACGCACGCACGCACGCATCAGTGGTGTCATAAAGGAAACCAAGAATGTCAGGTTTGCCCCCGCAACATAGGAAGGAACA
Organism: Chlamydomonas sp. UWO 241; assembly: GCA_016618255.1. Taxonomy (NCBI): domain Eukaryota; kingdom Viridiplantae; phylum Chlorophyta; class Chlorophyceae; order Chlamydomonadales; family Chlamydomonadaceae; genus Chlamydomonas; species Chlamydomonas priscui. The sequence goes on from VFSX01000146.1 coordinate 35,250, forward strand.
TGCCGAATCAGCCCTGCAGGAGGCGTTTTTTCGCGGAAAGTGTGAAATTTGGTTTGCCCCCGCAGCCTCCGCTGCGGGGGCTGCGGGGCGGGGCGCTAATGACACCACTGGCACGAACGCACAGGTCGTGTATGCCATCACCCTGTTCCCGCCTTCCCGTATATACCATTTAGGTCACACTCTCGAGGCACTCTCTGTGTCACACTCATCGCCCCCTCTCTCTTCCCACACACGCAGGTCGCGTACGCCATCTGGGTCACACTCTTGGCCACACACACACACGCACACACACGCTCACACACACACACGTACATGCCCCTCCCCCCCCCCTCCCACACGCACATGCACATGTACCCACACATACAGGTTGCGTACGCCATCACTCTCTTCTCCGCGTTCACGTACACCATCTGGGTCGCACTCTACATCTGCAAGATGGTCCTCTACCCACAGAAGGTGAGTGGCACCTCGCTTCATAGAATGTTATATGAAAATCATTCCCAGGGGTCACTGAATGAGGGTTGGGGGTGGGCAGGGGTGGCATCGCTGCACTGCACCTGCCGCCACTGCACTGCACTGCACTTCTGCCACTGCACCTGCCATTGCACCACACCTGCACTGCACCGCACAGCACCTACCACTGCACTGCACCTGCCGCTGCACTGCACCGCTACATTGCACCTGCCACCACTGCCGGTCACGCCTGGCAGAGCTGACCCATTGATCTGATCCAATCCGCTTCTTGTGATCCATCTGACCCCTTTTTCGTGCCTCTCCCTCCCCCCCACAGGTTATGAATGAGTGGCAGTGCACGCTGCGCTCAAACTCAGTTTTCTGCCGCATCATCTTTGCCTCACTCCTCCCAACCACTCTGATGACTCTGATGAATCCCCCCCCCTACACGCACGCAGGTGACGAGGGAGTGGCAGTGCACGCTGCGCTCCAACTCATGCATGCTGCCATGCGCGTGCCTCGTCCCAAACTTCGCACATTGTTCCCCACACACCAACCAACACACTCATGACCCCCACCCAATCCCACAGGTTATGAAGGAGTGGCAGTGCACGCTGCGCTCCAACTCATTTGTGCTGCCAATCACGTGCCTCGTCATATTTGTCTGCTGTTTTCCACACATTTTAGTATTGATTGTTTTCTGGGAGCCCTGGACCCAGCAATGCGGCGCTGCTGGTGACGAGGATCTCCGTGCCGCTGACGAGCGGGGTAAAATACGACTGGCCTGGCTCCTGCTAGACTGCCCCTCGGTGGAACACTTCAGGAGCGGCTTGCCCGGCGCTGCCATGGCTTGGCGAGTAGCCGCGGCGCTGCCGCGGCCCGTGCTGGGAGACGGCCCTTATCCTCCCCCCATGCAGGATGCCATGCGGCACCGATCTCGACGAGTCGATCGACGAGCGGAGAAGCTGGCGCCCGTCAATGCATGCTGGACATTGGTCAAGATGGCTGCCCGTGGAGGCGGGCTACCATCACGGCTTCAGCGGTGGCGACCGCCGAGGCAACACAGAGTAAATCCGCTTCACCATTCGCAGCGTTCGTCACCGCGCTCATCCTCGGGGTCGCTCGTCTGCCGGTGACTGGCGTTGGAAGGTCTTCAGGCAGCCTCCATGACAACTCTGTCGTCCATGCACCCCTGGAGGGTGGGACCTGGCCATGCATGAGGCATGGGGCGCCGGCTGAGCCCCATGCAAACGAGAGCTGGACAGCCATGCACTGCCAGGCGGGGACCGTTCCAGTCAGCGCCAGTCGGCTTTGTCGGCTTGACTGGCCACAAGGCCACTACTGTGACCCTGAGGAAGGTCCTTTTCTATATGCTCCTTGCCAGACATGTCTCTCAGAGACCGCTGTTTTGGGTAGTCTAGCCGGCGGGAGCGGTAGTCTATCGGCCGGGAGCCGGCGGTACTCTAGTACTTAAGTGTGCTGGAGTATCGGCGGTGTCTCTAGTAGAAGAGTAGCCTGCTTAGCTGGAAACCCCGTGTTACTTGTTACTTGTTCTCCACACACCGACCAACGCACTCACATGACTCACGCCCCCCCTCCACACACACACACACTCCCACCCACCAAACTACCAAAACAGGTGATGAAGGAGTGGCAGTGCACGCTGCGCTCCAACTCGTTCGTGCTGCCGTTCACGTGCTTGGTCATCTTCGCGTTCCTGGTTGCTGACCAGAACATGATTTTTGGTGAGGGCGTTGCCTAGTTTGCAAGGTTGTACCATCATCGTCAATAGTTTGGAAGGTTGTACCATCGTCATCATCATCAGTTTGGAAGGTTGACATCATCATTATCATCATCAGTTTGAAGTTGTTAACATTATCATCATCATCAGTTTGGAAGGTTCTAACAGCAGCATCAGCAGTTTGGAAGGTTGCAACATGCCGCCTACGTGGCAAGTAATTGGTTTAGGGCCAGAACTGGATTTGGGTCAACGCGGTGGTACTCGGGCTAGAAGACAGTCTCCGCTGGAAAGCCGGTGTCTCTGTTGTTGTTACTGCGTTGCCTAGTCTGATGATGATGATGGATGTTTTAGTCTGTGTGACTATGTTAACGATGTATAAGACCTGTGTCGGTGCTAGCGCCCGGCACCTAAACCAGGTTATAACTTGCTGGCTACCTGGTAGGTTGCATCATGCCGCGCACCATGGTTGTTTTTTGGTTGCGAGGGCCAACATTTCCTCGCCCGGGAGCCCCCCCGGTTACCATCAAGCTACCACTCAGCTACCATGCAGCTACCCACCCTAAAACCTCAACCCCAAACATCTCAACACCACAACGCCGTAAAGCCCCAACTCGCCCTGCTTTTCCTGTCTCCGCTGCCATACAGCTACCGTGCAGCTGCCAATGCAGCTACCTCCATGCAATAAATGGCACGTGCACACCCCTCCCGCAGCGCGCGTGCTGTTCTGGATTGGTGCCCCGATGGGCCTTCCGCTCTCATCCATACACCAAACACACACACACACACACACCTCCTGCAGCGCGCGTTCTCTTCTGGATCGGTGCCCCGATTGGCCTCCTGCTCTCCTTCATCAAGGTCGGTCGCAGCCTAGCGGGTGCTGGTAGGGGGGGGGAGGGTACCCAGTACGTATGCTTGTGTGCATGGATTGGGACCATTCACCTTGCATTGGGCAGCTACTGACACGGGCTATCCAGAGCACGTCGAATCATCCAGGTCCATGGAGGGGTGGTGACGTTATGGCCCCACCCTACCCTTCACTCTACCCTTTACTTTGGAGGGCGCTGCAGCCTGTGCCGCGACATGGAGCTAAACCCTACACCCGAATTCCTGTACCCTTAACCCTAAACTGTGAAACCTCCCCTGCCCTTTAGGTCGGTGGGTGGCTTAGCGTGCGCCGCGACATGGAGCACGTCAACGCGGCGTGGATCATCATGCCGGTGCAGGTGTGTGCCTCTCTTGCTCTTGCTCTGTTGCACAGTCTTTCTCTAGAGAGAGAGATGGAGACATAACTGTCTCTCTCTGCATTCCTACCTTTCTTCCCCTTTCCCTTTCTGTCTCTCCCTCGCTTGCCCTCTCGCGTGCTCTTCTCTATTCAGGCTCGCTGCTCTCTCCTCTCTCCCTCTCTCTCTCCTCTCTCTCCCTCTCTCTCTCTCCTCACCCTCCCTCCCTCCATTCATCCATTCATCCACCCATCCATCCATCCATCCATCTACACCCTCCTCTCTCTCTCTCTCTTCCTCTTTGTGCGCCCACTCACCCAGCATCTCCACCTCACTCTGTCTCGTGTGCGCAGAACTTTGTCTCTGCCCTGGTCGGCCCGATGCTCGACCCGGACTACACATGGGTAAGGGGCGGCATGGCATGACACGTAACTAAACGTTGCATACTTGGGCCTAGCTAGACATCCGCTTGCTCCCGTCATAATAACGATATAACCGCCAAGCAGCACTGCTCCTGAGACCTTGTCCACACATAACAACCCAGTGCTGACCCCAGCCACGACCGCCACCCCGACACGGCACGCAGGCCATGCAGTTCTGGTTTTCGTTCGCGTTTGTGATGTGGCTCGTGCTCTTCGCCCTCACCTTTGTCAAGGCCGTCGTGGCAAAGCCTGATGTGGGTGCGGTGTGTCGGGTGTGCGAGCCCCTGTATGTGTGTGACTCGTGCACATTAGGTTTGCACCGCCCCCCCCCCCCCCTTGATTAGCACGCGTCCCTCTGTGTGCACACACAGACACAAACACCGTATTGAACACGCACACACGCACACACACACGCAGGACGACCGCCTGCGCCCGCTGCTCGCGATCTGGGTCGCCGCGCCTGCCGTCGCGGCTGCTGCCTACCTCGTGTGCTTTGTGCCGCTGTGGTGAGTGATTTGTGGCATCTCTTTCACCTTGTTACCCTCAACACACACACACACACACGCACGCACACATGCACACACACACACACTTGCACACACACAACTGCCGTCGCGTCCGCCGCCGACCTCGTGTGCTTTGTGCCGATTCGGTGAGCATTGTTTGCACGGGTGCTATCTGCATGCCTCCCTACATCATTCACAACGCCTGAGACGGCGCCTCAGACGACGCATTCACTTGCGCGCATCAGGCGTCGCCTCAGGCTAGCAGGCTAACAGACTAGCAGAACACACACTTACACACACATGCTCAGACATAGAGAGAGACATACACACACACACACACTCACAGACAGGCGCGTGTACGTCGTTTCAGATGGCGTCGTCGGCGTGCTCAACACACCCTCACACACACACACACACACACTCGCACACTCTCTCTCTCTATCTCTCACACACACACACACACACACACATACGCACACACACTCCCCCCCCTGCACACAGGCGCGTGTACGCTGTTTCTGACGGCATTGCCGGCGTGCTCGCTGGCTCCTTCAACGACTTTGTGTTCATCAACCTCGTCTGGTTCTCGGTGTCGCTCGCACTGTGCATGGTGGGTGGGCACTCCTTATATTCAATGCATGTGCTGTGGGTGGCGCATGGTTGGTTGTGCATGCACACACGCGCACATGCGTGCACACACATGGTGCGTGTCCATCAACCTCGTGTGGTGCCTGGTGTTGCTCGTGGTGTAAATGATAAGAAACCATACGCTTACATGCACTGAGAGCAACGGGAGAGAGGGAGACAGGGAGAGAGAGAGATTGTTGAAAATCAACTCTGGCCACGCTCGCTGGCTCCTTCAACGACTGTGTGTTCAACAATTTTGTGTGGTTCTCGGTGTCGATCGCGCTGTGCATGGTGGGTTGAAGTGCACACACATGCGCGCAAGCGTGCACACGCACACACACACTCACACACGCACACACACACACACACACAAACACACACACAAGCGTGAATGTGCGCTTACGCACACACACACACACACACATTTTAAAACACGCACCAACCTCGTATGTTTCTCGGTGTCGCTTGCGCTGTGTATGGTGGGTGACACTATGCCCCCCCCCCCCCCCCCCCCCACCTCTGAGGCATGATATATTTGCCTGGAGAGCCCTTGGCGAGAGCTATAAAACCGCTTTTTTTTGGAAAACTCATCCTTGACCACACAGGCGGTCGGCCTGCACCGCCCCTTCTTTGGCCGCATCAAGTTCGACATGGCGTACTGGGCGACTGGCTTCCCCTCGGCTGCCGTCGCCATCGCTGTACTCTTCTACTATGCACTGATCCCAGGGCCACTGTCACAGGTGTGGGTGTGTGGGTGAGTGGGTGTGCGTGGGTGCGTGTGTGGGTGTGGGTGTGCGCAGCTGCCGCCGCCATCGCTGATCTCTTCTACTATGCACTGATCCCAGGGCCGCTGTCACAGGTGTGTGTGTATGTGTGTGTGTGCGTGTGTGTGTGTGTACCTGTATGTGTGTGCAGCTGCCGTCGCCATTGCTGTGCTCTTCTTCTATGCACTGATCCCAGGGCCGCTGTCACAGTGTGTGTGTGTGTGTGTGTGTGTGTCCCAACCCAAGGTCGAATACGCTGCCTGTAGGGGCACACGACTGTAAAACACACACAACAGCAAAACACGCACGGTTGTACAATATGTGATCCTACCGACTGATTGTCTCCATACTCTTCTGCCACAGGGCATCGCCATCGCTGCACTTGCGGTCGCCTCCGGCCTCAACACCGTGCTGCTGCTACAGGTTGGTCGGTTACAATATGAGGTTACAATCGGTGTCGGTTATGGCCTTTTTTGTTTGTTAACGCTGGTCCTTGTGTGCAATGTGTCATGTTGCCATCGCTGCCCTCGCGATCGCCTCCAGCCTCAACACCGTGCTGCTGCTACAGGTTGGTCGGTTACAATATGAGGTTACTATGGGTGTCGGTTATGACCGTTTTTCTGTCAACCCTGGTGGCATGTTGCCATTGTGAACTCTAGATCGGACCCATGTTAAGTTCATAAGCTCTTCGCCAGGGGCTCCCGCCCTGGCTCCGCTCGATGGCGGACAACCGGGACAACTGCGCTTGGTACTGGGCTGCTGAAAATCTGGAAATTTACCCTGAGCGGCTCTGACGCACAGCGCTACTGGTGAACTGTTCCTGATGGGGCGAGGCTATGTGGCAGATGGGGCAGCGGTACGATGGAGAGCACGATGCACGATTGCGAGAATTGCGGCGAGCATGCACCCCCTCTCACAACGATCGGAACTCAAGCAGATTGCGGCTCCTAATGGTTTACTGTGCCTGGATGGAAGAGAGAGACGGATGGCGAGAAATTGAGAAACATGGGAAGCGAGGCACATGCGGCTAGGCTTTGTGAGGAGGTTGCGGCGCAGGGGTTCCCTGCCCCAAGGCGCAGATTATTAGATGGCGACGCGATCGATGCACCAGCCGTGCGGCATGGGGCGAGGCGAGGCCCCACCAGCGGGCGGGCACCATAATGGAGATGGCGGCTAAGAACGGGGAATGCGGCTACCGGGGATGAGGCTACGGGTTATGCATGCCAGGGACGGCGGACAAGGCTAATGCGTCACGGCGCATGGGTAAAGAACGGGGAATGAGGCTACGGGAGCTGGCGGGCGCGGCGCGCGCACGGCGCGCGCGGCGCATGGGGGTTGCATGGCGGCGCTCTGCGCGTGCATGCATGGAGGAGATTGCTGGCGGGCATGGAGGAGCTTGCTTGAGGGCAAACAGGAGATTGCTCGCGGGCGTGGAGGAGATTGCAGGCGGGCATGGAAGCGGATGGCGAGAAATTGAGAAACATGGGAAGCGAGGCACATGCGGCTAGGCTTTGTGAGGAGGTTGTGGCGCAGGGGTCCCTGCCCCAAGGCGCAGATTATAGATGGCGCAGCAATCAATACACTAGCCCTGCGGCATGGGGCGAGGCGAGGCCCCACCAGCGGGCGGGCACCATAATGGAGATGGCGGTTAAGAACGGGGAATGAAGCTACAGGGAGAGGATACGGGTTACAGATGCCAAAGGGGACAGCGGAACAAGGATCAGCCATAGGTGTCACTGGGAATGGCTAAAGAACGGGAATGAGGCGGGTGGTACGGGTGCTGGCGCGCATGGAGCGCGGCGCGGCGCATGGAGATCGCATGGCGGCGCCCATGCATGGACGAGATTGCTGGCGGGCATACAGGAGATTGCTTGCAGGCATGGAGGAGATTGCTGGCGGGCGTGGAGGAGATTGCTGGCGGGCATGGAGGAGATTGCTGGAGCCAATGGCGGCGGCGGGACTAGTAGTAGAACACAGGCGCACACCAACAATGCGTTGCTGTCACTACCTGGGTGGTATAGGGTGGATCTGGGGGCCCAGTGTCCTGTCTAGGTCCAGTGCGTGCGCGCGTGTGGGGGTTAACCCTCACCCCTACCAGGTAGCCAGCCAGTTTCCCACTGAAACTGAGTTTAAGGTGTCGGGCGCTAGCGCCGACACCGGTCTTATACATCATTACTGGTGTCACACAGACTGTAATATCCATCATCATTGCTGACCTCGCGGTCGCCTCCGGCCTCAACACCGTGCTGCTGCTGCAGGTTGGTCAGCGACATTCAGTTGTAACTGTATTTTACAATCAGTTTTAATTGGTTGGCCATGGTTGTGTGCGAGAGACGCCATACCGCCATCGCTGCCCTCGCGGTCGCTTCTGGCCTCAACACCGTGCTGCTGCTGCAGGTCGGTCGGTTGTGATGATGGATCTTACAGTCTGTGTGACACCAGTATGATGTATAAGACCGGTGTCGGCGCTAGCGCCCGACACCTTAAACTCAGTTTCAGTGGGAAACTGGCTGGCTACCTGGTAGGGGTGAGGGTTAACCCCCACACGCGCGCACGCACTGGACCTAGACAGGACACTGGGCCCCCAGATCCACCCTATACCACCCAGGTAGTAACAGCAACGCATTGTTGGTGTGCGCCTGTGTTCTACTACTAGTCCCGCCGCCGCCATTGGCTCCAGCAATCTCCTCCATGCCCGCCAGCAATCTCCTCCACGCCCGCCAGCAATCTCCTGTATGCCCGCCAGCAATCTCCTCCATGCCCGCCAGCAATCTCCTGAATGCCCGCCAGCAATCTCGTCCATGCATGGGCGCCGCCATGCGATCTCCATGCGCCGCGCCGCGCTCCATGCGCGCCAGCACCCGTACCACCCGCCTCATTCCCGTTCTTTAGCCATTCCCCGTGACACCTATGGCTGATCCTTGTTCCGCCGTCCCCTTTGGCATCTGTAACCCGTATCCTCTCCCTGTAGCCTCATTCCCCGTTCTTAACCGCCATCTCCATTATGGTGCCCGCCCGCTGGTGGGCCTCGCCTCGCCCCATGCCGCACGGCTAGTGTATTGATTGCTGCGCCATCTATAATCTGCGCCTTGGGGCAGGGAACCCCTGCGCCACAACCTGCTCACAAAGCCTAGCCGCATGTGCCTCGCTTCCCATGTTTCTCAATTTCTCGCCATCCGCTTCCATGCTGCCGCCTGCAATCTCCTCCACGCCCGCGAGCAATCTCCTCCATGCCCGCCAGCAATCTCCTCCATGCATGCACGCGCAGAGCGCCGCCATGCAACCCCCATGCGCCGCGCGCGCCATGCGTGCGCCGCGCCCGCCAGCTCCCGTAGCCTCATTCCCCGTTCTTTACCCATGCGCCATGACGCATTAGCCTTGTCCGCCGTCCCCTGGCATGCATAACCCGTAGCCTCATCCCCGGTAGCCGCATTCCTCGTTCTTAGCCGCCATCTCCATTATGGTGCCCGCCCGCTGGTGGGGCCTCGCCTCGCCCCATGCCGCACGGCTGGTGCATCGATCGCGTCGCCATCTAATAATCTGCGCCTTGGGGCAGGGAACCCCTGCGCCGCAACCTCCTCACAAAGCCTAGCCGCATGTGCCTCGCTTCCCATGTTTCTCAATTTCTCGCCATCCGTCTCTCTCTTCCATCCAGGCACAGTAAACCATTAGGAGCCGCAATCTGCTTGAGTTCCGATCGTTGTGAGAGGGGGTGCATGCTCGCCGCAATTCTCGCCATCGTGCATCGTGCTCTCCATCGTACCGCTGCCCCATCTGCCACATAGCCTCGCCCCATCAGGACCAGTTCATCAGTAGCGCTGTGCGTCACAGCCGCTCAGGGTAAATTTCCAGATTTTCAGCCGCCCAGTACTAAGCGCAGTTGTCCCGGTTGTCCGCCATCGAGCGGCGCCAGGGCGGGAGCCCCTGGCGAAGAGCTTATGAACTTAACATGGCATTACAAGTATACAAGTATTGGTTGTGGTCGGTTTTAATTGTATGTTAAAACAATCCCTCCTAATTGTCCTGGTCCTGGTCGCTGCAAGAGGGCATATCGCAGCCCTCGCGTTCGCTGCTGCTGCTTTGGGTTAGTTTGTTGTAATCGGCAACACTTATCTAGTCCTTGTAATCGGCAATACTTATCTCGTCCTTGTAATCGGCAATACTTATCTAGTCCTTGTAATCGGCACTACTTATCTAGTCCTTGGGCTGCCCCCGGTTGCTTTGATGCGCATCGCCACCACCATGCCGTGCGGATGTGTCTACCACGACTGTAAAAAACAACATCATCATCACCAAGTCCTCCGCGTCAGGATCGATGTGCCCGACTGTCGTGCATCACACGCACACGCACATCTCTTACAGACACATTTGCACACACGCACAAAACACACACACGCACACACACACGCACACACATATTAGGCATCACAGGCATCCGATGGACTGAAACATCAACATCACACGCACACACCTCCTGTATACTTACGCCGGCATCCTTCGCTGCAGGGTCTGTGTTCCCGACTCTCGTGCATCACACACACACACACACACACACACACTGCCACACACTCACACACGCACACGCACACACACACTCACACATACACACACACACACTCTCCTCCCACACCTCCCACAGACGTACGCCGGCATCCTTTGCTTCAGGATCTCTATTCCAGACAACAAGTGGGGCCCGCTCTCACTCATGCGCCTCATGCACTGCCACATGCACATGCACACACACGCACACACACACACACACAACATCACAGACGTACACCGGCATCCTTCGCTTCAGGATCTCTGTTCCAGACAACAAGTGGGGCTCGCTCTCATTCATGTGCCTCTCACACACACACACACGCACACACACACACACACACAACATCACAGACGTACGCCGGCATCCTTCGCTTCAATATCTCTGTTCCAGACAACAAGTGGGGCCCGCTCGCATTCATGCGCCTCACAAACACACACACAAACACGCACACACACACACACACACACACCCCATCACAGACGTATGCCGGCATTCTGCGGTTCAGGATCTTTGTGCCCGACAACAAGTGGGGCCCGCTCTCGTTCATGCGCCTATCGCACGAGGCATTCCGCGGCGCGATGCCCAAGCTGATTGATGCAGCCAAGGTCGGTTACAAGTTGGTGTCAATAGATTACAAGTCGGTTACAAGTTGGTTATAATTTGTTTGTAACTTACAACACGTGGGTGGGCGATGGTGTTCTGTGGCGCGCTCCCCAAGCTGATTGATGCAGCCAAGGTTGATTACAAGTTGGTTGCAAATCGGGTTTGATGCGGTTACAATTCGGTTTCAAAACAGTTAGACATGGCTTGCAACGTACAACGTATATGGGCAATGGCGTTCCGCGGTGCGCTGCCCAAGTTGATTGACGCAGCCAAGGTTGGTTTTCGACTCTTACGAAACGCTTCTATTTCAGTTGCACGTCGCAACACGCAAGTAACTTTCAACAAGGGTGGGTTGTGGTTTTTCGTGACGCGCTGCCCAAGCTGATTGACGCAGCCAAGGTCGGTTTTTGTCTGTCATGAAACGACGGTTACATTTCGGTTACAAGTCGGTTACTTGTCGTAACACGTAAGTAACTTACAACATGGGAGGTTTGACATGCGTCGGTCGAAGGCACGCTGCCCAAGGCTGGTTGAGGCAGCCAGGGTCGGTTACAAGTCAGTTTCAAGTCAAACGCACACACACACACACACACACACACGGTCTTGCCATCGTCTTGCCACCCAGACCGTTGCCGCCTCTGGCACCATCGTCGACGCCGGCCTCACCGAGGACCTCTCCGAGGGCTCGCGCACTCTCGCTTGCACACACTCTCTCGCTCACACACACACCCTCTCTCGCTCACACACACACACACACACACGCACACACACGCGTTGTCGTCTTTGTACACAGGCTGTTGCCGCCTCTGGCGCCAACGCCGACGCCGCCCTCATCAAGGACCTATCCGAGAACTGGCACACGATGTCGCTCACACACTCTCCCGCCCACACACACAAACACACGCGCACACACACACACACACGCGTTCTCATCATTGCGTGTAAGAGGTTGCTGCCTCACTGCCAATGCCGGCCTGATTGAGGAGCCCCCCGAAGGCTGAAACACACACACACACACACACACACGCTCACCCACTCTCTCTTTTTGTCACACAGGCCGTTGCCGCCAACGCCGCCGCCGCCCTCATTGAGGAGCTCTCCGAGAGCTGGCGCACGATGTCGCTCGCTCACACTTGCACATACACACACACACACGCTCTCTCCATTGTCATTGTACACACTTTCTTTCTCACACTTGCACACACTCACACACACACACATGCGCGCGTTCTCGTCATGGTGTGTGCAGGCGGTCGTTGCTGCTGGCGCCAACGCCGACGCCGCCCTCGTTGGGGAGCTCTCCGAGAACTGGCGCACAATGTCGCTTGCACTCTCTCTCTCTCTCTCTCCTTCTTTCTCTCCCTCTCTATCTCCCTCTCTCTCTCCTTCTCTCTCCCTCTCTCTCTCTGCGTTACACACAAACACACACGCGTCCTCGTTATCGTGTGTGCAGGCAGTCGCTCGCGCACACACACACACACACACACGCGCGCGTCCTCGTCATTGTGTGTGCAGGCGGCCGCTGCTGCTGGCAGCAACGCCGACGCCGGCCTGATTGAGGAGCTCTCCGAGAACTGGCGCACCTTGTCGCTCGCTCACACTTGTTTGTTCACACTTGCACACACACACACACGCATATCTCCATCGTCTTGCCACACAGGCGGTTGCCGCCTCTGGCACCAACGCCGACGCCGCCGTCATCGAGGAGCTCTCCGAGAACTGGCGCACGATGTCGCTTGCTCATACCGAGCACGCGAAGCACGAGGTGTGTGCCTGATTGCGTCTAGCTCTGATGGGTGCTGTGTGGTTGTCATGGGCGGGTTGGGTGTGTGTGGGGGGGGGGGAGGGAGGGGGGAGGGAGGTGCATAATGTCGCTCGCTCACACTGAGCACGCGAAGCACAAGGTTTGTGTGTGTACTGCTGCTAGGGAGCTGCTTGGTAGTTGCTTGGTAGCTGCTTGGCACATGCTTGGTACTTTGCTTGCAAGCTGCGCGTTCACGCGCGCATGCCGCGCAGCGCCCTCCCCGTGGCGCCGCATCCGTGGTGTTATCGGTGGTGTCATAAGCGCCCCAGCAGCCCCCGCAGCCACCGCTACGGGGGCAAACCGGGGAATTCGAAGGGAAACTGCGGGGGCAAACCGCGGGGATTTCGCTCCGAAAAATGTAAACGCAAAAATCTCGTTGCGGGGGCAATTCGGCATTTATCTTCGTATGTTGCGGGGGCAACACACATTTATCTGATTCCTCACGGACACCACTGTGCCGCGTGCTTCTGTGCCTGGCTGCGGGGTTAACGACTGCTGTGGGGTTAATGACTGCTGTGGGGTTAACTAGATATCATGCACGTTCTTAAAGCCAGAAGGGTGCGCCTCCCGGGTGACTGCTGCGTTGGATGCCTCCCGGGTGACTGCTGAATGGGGCTGTGGGGTTCATGGCGTGCACAGGCTCCCAGCTAGACAACCAATTTCACCACCTCGCACACACACACATACGCACACACTCCCGCTCTTGTTCCCTCTCACATGAATCGCGATCTTCAAGACATACGATGAGGGTTCCCTGGGCGCCCCCGCGACCAAACCCCCTCTCTCTCAATCCCCTTTCTCACTCACGCTTTCTCGCTCTCTCTCTTATTCTCTCCCTCTCTCACAGGACCTTGCCATCTTCAAGACCTACAACTGGTTCCTCCCAGGCGCCGGCCACACAAACCGCCCCCTCACTCTCTCGCACTCTCAGCCCCAATCTCTCAGATCTCTCACTCACTCTCATTCTCACTCTCTCTCTCACTCACTCTCATTCTCACTCTCTCTCTCACTCACTTTCACTCTCATGCTCACTCTCTCACACAAAACCTCGCAATCTTCAAGACTTCTTCCCGGGTGTCCGCACGCACAAACTCTCTCACCCATTCTTACTCCCACTCTCCCAACCTCACTCATCCTCACTATTTTGCACTCACACTCTCTCTCATTCTCTCCCTCTCTCACAGGACCTCGCAATCTCCAAGGCCTACAACGGTTTTTTTTCCCGGGCGTCCGCACGCACACACCCTCTCACTCACTCTTATTATCTCACTCTCCTACCCTCAATCATTCTCACACTCTCTCTCACTCATCCTCACTACCGCTCTTGGCCGCTCTCACTCTCACAGGACCTCGCAATCTTCAAGACCTACAACGAGTTTTTTCCCGGGCGCCCTCCCACACAACCTCCCCCCCCTCGCACTCTCTCGCACTCACTCCCAATCTCGGCAGACCACTCGCTCGCTCACTCTCTCAGTCTCAACGATTCTCACTCCTTCTCACTCTTTCTCACTACCGCTCTCGTCCTCTCTCACTCTCACAGGACCGCGCCACCTTCAAGACCTACAACGAGTTCTTCCCCGGCGCCGGCCACACAAACCGCCCCCTCACTCTCTCATACTCGCTCACTCTCCCACTCTCAATCATTCTCACTCTCTCTCACTCTTTATCACTCCCGCTCTCATACTCGCTCACTCTCACCGGACCTCGCCACCTTCAAGATCTACAACGTGTCCTCCCGGGCGCACTCGTACACAAGCGCTCTCACTCTCTCACCCTCAATCATTCTCACTCTCTCACTCTTTCCCACTCTCACTCTCATTCTCTCGCTCTCACAAGTAACAAGTAACACGGGGTTTCCAGCTAAGCAGGCTACTCTTCTACTAGAGATCACCCGCCGATACTCCAGCCCACTTGAGTGTACTAGAGAACCGCCGGCTCCCGGCCAATAGACTACCGCTCCCGCCGGCTAGACTACCCCAAACAGCGGTCTCTGAGAGACATGTCTGGCAAGGAGCATATAGGAGAGGACCTTCCTCAGGGTCACAGTAGTGGCCTTGTGGCCAGTCAAGCCGGCAGAGCCGACTGGCGCTGACTGGAACGGTCCCCGCCTGGCAGTGCATGGCTGTCCAGCTCTCGTTTGCATGGGGCTCAGCCGGCGCCCCATGCCTCATGCATGGCCAGGTCCCACCCTCCAGGGGTGCATGGACGACAGAGTTGTCATGGAGGCTGCCTGAAGACCTTCCAACGCCAGTCACCGGCAGACGAGCGCCCCGAGGATGAGCGCGGTGACGAACGCTGCGATTGGTGAAGCGGATTTACTCTGTGTTGCCTCGGCGGTCACCACCGCTGAAGCCGTGATGGTAGCCCGCCTCCACGGGCAGCCATCTTGACCAATGTCCAGCATGCATTGACGGGCGCCAGCTCCTCCGCTCGTCGATCAACTCGTCGAGATCGGTGCCGCATGGCGTCCTGCATGGGGGGAGGATAAGGGCCGTCTCCCAGCACGGGCCGCGGCAGCGCCGCGGCTACTCGCCAAGCCATGGCAGCGCTGGGCAAGCCGCTCCTGTAGTGTTCCACCGAGGGGCAGTCTAGCAGGAGCCAGGCCAGTCGTATTTTACCCCGCTCGTCAGCGGCACGGAGATCCTCGTCACCAGCAGCGCCGCATTGCTGGGTCCAGGGCTCGCTCTCACAGGACCTCGCAATCTTCAAGACCTACAACGAGTTCTTCCCGGGCGCCGGCCACACAAACCACCCCCTCACTCTCTCGCACTTTCAGCCCCAATCTCTCAGATCACTCGCTCCCTCTCTCACTCTCTCACTCTCATTCTCAATCTCTCTCACTCAGGACCTCGCCATCTTCAAGACCTACAACGAGTTCTTCCCGGGCGTCGCTACGCAGTGGAACGAGGAGCACGAGGCGCACCACAAGATCATCGATGAGATTGACGCGGCCGTTGCCGCCGCCTCCTCCGGCAACGCCCCAAGCACGCTCGTGTCCATGCTCGAGGACTATGCCGTGGAGGTGGAGAAGCACCTGCGCGGGGAGGAGGACCACCTGCAGGTGCCATATATATAACCAGGTTTAGATCGCAGGGCTCTATGCCCTGAAACTGTGGGGCGGGATGGATGGTTGGGCAGGGGAGTGTGGTCGTGCCCATGCTCGAGGACTACGCTGTGGAGGTGGAGGAGCACCTGCGCGGGGAGGAGGACCACCTTCAGGTACTATACGTGATATGATCAGGGTGGCTGGGTACTGACTGGGTGGGGAGAGTGGGTTGGCTGGCCATGTGTGTGCGCTCGTGTCGATGCTCGAGGACTATGCTGTGGAGGTGGAGAAGCACCTGCGCGGGGAGGACCACCTTCAGGTACTATATATACCAAAATGTTAGAGCTCCGGAGCCCTCAGTCCAAAGCCCTGAAACCCTAGATTCTTCTGTTTTGCGGAAAGCGGATTGGGGGTGCGGGGAAGTGGGAGGGGGCGGGGGGGGGGGGGGCGCAATGATCGAGGAGTATGCTGTGGAGGTGGAGACGCACCTGCGTGGGGAGGACCAGCTAAGCAGGTGACTTGGGGCATGTTGGGGTGCGTGTGGGGGTGGGGGTGCGTGTGGGGGGGTGCGTGTGTCACAGACAGTGAGACGAGCTTGTTGCTTGGGGGGGGGGAGGGGGGGGGGGGGGGGGGGACTCAAGATTAATAAGCACAGGATGCGCAGCGCATGCCACGCTTCCCAACCAAGCCTCCCCCCCCCCCCCATGCAAAGCATGCCATGCAGGTACCTCCCGCTCGAGATCCACAAGCAGATCATGCGAGAGAGCTGGATGACCCACCCATTCTTTCAACCGTGTTCCCTGTTCTGTAAGCGCTGCCCAACCGCCAACCGCACGGGCATGTCCCGCACTCGAGATCCACGAGATGCCCCACACTCGAGATCCACAATCACGCGTGCATGCTACAACAGACCCACCACATATTACTTGTTTCCGTTGTGTTAACCACAGCCCAATCGCCACATGACCGACCGCAGGGCATGCCCCGCAATTACCTGCCACTCGAGATCCACAAGCAGGCCATGCGCAAGTGCTGGTAACCACTCCATTTCCCCAGTCTAAAGAGTGATCTCAAATGTTAAAAGCAATGAAATCACGGTTATTCTACCGCACCGACCGCCCCACCGACCGCAAGGCATGCCTTGCAAGTACCCGCCACTTGAGATCCACCAGCAGAGCATGCGCGAGTGCTGGCTGACCCGTCCATTGCCTCAGCCACTTGCCCCAATTTGCAACCCCGGTTTCAACCGCTGCCCAACAGACCGCAGCGCATGCGACGCTGCCCAACCACGCCTCCCCCCTCCCTCCCGAACTGCAAGGCATGGCCCGCAAGTACCTGCCACTCAAGATGCACAAGCAGATCATGATCTGGGTCGCCGGGCATTGCTGATGTTGCTTTTCCTGTTTTGCAACCGCTGCCCAACCGCTGCCCAACCGCCACACGACTGACCGCAGGGCATGCCCCGCAAGTGCCTGCCACTCGAGATCCACAAGCAGATCATGAACCCATTGCTTACATTATGTTTTCCTGTTGTGCAACCGTTTTTCAACCGCTGCCCAACTACAACCCAACCGCCACACGACTGACCGCAGGGCATGCCCCGCAAGTACCTTCCGCTCGAGATCCACAAGCAGGTGGGTGGGTCGAGAGTGTGTGTGTGTGTGTGTCATCACACCCGCGCCCGTGTGGGGCGGTCCCATCCCACCACACCACACACAATGACACACACACACATACACCCACACACACTCCCAGATCGTGCGCGAGTGCTGGGCGCTCACGTCGGCGCCCGTGTGGGGCGGTCCCATCCCCGCACACCACACACAATGACACACACACACACGCACGCATGCACGCACATACACACACATACGCACACACACACAGATCATGCGCGAGTGCTGGGCGCTCACGCCCGCGCCCGTCTGGGGCGAGTACATCCCTTGGGCGCTCAACGCGCTCCCCATGCTGCACCAGCGCGTACGCTTCCTCAAGACCTTCCTGTGGGCGATGCCCGAGCGCGCACAGGTGTGGGGAAGTGTGGACAGAGTGTGGGAGAGTGTGGACACGTTGTATTGTTATTTTCGTTGGTGGGTGTTTGCTTCCTCGGCGCGCTGCCCATGCTGCACCAGCGCGTGCACTTCCTCAAAACCTTCCTTTGGGCGAGCGCGCGCAGGTGTGGGAAAGTGTGGAGTGTGGACCAGGGGTGTGGGAGAGTTAGAACACGTGTTTTCCTTGATTTTCTGGGGTGGGTGGGCACTCAACGCGCTCCCCATGCTGCACCAGCGCATTCGCTTCCTCAAGAAGTTCCTGTTGGCGATGCCCGAGCGCGCGCAGGTGTGGGGAAGTGTGGACAGAGTGTGGGAGAGTGTGGACACGTTGTATTGTTATTTTCGTTGGTGGGTGTTTGCTTCCTCGGCGCGCTGCCCATGCTGCACCAGCGCGTGCACTTCCTCAAAACCTTCCTTTGGGCGAGCGCGCGCAGGTGTGGGAAAGTGTGGAGTGTGGACCAGGGGTGTGGGAGAGTTAGAACACGTGTTTTCCTTGATTTTCTGGGGTGGGTGGGCACTCAACGCGCTCCCCATGCTGCACCAGCGCATTCGCTTCCTCAAGAAGTTCCTGTTGGCGATGCCCGAGCGCGCGCAGGTGTGGGGAAGTGTGGACAGAGTGTGGGAGAGTGTGGACACGTTGTATTGTTATTTTCGTTGGTGGGTGTTTGCTTCCTCGGCGCGCTGCCCATGCTGCACCAGCGCGTGCACTTCCTCAAAACCTTCCTTTGGGCGAGCGCGCGCAGGTGTGGGAAAGTGTGGAGTGTGGACCAGGGGTGTGGGAGAGTTAGAACACGTGTTTTCCTTGATTTTCTGGGGTGGGTGGGCACTCAACGCGCTCCCCATGCTGCACCAGCGCATTCGCTTCCTCAAGAAGTTCCTGTGGGCGATGCCCGAGCGCGCGCAGGTGTGGGGAAGTGTGGACAGAGTGTGGGAGAGTGTGGACACGTTGTATTGTTATTTTCGTTGGTGGGTGTTTGCTTCCTCGGCGCGCTGCCCATGCTGCACCAGCGCGTGCACTTCCTCAAAACCTTCCTTTGGGCGAGCGCGCGCAGGTGTGGGAAAGTGTGGAGTGTGGACCAGGGGTGTGGGAGAGTTAGAACACGTGTTTTCCTTGATTTTCTGGGGTGGGTGGGCACTCAACGCGCTCCCCATGCTGCACCAGCGCATTCGCTTCCTCAAGAAGTTCCTGTGGGCGATGCCCGAGCGTGCGCTGGTGTGGGGAAATGTGGAGTGTGGACCAGGGGTGTGGGAGAGTCAAGGGCACGTTTTTTTTTCTAGGTGGGTGTGCGCTCAACACGCTCCCCATGCTGCACCAGCGCGTGCGCTTCCTCAAGACCTTCCTGTGGGCGATGCGCGCGCGCGCACAGGTGTGGGGAACTGTGGACGGGGTGTGGAGTATGGGCGACTGTGGACACTTTTTTTATTGTGTTCGTACGCGGGTTTTGGCTTCCTTCAATGCGCTGCCCATGCTGCATCAGCGTGTTCGCTTCCTCAAGACTTCCTCCCAGACCCAGAGCCCAACTATGACCCCTGCACCCTCTCCCACGCGCAGCACCTCGGCATCATGGTCACGGGGTTGACGACTCTGCCCCCCCTTGAAACAGTGTTTTCAACCACACCACATCTCCCTGCAAGCACACACACACACACACACACACCGCGCAGCACATCGGCATCATGGTCGCGTCTGGTGTCGACGACGTGCAGTGGCGCCGCATCACGCTGGAGCTG
The DNA here is from genome assembly GCA_016618255.1 of Chlamydomonas sp. UWO 241. Classification (NCBI taxonomy): domain Eukaryota; kingdom Viridiplantae; phylum Chlorophyta; class Chlorophyceae; order Chlamydomonadales; family Chlamydomonadaceae; genus Chlamydomonas; species Chlamydomonas priscui. The sequence goes on from VFSX01000146.1 coordinate 54,761, forward strand.
CCCGAGATCATCCCGCGCGGCGCGGCAGGCTGGGAGCGCTACTACTAAGCCAGGTTCCAGACAGCTTCGGGCCAGCTTTGGGCCAGCTTTGGGCCAGCTTCGAGCTGGCTTCGAGCCGGCTGCGGGCCAGCTGTGGGCCAGCTGCAGGCCAGCTTTGAGCCAGCTTCGAGCGAGCTGCAGGTCAGCTGCAAGCCAGCTTCGGACCAGCTGCAGGCCAGCTTCGAGCCAGCTTCCAGCCAGCGTCAGGCCAGCTGCGGGCCAGCTTCAAGCCAACTTCGATCCAGCTTCAAGCCAGCTTCAAGCCAGCTTTGAGCCGCCTGCAGGCCAGCTTCGGGGCAGCTGCAGGCCAGCTTTGAGGCGGCTGCGGACCAGCTTCGAGCAGGCTGCAGGCCGGCTTCGAGCCAGCTTCCAGCCAGCGTCGGGCCAGCCGCGGGCCAGCTTTGAGCCAACTGCATGCCAGCTGCGGGCCAGCTGCAAGCCAGCGTCGGGTCAGCTGCGAGCCAGCTTTGCGCCAGCGTCAGGCCACCGTTGGGCCAGCTGCGGGCCAGCTCCGAGCCAGCTTCGAGCCAGCTGCAGGCCAGCTTCGATCCAGCTTCAAGCCAGCGTCAGGCCGCCTTTGGTCCCGGCTGCAGCTACCACTGCTGGGGCTACTACAGAGCCAGCTTCGGGACTCTGCTGGGGGCGCTGGTTGGCCATGGCGCCTGGGGGCGATCCGGATCTGGGGTCCACACACCAGCGCCGCGCGGCCGGCTGAGGCGTTGTTATAATCCAGAGTCGAGCCAGTGGCGCACCCGGCTGGGAGCGCTGCTGCTGCGCCAGCTTTGAGCTGCGGGCAAGCTACGAGACAGCTTCGCGCCCGGCTGGTAGCGCGAGCTGCTACGCAGTGGGAGGCGCGCTCTTTCGCTAGCTCTAGCTAGCTTCTGCTCCGCACGTCACACTAGCCCTACAACCATCCCAACTCCCGTGGCGCGCAAGTGAAGGCGGTCGTAACGCCTGACGCGGTTGGGGGTGCGCCTCAGGCCGTCTTGGAGCACCTGAGGCGCCGCCAGAGCCGTAAGTGCTGCCACCAAATCAGCGCAAGGCGGTGTGCCGTTCTGAGTACTAACAGCCAGCAGCGACAGCGCCAGCGGCGGTGATAACACGGAGCGCTGGCACACTTGCCCGCACTCCTTGTTACTCGCGCTGCCGACAGGTCTCGGCCAACGTCGAGACTCGGGGGTAAACTCCCTGGGGCGCACCCAGGGATATGGTAGGAAGTGTGGTAGGGTGGGGTGGGGTTCACTCTGAGTGAATGGGGGTTGTGGGTCAAGGGCAGGGAAAGGGGGGTGGGGGGAAGGGAGGAGACGCGATCGGCAGTCGTGCTCACGAGAACACTGTTTGCTGTTTGCAGTTTACAGTACGCACCCTGGGGGCGTGGGATTGAGGGAGCTGCCGAACGACGCTAGCTACCATGCGCAAACACGGTCATATGATGATGGAGGTTCTAGTCAGGGACGCCAGATTCACCATAGGGGTGCACCGTACAGGATATAGCAGTTTCCGTTGACAGGGGGGGGAGCGCGAGTCCTTCAGCACGTCAATAAACGGGGGTGACTTGGGGGAGGAAATAGGGAGGAGGTGTGAACACTAGTCCTGCCCCACTCGCACGAATCCGGTGTGACTGCTGATGTGTTCCCACCTGTCTTGATAATAAGCAAGTCATGAGCACAGCACTGCGAACAGCGATTGGTTGATGAGAAGCACACTTCTGCTCCTCATCGACCAGTCGCTGTTCACTTGCAAGTACGAGTTCAGACACAAACAAAAACAAGCAGGGAGGAAGGGTTATAACGCCATTATGTCCACTCACACCCCAAAACCACACACCACAGTGTAAAGCCTTGATTTGTGTCGGGTGCTCGGATGAGCTCAGCGCTCAGTGTCTTGCAGTGGAAAATATGACAAAACAGCTGGGAGCCAATGGGAGGGGACGTGCTGAGAGAGACAGGGGGGGAGGACAGGCGGTGGAGTTGCCACTGCGCTAGGTTGACCTGTCAGCTGCCATCGACGTTTGCAGCGACCGCGAGAGGCGCAGCACCGAGCCGCTGCTCCCGCCATCTGCGTGAAAGCCGCTGCTCCCGCTGGCTGCGGGAAAGCGGGGTGCAGTTCCACAGCGCCTGCCTCGTGATTGGCAGTGAAGGTTGTCTGGGCAAAGCCTGTATCCTTGTTGCACCTGTATTCGTGCTGCATCTTCCTCCTGCCCCGTAAGGGGAGGTGGCGCCGCGCGCGCGTTTTTTTTTTCAAGGGAGACCTTAGAGTGGTTGTTTGGCCTCGCGCCCAGTCTTTCTCAAAGCCCCGCTGGAGCGTTGGAACGATGTGAAGAGGTGGATTGAAATGGAAGGCGCCTGCCCGCCTTGGGGATTTGGGGTTTTGTGTCGACACCATGCCATGATGGGCACTATAATCCCCTTTCGCTCGTTTCAGCAAGCCTTGAATGAGTGTATGATCCCCTTCCGCGAGCCATGCCCGCTCCGCCGCCCACCGCTGATGCGCCTGAGACCAGCCCCTCATGCTGGAGCGTCCGCCAGTTGCGCGAAGAGCTGGCCAGGCTCAACGTAGACGCGCGCGGTTGCGTCGAGAATCGGGAGATGGTGGATCTGGTGATCAGAAAGAGTGGTGCAACGGTGGCCACAAGCAGATGTGCAAGCAGCAACAGGCAGCCAAGGCTATGAGCGCTGAGTCGGGGCACGCCGAGATGTATGCTGCGTTTTAGAAGTGGGTCAAGAAGATGACGGGCTTGCTGTCCTTTGCGACAAGAAGTGCCCTACTGCAGCCTACATCCAGGTTCACGACGCACGCCCTCGTGCTGCATCTGGACTACGTGCCGAGCCTGCCCCTCTACTTCAAGGTGAGAGCTGGGGGGAAAGGGGAGGGGGGAGGGGAGTGCTGAACTACCACATTCTCAACGCCCCAGGCGGCGCATTCACTTACGCGGATCAGACGGCGCCTCAGGCGGCACCTAAGGCGCTCCGACCGCCTGAGGCGTCGTCTCGGGCGACGCCTCAGGCGTCACCCCGACCGCCTCAGGCGCCACCCCGACCACCTTAGGCGCTCACCACCGCCTGAGGTGCAGCCCCAACCGCCTCAGGCGATCATGACCGCATTCACTCGCGCGGATCAGACGATGGGGATGTGGTAGGGCTGGGGGACCCTCACTAACCGGGCTGACATGTACTCTTGTAGGTGCGGACATTTGAGGTGCTGCCCAAGGCCGAGCTTCCTGCGACCTCTGAACACGACGGCGGGATGCCTGAGCTGCCGCGCTGGAACCAGCCTGGCCCCGACCGCCGCGCAGTGGTCATGGCAGGCCAGATACGGCAGATGATGCCCTTCACGGTTGATGTGAGGGAGCTCGCTGAGTTCCAGAGCGGGCGCATCGAGCTGCCGCCGATGGAAGTCTTCGTTCGCGCCATGAGCGAACCCGGACCGCAGAGCCAGCTGAAGAACAAAGAACAGGGTGAAATCATCTAGCCAGAGTCCCACTAGGAGGCAAAACATAGGCGGGCAGCGAGGTGTGAGGAGCCCTGGCACTCGCAGCAAGTGTCAGTCACGGTCGCGCCATGGTAGCTTGCCTCGTTAGGCAGTTCCCTAAGTCCCACGCCCTGAGGATGCATACCGTAACCTGTACACTGTAAATCGCGGTTGCGCCAGCTGGGCAGTGAAACATAAAAAAAACGAGGAGGGCTTGGGGGTGGGGTGGGGTGGACCCTGCGTCTCTGCACCCCCCAAACCACACCACTTTGTAAAAGCCTTGAGTTGGAACCTTATTTTTGTGCCATGAGAGCGAGAGCAGTGCTGACAGGCAGCAGCTGGAGGCTTCGGCGCCCCTACCAAATCCCAACTCCTGAGGCGCGCGAGTGCAGGCGTTCATAACGCCTGAGGCGGTCGTGAGTCGCCTCAGGCGGTGGTGGGCGCGTATGACGGTCAGGGCGGCGCCTGAGGCTGTTACAGGGGACGCCTGAGGCGGCGCCTGAGGCGGTCGGAGGTGTGCCTCAGGCGATCTCGGAGCGTCGGCAGCCCTCAGGTGAGGCGCCGCCTGATCTTGCCTGATCCGCGCAAGTGAAGGTGCCGCCTGCGGCGTTGGGAATGTGGTAGGGCGTGGGCCATCTCGGGGGCATGGATAAGCTCAGGGCTGCAACGCAAATTTTGAGGCGCAGGCTGGGCGTGCGCTAGCATGTGCTGTGCTGGACCTTGCCCCACACAAACGCACCACACACACACACATACACACACACACAGCCACACACACTCACACATACACGCTCACATATGCACTTGCGCATTCACAGCCACACACAGGCCGTTGCCGGCAGCCCGTCCTCCTCACGGCACCGCCACCCGCACGGGCACTCGGACACGTCCAGTGCAGCCTGCTTGTGGAAACCACTCACCCACTGCCATCAGATGGGCTCTTTGCGGGCATTGAGGAGCGGCGCCCGCCACAGCGCCGGCAAAGCCACCTCCAAGCTGCGCAGCCCCGCGCAAACCTGCGCGTCGGTCGCGTGGGGGTTCCCATAAGGCCCGTTGTCCAGCGACAGAGCGGCCTCCACCGTGGCCGCCCGCTGCACACGCCGCTCATCCACCATCGCCCGCAGCTGACGCGGCACCGCCAGCTTGCACGTCAGCTCCCCCACAACGCCCGGGCCGTGCGAAAACCCCACCCACCAAGGCTCAACTGCAAAGCCGCCCCCCGCAGCTGCAGGCAGGGCCCCCCCGGGGAGCAGGTCGGGCAGCTGTGGAGCGCAGGCCAGGCCGCCCACGCTGCCAGCCAGCTGGCGGGAAGACACCCGGCAGCTGCCTCTGGCAGCCTGCCAGCGAACCAGGCGGAGGATCGCTTGCCCTGTGGGAGGGGGCTGAATTGGCAGAGCAGGCGGAGCACCGTGAGGGCAGCACCACCAGCCGCAGCCTCACCCAGGCAGCACGAGCACGACCTTCAATGCGTTGCAGAGGGGGTGGAGCGTGCGCTGCACACACAGAAGGTCTGGCTCACCCCACGTGACTGGCGGTGGCTCAACTTGGAAGAGGGCGCGGCACAGGACCCCCTTCGAACCAGCCAAAATGCAAGGTGGGGGCAGCAGCAAAACCACCTGCATTTGTTCCGGGAGGTGCGCCCCGGACCCCGCTAAGCCCCGCAGAAGCGATTGAGCGGAGGGCGGGACTTGCCCTAACCTCTATCTGCACAAGCGGACCAAAAAGGACTTGCCAAAGGCACACCAAACTCCCCCGTTGTCCGACTTCGCATCCGCCTGGGTCAGTCAAGGGCTCAAAATCCGCCCCCGGCCAGTTCCAACATCACTGACACACATCAGGACACACATTGCTAGTATTTTTGTTTCTGCTCCCACTGCTCCCTCCGACCTCAAGCCCCGATCTCCAGCTATCCAGCCACTATGCACGCACCAGTCTCTCGGCCGCAATCGTCAGCAGTGCACACCGATTCCGGGCCACTATCGCCAGCTGCCGCCCGCCGCTCACATGTGGGCGTCACTGTTACAGCCTGGTATGTCAAACGGTGCACACACGTGCACGCGGATCTGGGTTGCACTAAGTCACGGGACACTTAGTTAGTGTGGGGATGAGAGGCTCTTGAGAGAGCTCTCAGTCCCCCTCCGCCTTCGTGCAATGAGTTGTGACACCAAGCAAGCTCTGATTGCAATCAGACAATTGTCTCTGTCCACGGCTACGATTCAGCCGTCCCGTTACGCGCCGAGAGCGCCAGCCGTCACCCGAGAGATGTCCCAAGGTCCGTAGTCTATCCGTCCCCTCCGTCCCCTCGCGTTGCATGCTCTAATACTGCCAGAATTTGTGGTTTCGGTGCGGAATAGCACCTCCATATTAATCCTGGCTCGAAGTTACGAGTTGCAGTGATGCAGGTTCCAAGTTGGAACAGTCACGGTAGCACAAACCGCCGCCCCGTTAGCGTCACCCAGGGATGTAAAGTACGGCAGTTCGGGACCATAAGTACGCGTATTAATTAATCAACGACCAATTTTGATTAGAACGGCACTATTGTTTCGATAAATACGCCGAAAAGTGTGGGGAGCGTCGCAGACCTCAATTCTGCATGAATTTGACACATCCAAGCATACGCTTGGATAGCACTCCCTATCGGCTTTTCATTGCAAGTAGAATGGCTCAAAACCATGCGGAGGGGCGTGAGTTATGGCCGTTTTTGTGTGGCCGATGTGTCCCCACGTGGTGTGCACACCAATAGGTGTTTCAACCAACCCGAATTCAGCGTTGCGATCGACTGCTCCGCCCAACTACCGACAGCGCTCATGCCCGAAGTCGACGAGATGGTGGACCTCTCTCCCCTCTCTCTCTCTCTCTCTCTCCCATGACCTCCCTACCCAAATCCCAACGCGTTGGAAGGTCTTCAGGCAGCCTCCATGACAACTCTGTCGTCCATGCACCCCTGGAGGGTGGGACCTGGCCATGCATGAGGCATGGGGCGCCGGCTGAGCCCCATGCAAACGAGAGCTGGACAGCCATGCACTGCCAGGCGGGGACCGTTCCAGTCAGCGCCAGTCGGCTCTGCCGGCTTGACTGGCCACAAGGCCACTACTATGACCCTGAGGAAGGTCCTCTCCTATATGCTCCTTGCCAGACATGTCTCTCAGAGACCGCTGTTTGGGGTAGTCTAGCCGGCGGGAGCGGTAGTCTATTGGCCGGGAGCCTGCGGTACTCGAGTACTTAAGTGTGCTGGAGTATCGGCGGGTGTCTCTAGTAGAAGAATAGCCTGCTTAGCTGGAAACCCCGTGTTACTGTTACTGTTTGCGGGAGGGATTTCGACATAATTTTGACTTTGCGCTGCCCCCGCGAAGCGTTTTCGGATTCAATTCGGCTCAAAGGCACAATGATACTACGGTACACGCAAGCGCCACGCGAGCTACATGTACACATCCGCAAACGATCGCAGCGCAAATCGCTTTCCCGACGCCATCTGCCCATACACGGCCGCAATCGATCGCTGCACACACCACTGCCGTCGCCGCCGTGGTATACACAGCACAGCTTTCACATAGCTGCCCCTCAGACACACACATGCGCATGGGGGCCGGCTCATAAAAAGTGGCGTGTGCACACGTGCTGAGGGAAGAGAGATCGAGTAACACACGCCACACATGGTGGCCGCCAATGCATATGAGCTGCTCCCGTGGAGCCCTGCCCAGTCAAACACCGTCTTCTCGCCGCTTCATGAAACGCCATGGAACCGTGGAGGCAGAGGCGAGGCCGGTCGCCCGCCCACACCATCCCGATGAACGGGTGGTCGGTGGGAGGGCCATCGGCAGCAGCCCACGCCGGTGGGACTTGGTCAAGGGAGGTGACCTCCTGAGAGAGGTACTTTTCCTCACTTCGTCGCACGTTGCACATATTTTTGTGTATAAATGCCTGGTGGTGAGGTACTGAGCACAAGCTAGTATTTCATTCATTTTCGTTAATTAATTTGTTAACTCACTCCACACATCTTGCCACACCTTCACCTGCTAGCCATCGCGCCCAGAATTGCTCAGGATCGCTGCTTGCCTAGTGATGCCGATGTCTGGCGGTAAATGCGGGTTGATGTCTGGCGGTCGATGCGGGTCGATGCCTGGCGGTCGGTACGCATCGCGTTTTGCTTGGTTTGGTTACAGATGCGCTGCGGACGCCGCAGGGACGCGTCTGGGACGCGTCTGAGACGGCGTCCAAACGGCGTGGCGACATCTAGAGATCTCCCCAGCGTCTCAGACGCGTCCTGGACGCCGTCCGGAGTTTAATCTTTCTGAGAGTGCCACCCTGGGGTGGCCAGAGGCATCCGCTTCAGATCCAGTCTCTTCCAGTGAATTTGACAAGGGCTGCAGCACGTCAACTCTGTCCAAATGTACGAATACATCTCGGTATCCATACACCCTCTGTTGTTTGACGGGCGCGGCGGTGGCAGCGCAGCAGTAGGGTTGCCCAGCTGCCTACCTTCTTGCCGCCGCATTGGACCCACAAAATGCTGCAATTGCAGCAAACAAAATATCGATAGTTGTGTATGTATGGTGTCTTGTCGCATTGGCAGCCCGCCTAAGAAGGCAGCTCCCTGAATCACACGCACCAATCACTCAGGGCGCACACCAGCCACAGCCGCCAGGCTATTTCTTTTTATTTGAAGCAATTGAATGACTGTTGCAGCTGCATGCTCGCCACACGCACACGGTATCCCAAACCCGCACGCGTGCCCAAAGACACGGCCACGCCTTGCATCGCTTGCGCAGGGAGGGGGGGCTGCGGTGCAGGCGCCATGTGCAAGGTGCACGGGTGCCTGTTTCTCAAGGCACACACCGGCCACAGCCGCCAGGCTGCCCCTCCCGATCTGCAGCAACTGTGTGACTGTGCAACTGCTGCTGCACGCGTGCAACCTGTGCTGGGTGTCCCGTACCCGCATTTGCGCCCAAAGACACTGCCAAGCCATACATCACTTGTGCGGGGACGCCGGCGGTGAAGGCGCCATGCACGTGGAACGCGGTATGTGGTGGCTGCAGCTGCTACTGTGTCTGCTGCAACAGCTGCGAGCACACACCCGCGCTCGTTCTCGCAGACGCATTCATGTCTTGCATCACTTGCGGGAGGAGGCCTGCGGTGTAGGCGCTACGCGGATGGAGCGTGGGCGCCTGTCACCAATGCCGAACAGCAGCCCACAGCCGCTGGGCTGCCCCTCCTGCTCCTCGGCCTGCGTCTTCTGCTGCTGCTGCTGCACTGTCGTGAGGGAGTCGGCAGTGGTGTTGCCCAACCGTGAGCTGCTGCCGGTGCCAGCCTCGAGCCTCGCCAGCAACTGCTGCTCCCTCTCACGTGCGCCGCGCTCTGCCAGCTCTGCCGCCGCCAGCCGCGCCTTGTACGCCTTGCGGACCTCCTGCACTGCGCGCTGCACCGCGCCCGGGTCGGCCGCCTGCAATGAGTGAGCGATGGGCGCTGCATTCAGGAACACTTGAAGGCGTGCACAGCCGGGCTCGGCGCGTAACGTCCAAGCACCCAACAGGGGAGGCTGGGGACTGTGTTGGGGACCCGGCTCTGCGTATGCCATGCAGGTGGATGGGTGAGCGGGAGGGGAGAGGGCTGTGTCTGGTGGCTGAGTGTCATCTGCGATCTGGTGCATGGCCCTACCACAGCCTCAATGTCTGAGACGCGCAAGTTAAGGCGGTCATAACACCTGAGGCGTTCGGGGTGCGCCTACGGCGGTGGTGGGCGCCTAAGGCGCCGCCCGAGGCGACGCCTCTGTCAATCGCGGGTGCGCCCCAGGCAGTATTTGCGTGCCTCAGGCATTGGAAATGTGCAAGGGTGGAGTGTTCCATGCGGAAGCTCCCATCTGACGTTTGGGCGCACGCGCCGCAGTGCTACTCTTTTAAACCGCAACTGCCCCCCCCCCTCCCCCAGCGAACTATCCATGATGGCGGCAACCCATGTGCACCTCCCCCATGCCATGCACCTAAACGCTGCGCTACATCAGTTACAGAGTCTAGCTTACTTCCGAAACCTCATCCCTCGAACCTCAACCCTTAGCCTGCCCAGCTTCAATGCTCAGCCCTGTCAACCCTGAACCAGAAAATGGTTAACCCTGAACCCGTCAACCCTAAAGTAGGCCAACGCACCTGCTCCTTGCTCTGTGCTCCCAGCATCTCCTCGCCGCGCTGCCGGAACTCGTCTGCATACTTAGGCAGCACCCTGTGTGTGTGTGTGCGTCGGTGGGTGGGTTGGTGCGTGGGGTGGGGGTGGAGGTGGACGGGGGCAGGGTGGGTAGACGACTGGGTGGATGGGCAGCCCCTGTAGGGGGTACACGGGAGGGGCGGAGGTGCGTGTGCAGAGGAGGAGAGCGCAGAGGAGAGGCCGCCGGTCAGGTCTTTGCCGATGACGAGCAATTGATCGTTCACCTGGTGGAGCCCAGCCCAACCCGCTCGCCCGCGCTTCCCCCCACTCTGCACATTCCCAATACTGCTCACCACTCGCACAGTCCGTCCCTCACGCACGTGACCGGCTCCAGACCGCTGCGGAGGTGCCAGTTGGGGTGCTTCGCATCGAGCAGTAGCTTGACCGCAGCGCACGACTTGTGCAGCGGCCCCCTTGCTGCCGACACATCGGATGGGTCCGCCCCCGCACCGCCGTCCGTTGCCGCGCTTGCCACATCCTCAACTGCCTTGAGCCCCGCCGCCGCGGCCTCGTCCAGGCCGTCCGTCAGCTGCGGTGTGTGTGCGTGTGTCTGTGCGTGTGTGTGCGCCTGTGTGTGTGCGCGTGTGTGTGCGTGTGTGTGTCAGAGCCTTAGCTTGCCGCCGCGGCAGCGCCCAGGCGGCAGGTCAGCTACAGTGGTGGTGGTGGTGGTGTGCGTGTGTGTGTGTGTGTGTGTGCGCTTGTGTGCGTGTGTGTGTGTGTGTGTGTGCGTGCGTGTGTGTCACAGGCACAGCTTCATGCAGGCAAAACCGCAGCTGCAGTGGTGGTGGTAATGTTAGTGGTGGTGGTTGTGTGTGTGTGTGTGTGTCACAGCCACAGCTGCGGTTGTTGGTGGGTGATGGTGGAGAACACATGGCAAACAGGGCAGGAGAATCATTTAACCAATCGCCTAGCCCCGCCCACAAACACGCACCGTGCCGAGCACGCCCAGCTGCTCTTCCAGCAGCTGCCCAATGCTGCCGACAAAGTCGGGGATGGGGAAGCCGGCAAGGCGCCCGGCTGCCGCCGCGATCTTCAGCGCAATGATGCCAACCTTGAGGTCGCACATGTGTGTTTGCAAGTGTGAGAGTGTGCGCACGTGTGTGTGTGTGTGTGTGTAAGTATGTGTGTATTTGTGTTTGTGTTTGTGTGTTTGGGGCTCGATTAACGGAGGCGCGTTCTCATCGCCGAGCCCTGGACCCAGCAATGCGGCGCTGCTGGTGACTAGGATCTCCGTGCCGCTGACGAGCGGGATAAAATACGACTGGCCTGGCTCCTGCTAGACTGTCCCTCGGTGGAAAGTACAGGAGCGGCTTGCCCGGCGCTGTCATGGCTTGGCGAGTAGCCGCGGCGCTGCCGCGACCCGTGCTGGGAGACGGCCCTTATCCTCCTCCCATGCAGGACGCCATGCGGCACCGATCTCGACGAGTTGATCGACGAGCGGAGGAGCTGGCGCCCGTCAATGCATGCTGGACATCGGTCAAGATGGCTGCTCGTGGGGGCGAGCTACCATCAGGGCTTCAGCGGTGGTGACCGCCGAGGCAACAACAGAGTTTATCCGCTTCACCATCGCAGCGTTTGTCACCGCGCTCACCCTCGGGGGCACTCGTCTGCCGGTGACTGGCGTCGGCATTGGTCTTCAGGCAGCCTGCCATGACGACTCTGTTTGCCCAGGCCCCCCTGGAGGGTGGGACCTGGCCATGCATGACGCATGGGGCGCAGGCAGAGCCCCATGCATGGAGTTGGACAACCATGCACCATGCCAGGCGGGGACTTCTCTGCTTCAGCGCCGCCAGTCGGCACAGCCGGCGTGGTTGGCCTCAAAGGCCAGGAGGAGGACGGTCCTTTCCTATACGCTCCTTGCCAGACATGTCCCCCAGGGACTTGTTTGGGTCTAAACTAGCCGGCGGGAGCGGTAGTCTAGACGGTAGGTAACCGGCTGGTGGCTATCGTTCTTCACAGGGCGGTGGCACTAGGACTAGTGTTGTCTTAGCTGGAATGCCATGTAACTGTAACTGTAACATGTAACTGTTTGTGTGTACGCGCTACACACTGTGTACGCGTTACATGCCAAGTACCATTGGAGAGGGAGTATTAAAATGTTTAACCTTGCGTAAGACGTACTTGGGCTGACCTTTGCGTAGCTTCCATCGGAAGAGCGTGGCCCTGCGGGCTCTACTAGTAGAGCTCCCCTATACGTGAAGTCTAGGCCTTAACTCACGCCCCAGTGTCCTCCAGCGCGTACATGTAAAAACTAAAAAAAAAACATCGGAAGCGTTTCGCGGAATGCCCGAACGCTAGGGGGGGGCGATGGGCCCTCGCAGAGAGGCATAGGGGGTAAAGAGGCAGGCCATGCACGTGCTGTGTGGTAGCGGTGGGCAAAAAGGGCTTCCAGACAGACGAGCGGGGTGGAGTGACTGCACATTTGGCCAAATGTGGACTTCTGCCCGCCAGCCTCAGACGCCTCGCAACGAGTTAGCGCCATGTGGCACCCTCCTCTCAGCTTTCTCCTTCCTCTCCTCTCCTCTCTGCCCAGCCCCATCCCTCTCTACCACACCTCATTCCATGTCCCCCGCCCCTCCACGCCCCCCCCCCCACTCTGCGTTCCCTTCCTACTCTGTCTACCCTGCAACTACCTCCCCGCCACCCCCTTCTTACACCTCCTACTGCCGCCTCCTGCCACTCCCTCCCTCCCACTGTTGCCCCCCTTTTCTGGCGCAATCCAGCCTGGGCGACAGTGCGATGTTTATCTCAACCCCTGACTGGCGCATCCTAGCTTATTTCCACAAGTGTGGAAGTCCTTCAATGCGTGGCCTTGCAGGCTGTCCTAGTAGAGCCCCCCTAGACATGTAGTCTAGGCCTTAACTCACGCCCCGGGGTCCTCAGGGCGCGTACGTGTAAAACACGGAAGTCCTTCTATTGATGCATAGTTAAATCTAAGTCATGGGGGATTGACAAACAGAAACGTCCCTGACCCGCGGTTGCCCCTGGCGCCCACCGCTTTACGAATGAGGTCATTCACCCTCGTCCTGGTGCAGAGCTTGTCTCCCGCCTTCACACAAAATCTCCTCAATTTATAACCAGAAACTGCCCACTAGCTAGGTCTGCTGTTCAGAGTTCATGGTAACGATATCTCGGTTTGTGTGCGTGTGCACAGCACACCTAGATTCATTCATCCACACTCCTCCATTGATCAGCATTTATTATTATGTCCCACCTTGAGGTAGGGCAGCGCGTCCATCACCCACTCCTTGGTGAACATGAGCGTGAAGCCGCTCGCCTCGTCCCACTCCATCGACACTGCGCAGACAAAGTAGACGCGCACCTCCTGCAGCCCAGTAGGGGGATGGAAGGGTGAGTGTGTGTGAGTGTGTGTGGGAGGGAGGGGGGGTAGGGGTTCAGTTTTCAGGGTTGGTTCTGAAACCACAAGAGAGGGGGCACGGTTGCAACCAGGACTGATTCATATTATATATCAGTAATGTTTTTTCCCGAATAACCTCACCTCAACTTACCTCACCTTCCCTTGCCACAAATTCCTGCTGCAGCCACTCATACATGCACACACCCACACCCACCTGCGCACAGACATGCACAAACACACACATACACACGCACGCAGACACACACACACAAACACACACACACACACACACACACACAGGCACGCACACGCATATATAAACACACCTGGTGCAGCCACTCGCCCGGGCGCGTTGCACCGTTCCACCAGCTGCGGCCTGCGTGTGCACGTGAGTGTGTGTGTGTGTGTGTGTGTGTGTGTGTGTGTGTGTGTCTTTGTGTTTGCACATCAGCCAAGGTGTGCGGACACGATGCAATGCGCATGAGGCAGTGATCCGAGCGTGCCTTGGCTCCTTGAGGCGCAAATTATTTGTTTGTTGGAATTTTGACTACAACCTGGTCACCTCCTCCCTCTACGACAGCTGGGGCGGTAGTAGGATTTGAGCAGCTGCAACCTCTGCTGCCACGGGATTGTGCGCCCTATATATCTGTGTATTCAAACACAACAAAGCGCCTGCCTTTATTTTTCTTTTTTATTTGTTGAATTAGGGATGGCAAGCAAATAAAAAGAGCAGGGATGAACCTACCCTTGGCGACACCGGGCACGAAGCACAGCAGGCTGGGAACTTCTCGGTCCTTGGTGAGGATGCTGCTCAGCATGCGCATCTTTGCATGTGTGTTGACCGTCAGGGGGGCAGGCGGATCAGGGGAAAGTGGCGCACCACAGACCGTTTGTTCTGAGAGGGCCCAGCAACCGTCCATTGCCCATGATTGGGCCACTCACGGCCCGAACCCAGAGCTGCCACAATCTGCATGTTTCTGTGTGCTGCCTTGACACGTCGTGCACATTCAGTGTTTTTTCTACAGAATTTAGCGCACCGACTGGTTTTTTCGTGGTTGCTGCCATGCATCCCGCATTTTCCACATTTGTTGCGGCATCGCACGGACCCTACATCCTCACCCACACCCATCGATAGGCTGGTGCGCTAGGAGGGCGCACAGGCTCTCCTAGAAGAGCCCACCCACCCAACCCCAACCCAGTCAAGTTCCTGACTCATGCTCCGGCTCCAAGAGGCTTGCACATATAAAATAACGAGCCCTCTCCGCTGGCATCCGAAGCATGGCAAAAACTGCCCACTTCCATCCCCTTCCGCACCCGCACACCCGTCGCAACATGGTGCCTAGAGTGGTGTCCATGAGCACGTGCCATGAGAGTGTATTCCCGATTAATTTGTTCTGCTGCAGCATTGGCCTGCCTGCCACCTCGCGCACCCCTGACGAGGCCCCATCTGCACATACGGAATCCACATTACAATTGTGTAGGCAGGTTGCTTGAACATAACCACAGGTTGTAACATGCATATGTTGCACACATAAATTCCATCCCGGCACCAACTGTATCGAACATTAAACGGAGGAAACGTTAAAAAAAATATGTATGTGCAAGGAACTAATAGAAATGCCGAACGCAAAAAAATGAACTCACCAGCATCCGCTGCAGAATGAAAATCTTGGCGTCACCCACGTCGACCTTGGTGTCGACCACATCGACCTTGGCGCCGACACCCTGCACCGCGGTGCTGACCCCCAACACCGCGCTGTTCATCGTGTCCATCTGCTTGCGTTGATAGCATCCATTTTCTTGTTCAGGTCCAGCTGTCGGAGTGTGCCATGGTTTGAGGTTCGCCGGTCACGGTGTCATAGTCATGTTTGGGGATAATTGAGAGGGTGAAGGACAGGGGTGGGGTGGGTGGTGGTGGGTGGGGGGGGGGCTGGAGCCGTGGATGGGGTGTACGGAACAGCTCGTGTGCCCCTGGATACACGCATCCAACACAGTGGACAACATGGCGCCCTCTTCCGGCGCAGCCATTATCGCCACCACCATCGATGCATCGCCTGCCAATTTTGAGGGACCTGAGGGACGAAGGGCCAGCCTTTTTTGAAGAGCGTGCCATGGAAGCAGCGTTCAGACCTTACAGCAAGCATGGGGCGTCTCATTTGAATGCTAGTTTGCTCCTTTTCGGGCCTTCCCCCGAGGGGTACATGGGTTGAATTTATGCTAGGCCAAACGCACCGCACATCCACACTCCCCACACGCCCCTAAAACCCCAAACACACCTGCTGCCCATCAGCTCACTTTGAGCTGTCCTTGAAGAAGTCGTGGTCGAGCACCTTGAGGCACGCCCAACGCTCAGACTTGCCCTTGGTCACGCCCCAGTGCGCCAGGCGTGCGGCTATGGCAGGGTGTGTGTGTAGCATGTGTTATGGGTGGGTGGGTGGGTGGGTGCGTGTGTGTGTAGGGGGCGGAGGGGCAAGGACAAGTTAGGGCAGGCAATCAGGCTTTCCACACATGTGAGTCACATGTGAGCCACACAATAAAGTCAGTCCTACATACACCACACCCAGCGGCTACGGCATCTCTTTTCCGGCATCTGCACATGGCCAACGTGCCACCAGAGCCACCCGAGCGACCGCTCCATCATCATCATCATTTACTGTCTCTTCTGGCAAGCCGTAGTTGTGGTCCTCAATGCTGCTTAGCGACACCATGATTCCCTATTGCAAGCAGCAACATTCCGCACTTGTGTCAGGGTCGAGCAGCTTCGACAGCAGGTCCACTAGCACCGCCTTCGTCTTCGTCAGCTGGCTGTCGTACAGCCTATGGTTAGAGGGAACAGGGTGTGGAGTGTGGATGTGAGGGTTGGTAGGGTGTCTGGATATGCGGTGGTGTGAGAAGTGCGTGGCATAGAGAAGCGGTAGTAGGTGGGTGGATGGGCGCGTACCCTTATGTGCGGGGTAAATAGGGGGGGGGGGGGCAAGGACCAATCATCAGCGCACCTGGATTCGAGGTCAAACGTTTCCCATTCAGCGAGTTTACGTAGGTCCTTCGGCCCGAGGTTGTCATCGACGTTGGTCCGCAACAGCTGGACAGTGCATGGCATCATGGGTGGGTGTCTTCGGAGGTGGCACCGAGACATGGCACCAGGACAGGCATTGCAATGGTCCCAAGCATGGCATTGCAGTGGAGGTGCAGCGCAAGCACCACCAGCTGCAGTGTTTTCTGCCTTGCCGTGGCAGGAATGGGCAGATTGAGCTGCATGCTTGGGATTCAGGTGGCACATGCAGACAACGTATCAGTGAAAGCGTACCCGACATGTTGTCCATGCTGTGCTGCCTCCCCCCCTTCCTGCCCCCTGAATGCCCCAATGCCGCACCGGGGATTTCGTACACATGAAGAACAGCACCATACCGGCACTCCACAGGTCAAAAGCAACGCTGGCCTTCACGCCCATGAGGCCGCCGACCACACCACGAGATGTACCGGCACTGTTGCTGGTGGCGAATAGTGCGCGCGCCAGCTCGGGAGCACAGTATGCAGAGCTCGGTGCCTTGTCGCCGTAGAACTCGCCAATCTACATGGGGACGTGTCGGTGAGTGGGAGGGGGTGAGGATGTCGGGGGGCAAAAGTATAGCACTCTAGAGAAGCCCTCAACCCTGGTAGACACATTCCTTACTTGCGTTTCCGCTATTCAGAGATTTTATTCCAAACATGTCGCCGGCCGCTCATAATATCATTTGTTATGTAATGTTACTTCCCTTTTATGGTATGCCGAGCCTTACTGATGTGTAATATTGCACGGTCTCTCACACAGCCAGTCACATGGTCACGAGCAGCACTCATGTGAGACTTGCATGATCAAAATGATACATTGGGTCAATCCACAGCTTGCAAGTTACACGATTTCTCAATTATAGGGCATCGGGTTGAGCCGGCATGCTGCGGCGCTGCATGCTGCAGCGTTGCATCCTCACGATCCTTAACCACTGCTTCATACTCCAAATGCACCCACTTGCCCACAACACATCACAAAAACAGTCAAAAGCAAATGCAAAACACACACTCACACACACACACACGCACACACACACACACACACACACACACACACACACACAAAGACAGAAAGACACACTCCCTCTATCCACACTCACCCCACCTCGCGCGCGACGTCCAGGTCGATCATGTGCCACTCGGTGCTGAACAGCATGAAGTTGAGCGGCTTGATCTGTTGGGGGCACGCGTGGATAGTGTGCATAGGAGTGTGTGGTTTGGGCATGGTTGCGCATGCGGCTGTTGCCTCTCAAAGCCGCATGGGTGAGTTTTTCGTTGCTGTTAGCTAGATGAGGACAGTGCTTGGGGTATGGTGTACACGCCTTGTTGGCTGTAGTTTTGAACAGTGTTGTCCTACTCAGGATTTAGGTGCTCCTGTTGTGCTATGCATTCAGCGGGTAAGGGTGGGTGGCTGGTATGGTGGTGGTTAAAAGGTTGTAGTTTTTTCCAAACCTTAAAACCCTAAACATGATTAAGCCCAGCACACCAGCCTCATGCAACGAACTCACGTCGCCGTGCACCATCCCTTTCCTGTGCATGTGGTCCAGCGCTAGGAACAGGTCGAACGCGATGGCCTCGATATTATGCCAGTTGTCACAGCAAAGTTGTCGTGCTGCAAGGGGGAGGTTAGATGGGTGGATGGGTGGTTGGGTAAGTGGGTGGGTGACACTGTACGTTGGGTGGTGCCTTTGTTGTGGTGGCATGCAAAATGATGCATTCTAGAAAAAGCTTGCAGCGTCTGGTGGCACGTGACCCAATGAAACACATGGCGCGGAATCACACAACCTAGAGATGCGCACCGGCGCACCCTGCCAGGGGCTGCATGTTGCATGCTTGCGTGTGATTGTGTGGCGACGCATCCCCCCCCCTATGTCCCCCTTGTATCTGCCCCCTCCCGCACAACGACACACCAGCAGCGCGTCCTGCAGGCTCCGCTCGCCGCGCGGCATCACCACGCTCAGCGTGTATGTCGGCCGACCGTCCTCGACGCCGACTCTGCCAAAGGACCCCGCTTTGTGGATGTGCCCATCCACAACCTCGCAGCGGGCAAGCAGAGCCTCCATCTTGGCTGCATCAGCAACAGCTGCAAAAGTGGCAGCTTGTGAGCTGTCAGTAACGGGGCCGCTTGGGCCACTGCCGTCACCATCACCGCCACAGGCATCAACACCACCACTGCCGCTGCCACCACCACCACTGCCTCCACCACTGACAGCGCCGCCACCGCCACCACTGCCACCACTGCTGCCGATGGGCCCGCCGTCGGCCTTGCCAGCGCTGCTGTTGCTGTCAGCAGGGGGGAGAGCCGGGGCGGAGATGTGCACCCCTCATCATGCTCACGACAAAGTGCTCATCAAAGTCGTGCAGCATACGCGGCAACACCTGCAGTGGCAGCGGCGGAAATGTACTGAAGAGCCGGAACATCGTGTGGAAATAGTACACATCCTTTTATCGTGCATCAGGCCATGTGTCGAGACCCACAACTAGCCCCAACACCACACCTTGTTCACAAACGCCTCCTCGTCGTGCATCAGCTTGAGTGCCACGGCAGCGTTGGTGCCTTCTGGGGCCTGTAAAGGGGTCCGAGTTTTGGGCTTTAGGGATCAGTTCTCCAATATTACTGCGAACGGCTTAGGAAGTAGGATTGAGTTGTACAGTCACTCACTGAAACCATGCATAGGGAATGATGTAACAAAGCTGCCCACCAAGTTTCAGCTCCAACAGATCAGACCAGGGTGTACTTGGGGGGCACCCCTAGGCAGGGATGAGACATACCGCTGTTTGGGACGTAGCGTACCAGTATTATGCGTCCGGAGCCGCATGTAGAAAAATACCGATAAATACACGCGATACAAACCGCGTCCAGGTGATATGTAAAACCTTTTGGATACGCGACGGAATCCGATGTAAATTGGCTCTGGAAAGCCCTTGAGGGGAGGAACAGGGAAAAAACAAGAAATCAAGGAGAATGCCCTATCTGGGCGCCCTCCAGAGCCACAAGCAGATCCACACTTTCGATCAGCTCACGGCCACCCGCGAGAGGTGGAGCGCAACCTGGCAATCCTCTGCGGCCCAGCTCCCCCTGCGCCCCTCCCATGTATGTACTTGGAGGCATAAGGAATGATGGGAGCTGAAGTTGGGGGCTGTGGGTCTGTGTGTGCACAAAAGCCTCGACAGCTGAAGGCATGCTTGAAGGGCTTCTGAGACAAACATCCCCGCGGAAGTTATCTGGAGACACACTTTAGCCAGCGTAGCAGATCATTTTTGTTTAGTCTTGCGAGTTGAGCCAAAGTCAAGACACACTTGTTGTGTAATAGCCAGCGCCGAAACGATGTCCCCATGGACCTTGGGCAAGTGGGATTTGTGAGAATCCGACTTTGATATGTTTCAGTAAGTTGCTTGGCTCTGCGTGTGGAGCGGTTTGGTGCTACGTGTGTGACAGCTTGGAGTGAAGGGTTGAAATCAGGCTTGGAGGTTTTAGGGTAGGTACGTAGGTGGCGGCTGCTACACCAATACACTAAATATGTCGGGCGCATGCCAAGCCACTGGACGCCCTCAGAAGTGAGACCCCTGAGCCAACGGCACACCGGTTTGCCTTCCTCTTCCCAGCCCCTCCCCGTCTCCCCGCACAGATATACAGTGAGCCTGGCGTCCCCTTGGGGGTGTTTGGGAAGGACCACCAGTCATGTAATAATTGTCTCTATTGGCTGCTGCTGTGCTGGCCAAGGCCTTTTTTGGTGTTTCGGTTATTTGGCAGAGCCGCACTCTCCCAGCCATGGGGGCTCCACCCCAGGATAGGCTGTGAAATAATCCGAGTTTGCGACCCGGCCTTTCAACCTTTTCAGGGCGCAGGGACCTGCTCTTTGGCGGCGCTGACTCGTCGCAAATCCCGCCGTCGCGATGACGGCACCCACGGCTTATTATGCGGCTGGAAATGCGCCGTATGAGCACTCACTTGAGTCACTTGAGTCACTTGAGTCACTTGAGTCACTTGAGTCACTTGAGTCACTTGAGTCACTTGAGTCACTTGAGTCACTTGAGTCACTTGAGTCACTTGAGTCACTTGACTCACTTGACTCACTTGACTCACTTGAGTCACTTGACTCACTTGACTCACTTGACTCACTTGACTCACTTGACTCACTTGAGTCTAACCTGGCATTGCGCTGCTTTATATGCTAGTCGGGCGTGCCAAGGCGACGACTTGTTGCTATCTGCCACCCTTTGCCTACACCCAGCCCCCATTCACATAGCTGGAGCCTTGGGCCGCATCCTGCGGGCACACCCTCCTAGCATGACTTAAGATCAAAGTTCAACCCTGAGCTCTAGGAGTCATGTACGCGATGCACCCAAGCAGACCAACTAACCTGTTGGTCGTGTGCCAGCAGCACCGTGCACGTGACAGACTTGTGGACAGTCTTCTCAATCGTTTAGCAGCCCAGAAACGCTGTCGCTTCCACCATGGCCTGCAAGTAAGACAGCATCAGCATACGTGATCACAACGTCTCGAGGAGGATTGTGGGGTGGAATGGAACCCATGCCGATGAGTAATCAACGCAGAAAGTCGAACTAGGGACTTCGACAAACACCGCCTCCACCATTCTCTAGCAGCACTCCCATTCCGTTTACAAACAACATATCACCATGGAGACGCAAAGCATTTGCGCAATGCACAAAATATATGCATGTTGGAGTAGGGCCGAGGTGGGACGCGAGGGGCGGAGCATATCACACAGAGCATTTAACCGTGTTGGGCTTGCAGCTCACCATATTGGGACATCAAGAAGCATCGTAGTGAGGACAGCCCCAGCTGAGGGCGTGTTGTGTGTGCGCTGGCAAACGGCCTGGCGGAGATCTGAGGCTCCGACGTTTTCTTGCCTGCACGAGCCATCCCCGCGCTGCATCCTCAGGGACACTAAAAAAAAATCAGGAGCTTGACACTAAGATCATGTGTGGTGAGTAAGAGAGCAATGTGAAAATGTGTGGAATGTGTGCTGAGGAATGTGTGCTGAGTAAGAGAGCAACAGATGGTCGCACAAAACCGTCATGTAACGGTTTTAAAACTCCTTGGCTTTCGTCTCACCTGTCGGCATGCCCCGATGGCCACCTTGAATGCGCTGGTGCCATCACCATCTGCCAGGTAAGCGAGGGAGGGGTCGGCCACCACAATACGCTTGACTGCTGCCGCAAATGCCTCCACCTACGAGTAGTGGTGTGTGGGTGTTATTGGTGTGCTGAGCGTGTGTGAGTGGCCCTAAAGTGACCCAACGCCCAACATCAAGTCTCTTCCATTGCTCCCACCCCAACCCTGCGTGCCCTGAAAACACTCACGAACACTGACAGTTGCAGTGATCGCGTCTTCCTTACTAATGCATCTTATACAAAATGTAACTATGACCGTAGGCGCAAGCCAAGACACGCCGCAACAATCACTTGTGAGTGGCGGGAGCCACCAGCCGGCTGCCCCCCCCCCCTCCCCAAGCATAGTCCTTGAGCATACAACATCGACCGCACCTTCACAACCTCGTGCCATGCACGTGCCACGCCAAGTTTTGCAACACGAACGGCGAAGCGCGACATCTGGTCAACTGAGAAACGCTGAACGATGCGCGCCATCGGGAGCGTGTTAACTGCGTCCTTCTCCGCCGCGCCGGCTGGGTGCGCCGCCAGAAGTGAAGACACCACCTCGGGAGCAGCGTTGCGGTCAAGGGCCATGTGCAGGGGCATTTCGCCTAAGAAACCTGTTCCTACGCCTTCTGTTGATGCGCCTGCTCGGTGCTCTGCCAGCAATGCGAGCACCACCTCGGGTGCAGCCTGGTGGCCCAAGGCCATGTGCAGTGGTAGGACGCCCTTGTCGTCCTTCTCCGCCGCACCAGCTCGGTGATCTGCCAGCAACGCGAGAACCACCTCGGGTGCAGCCTGGTGGCGCAAGGCCGTGTGCAGTGGTAGGACGCCCTTGCCGTCCTTCTCCGTCACACCAGCTAGGTGCGCTTCAAGCACCGGGTGCAGCCTGGGTGCGAAGGGCCCAATGAAGCGGCAAGCAACCTCCACCGTCACGATGCACGGCAGCGCTTGGGCACGTTGCCAGCACCGCAAGCACCTCGGCGGCAGGAGCCTTGCGCCAGAGCGCATTGTGCAGCTCAGTCGGCTGCATCGTTGAGCCGGGTGGGTGTGCTGCCAACAGCGCAGCCATCACCTCAGGTGGATACTGGTGGGCGGCTGCAATGTGAAGAGGCAGCCAGCCATCTGCAGCCGGCATCGCTGCCCCTGGTGGGTGCGCTGCCAGCAGCGCAAAGACCAGCTCGGGTGCAGCCTTTTGGTCCACGGCCACGTGTAGCGGTAGACCGCACCCCTGACCCGCTTTCGCCGCACCCTCTGGGTGTGCCACAAGCAGAGCGTGGACGACCGTAGATGCAGCACTCTTGAGAAGGGCGATGTGCAGCGGCAGGTTGTGGTCTTCGGGCTTTACCGCTGCTGCTACTGGGTGCGCCGCCAGCAACGCAAGGACAACCTCGGGTGCAGCCATGAACTCCACTGCATAGTGCAACGGAAAGCAGCCGTCTATTCTTGCCTTCACCACGCTTGCTGGGTGCGCCGTCAGTGGCGCCAGCACCTCTGTGACACTGGCCTTGCGTTGAAGAGCGTCGTGAAGCTGTGACGCGTTGGGTTGTCTACGCTTCCCCATGGCACTGGAGACGCCCCTCATCGTTGAAGTGGTGGCGGTGGTGGTGCAGCCTCCTAGTAGCTAACGATGCCCCATGCACGCAGGCTGGCGTCAATGTTGGTTGCTCGGCGTGTTCTGCATGCGAACAGGTGTAGACAAGGGTTTTCATCAAGACCATGGGGTTGCATGCTGTTGCCTTGGGGGCTGCATGTTGTGCGTGGTGTATGTGTTTTATGTGTGTGCATCTGTGTATGTTTTTGTGTGTTTGTACGTGTGTGTGTGTGTGCATGTGTGTGTGTGTGTGTGTGCGTGTGTGTGTGTGTGTGTGTGTGTGTTTGTGTGCGTGTGTGTGTGTGTGTGTGCATGGGTGTGCGTGTGTGTGTGTGTGTGTGCGTGTATGTGTGTGTGTGTGCGCATGTGCATGTGCGTGTGTGTGTGTGTGTGTGTGTGTGTGTGTGCATGTTCGTGTGTGCGTGTGCATGTGAGTGTGTGTGTGCGGGGGTGGGGTGGGGTTGAGAGACTACACAACGGATGCCTGCACATTATAATCTAATTAGATGTGGAACGGCAGCAAGGCCGGCCTCCGGCCTCAGCCCAACTATTTCCTTAACCTAATCAACCAGAAGCTTGGCAAATTTGGCGGCACTCGTTATGATTGGAAGACTCTTTTGGACACGGCGTATGTGCGTGTTCATGATAGCTTTGGGTGGAGAGCCGTTGTGTATGGTCAGGCTGCCCCCCACCTTGGCGGTCAAGTAGATGGGCACACGCCACACAACCCCCCCTACCAAACGGGTGATGTGACCATGCGCAGTCCAGCGGAATAAATGTTCTAAGGCCCCGCGGCTGAATAAATAATTCATTCAAGGCCCGCAATTGGATTAAACAATTACAATTTCGACCCCCCCCGCGAAGGCAAGTGATATGGACGGTAGCTCACATTTTTGCTCTATGACCACAGATTGGCAGGCTGGTGGCTACGGCACATCAAGTAACAAGTAACACGGGGTTTCCAGCTAAGCAGGCTACTCTTCTACTAGAGATCACCCGCCGATACTCCAGCCCACTTGAGTGTACTAGAGAACCGCCGGCTCCCGGCCAATAGACTACCGCTCCCGCCGGCTAGACTACCCCAAACAGCGGTCTCTGAGAGACATGTCTGGCAAGGAGCATATAGAAAAGGACCTTCCTCAGGGTCACAGTAGTGGCCTTGTGGCCAGTCAAGCCGACAAAGCCGACTGGCGCTGACTGGAACGGTCCCCGCCTGACAGTGCATGGCTGTCCAGCGCTCGTTTGCATGGGGCTCAGCCGGCGCCCCATGCGTCATGCATGGCCAGGTCCCGCCCTCCAGGGGGCATGGACGACAGAGTTGTCATGGAGGCTGCCTGAAGACCTTCCAACGCCAGTCACCGGCAGACGAGCGCCCCCGAGGGTGAGCGTGGTGACGAACGCTGCGAATGGTGAAGCGGATATACTCTGTGTTGCCTCGGCGGTCGCCACCGCTGAAGCCGTGATGGTAGCCCGCCTCCACGGGCAGCCATCTTGACCAATGTCCAGCATGCATTGACGGGCGCCAGCTCCTCCGCTCGTCGATCGACTCGTCGAGATCGGTGCCGCATGGCGTCCTGCATGGGGGGAGGATAAGGGCCGTCTCCCAGCACGGGCCGCGGCAGCGCCGCGGCTACTCGCCAAGCCATGGCAGCGCCGGGCAAGCCGCTCTTTGTAGTGTTCCACCGAGGGGCAGTCTAGCAGGAGCCAGGCCAGTCGTATTTTACCCCGCTCGTCAGCGGCACGGAGATCCTCGTCACCAGCAGCGCCGCATTGCTGGGTCCAGGGCTCGGCGACGAGAACGCGCCTCCGTTAATCGACACATCACAAGTCAATATATGGGCCTGAACTGGAATAAGGTCTGGGCAATGGTTATAGGACTACAAGGCAGTGTTTTTTGGACAGCCATTGTTACTTTGACTGTAAGAGAAAGAGAGGGGGAGAGATTAGAGAGGGAGAGAAATGAGAGAGGGAGAGAGAGAGAGAGAGAGGCAGAGACAGAGAGAGAGAGAGAGAGAGAGAGAGAGAGAGAAGGAGGTCAAGACAGAGAGGAAGACATAAGATGTGTGTGAGAGAACTCCCTCAAGCAAAAGAGAGAGTACACGTGTGCGTAATCGTTTTTTAGTTTGTGTGTGTGTGTAGGGCTCCAAATTATACTAATATATTTGTTTAGACGATAATATATATATTAATATATTAATATTATATAGTGGCCACCCTCACCCAACTTGGGCCTGCCCCAGGGGGAAAAGCGGCCAAACGGGCGACACCAAACTTTGGGAATTTATTGCGGCTTCCCTGGTTGACCAAATCCACTTTTGACGGGTGCTTTTTCGTTGCCGCCAATCTCATTTAGACGCATGTTTCTTGGAGAGACGGTGAAATGCGGAACGAAATCGTTTGGGGTCAAACGTTACCATGACGTGTAAAGTTTTACCCCAAACGATTTCGTTCCGCATTTCACCGTCTCTCCAAGCCACGGCCCTCCACGAATCATGCGTCTAAATGAGATTGGCGGCAACTAAAAAGCACCCGTCAAAAGTGGATTTGGTCCAGAGGCTACGCCGAAAAACATGCCGAAAGTTTGATGTCGCCCAGCACAGCGACCCCGGCAACGCGGCACGGCACGGGACCCGGCCCCTCGTCAAGTTCATGTCACGAGTGGTACCAATCGGTAGGAGGCGTCGCGGGGGGCTGGCTCCCCGCAGCGGCGCGGCAGGGGGTTGGGTGCGATTGTTGCATGGCGCTCCGCGAGGCCCGTGACGGCCCCACGACGTATCCCAGCACACGCTCTCGACACGCATGTCTATAATACGTGTCGAGAAGGCATTCTGCGCGCGATGGGGCATTTTTGTCGACTCTGGAATTTTGGGTGTGGCCACATTTTGATCACAGGTTGGGTGGGGATGGCCTAGTATTTATCATATATATTCGCATAAAGAGACAATATGTTTTGACTGGCTGGGTGTAAGGACCTGAAACTTTGTGGGTGTGTTCATCACACCTTCCTTAGCAACTCTGGCCTTTGGGACGTTTCAAAACTCGGTATTGCTTGCATTGCAGAGAAGCAGAAAACAGGCAGGTGTGGCGCGCGGTGTGGCGCGCGGTGTGGCGCACGGTGCCCCCCCCCCCCCCCCCCCCAACCCTGGGCCTTGCTGGTAGGCAGCATGCGGAGTGGCTAGGTCACAAGCTGCGCAGGGCCAGTTGTCTATGTGAGCTGGACTCAATGTGAGATGGGAAATTTGACTCCCCTTGAAGGGTGTGCTGGACGTAATGCCTGAGGGTGACCTTGGGCCGGAGTTTTGCCAAGTGCCACCTCAAAGGGGTGAAACCAACCTTCGTGGATTGAGATGAAACTTGGAGCATTGGAAAGCCCTTGATGAGCGCAAAACAACATGTCGAGTAGCATATGGCTGATTTTGGGTGCAAGTGGTGTGCAACTGCGATCTCCTTCTCGTATGGTGGCGGTACCGTATAATACCGGTACGATACGTCCCAAACAGCGGTATGTCTCACCCCTGTGTGTGTGTGTGTGCGCCCCACTGTGTGTGCGCCCCACTGTGTGTGCGCCCCACTGTGTGTGCGCCCCACTGTGTGTGCGCCCCACTGTGTGTGCGCCCCACTGTGTGTGCGCCCCACTGTGTGTGCGCCCCACTGTGTGTGCGCCCCACTGTGTGTGCGCCCCACTGTGTGTGCGCCCCACTGTGTGTGCGCCCCACTGTGTGTGCGCCCCACTCTGTGTGCGCCCCACTCTGTGTGCGCCCCACTCTGTGTGCGCCCCACTCTGTGTGCGCCCCACTCTGTGTGCGCCCCACTCTGTGTGCGCCCCACTCTGTGGGCGCCCCACTCTGTGGGCGCCCCACTCTGTGGGCGCCCCACTCTGTGGGCGCCCCACTCTGTGGGCGCCCCACTCTGTGGGCGCCCCACTCTGTGGGCGCCCCACTCTGTGGGCGCCCCACTCTGTGGGCGCCCCACTCTGTGGGCGCCCCACTCTGTGGGCGCCCCACTCTGTGGCGCCCCACTCTGTGGGCGCCCACTCTGTGGGCGCCCCACTCTGTGGGCGCCCCACTCTGTGGGCGCCCCACTCTGTGGGCGCCCCCACTCTGTGGGCGCCCCACTCTGTGGGCGCCCCACTCTGTGGGCGCCCCACTCTGTGGGCGCCCCACTCTGTGGGCGCCCCACTCTGTGGGCGCCCCACTCTGTGGGCGCCCCACTCTGTGGGCGCCCCACTCTGTGGGCGCCCCACTCTGTGGGCGCCCCACTCTGTGGGCGCCCCACTCTGTGGGCGCCCCACTCTGTGGGCGCCCCACTCTGTGGGCGCCCCACTCTGTGGGCGCCCCACTCTGTGGGCGCCCCACTCTGTGGGCGCCCCACTCTGTGGCGCCCCACTCTGTGGGCGCCCCACTCTGTGGGCGCCCCACTCTGTGGGCGCCCCACTCTGTGGGCGCCCCACTCTGTGGGCGCCCCACTCTGTGGGCGCCCCACTCTGTGGGCGTGGGCGCCCCACTCTGTGGGCGCCCCACTCTGTGGGCGCCCCACTCTGTGGGCGCCCCACTCTGGGCGCCCCACTCTGTGGGCGCCCCACTCTGTGGGCGCCCCACTCTGTGGGCGCCCCACTCTGTGGGCGCCCCACTCTGTGGGCGCCCCACTCTGTGGGCGCCCCACTCTGTGGCGCCCCACTCTGTGGGCGCCCCACTCTGTGGGCGCCCCACTCTGTGGGCGCCCCACTCTGTGGGCGCCCCACTCTGTGGGCGCCCCACTCTGTGGGCGCCCCACTCTGTGGGCGCCCCACTCTGTGGGCGCCCCACTCTGTGGGCGCCCCACTCTGTGGGCGCCCCACTCTGTGGGCGCCCCACTCTGTGGGCGCCCACTCTGTGGGCGCCCCACTCTGTGGGCGCCCCACTCTGTGGGCGCCCCACTCTGTGGGCGCCCCACTCTGTGGGCGCCCCACTCTGTGGGCGCCCCACTCTGTGGGCGCCCCACTCTGTGGGCGCCCCACTCTGTGGGCGCCCCACTCTGTGGGCGCCCACTCTGTGGGCGCCCCACTCTGTGGGCGCCCCACTCTGTGGGCGCCCCACTCTGTGGGCGCCCCACTCTGTGGGCGCCCCACTCTGTGGCGCCCCACTCTGTGGGCGCCCCACTCTGTGGGCGCCCCACTCTGTGGGCGCCCCACTCTGTGGGCCCCACTCTGTGGGCGCCCCACTCTGTGGGCGCCCCACTCTGTGGGCGCCCCACTCTGTGGGCGCCCCACTCTGTGGGCGCCCCACTCTGTGGGCGCCCCACTCTGTGGGCGCCCCACTCTGTGGGCGCCCCACTCTGTGGGCGCCCCACTCTGTGGGCGCCCCACTCTGTGGGCGCCCCACTCTGTGGGCGCCCCACTCTGTGGGCGCCCCACTCTGTGGGGCCCCACTCTGTGGGCGCCCCACTCTGTGGGCGCCCCACTCTGTGGGCGCCCCACTCTGTGGGCGCCCCACTCTGTGGGCGCCCCACTGTGGGCATCATCCGCAGTCATCGCCGCCGCCTACGTCGACCCCCCTGCACCCATGCCGCCGCCGATTCTCGCCGCCTCTCCTCCTCCGTACGCCCCCTGTCGTCGGGCTGCCAATTCAGCAGTCAGTCGACGCATGCATCCAGGAACTCAGTCCATCTGCACTCTCTCGCACGCCCTCCACATGGCAAAAAACACGTGACGCCCTTCCGCACAGATTTCGCTCCCCCGCAGCTCTGCAGCTTCAGACAACGGAGCCCAGGTATGTCAGTGCCATCACCTCGACCGCCATGCGGCCATGAGCCAGCGCTCAACTTGAGCTACCGAGTTCCTCCAGCCGCCACCGTCCCGCCCACCGCCCACTGCCCAGTCGTTCATTCGACCCCACGCCCCACCTCAAGAGACCCACCGCTTATCCCACTGCCGCCCCGTCGAGCTCCATACAACCACATGCTCGTCACATGGAGTTGCCCCTCCCCATGCGCCCCATGCGCGCACATGCACCCCATGCACCCCCCCATGCTACCAGCGCCTATGTATGCGCCATGTGGCCGGGCCACAGTGTGGCTCCCTCCTCTCTCCCCTCTCCTCCCTCCCTTCTCCTGTCTTCCACCCCTCCATCCCCGCTGCACCCCACCCCATCTTGTGCCCCTCGCCCCTCCCTAACCCTCCCCTGCGCCTCCCCCTCTCCCTCCGACTACCCTCCCGCTGCCTCCCTCCCACTGCCTCCCACTTGCACGACTACCGCCGGACACGACTTCGCTCTATGCCGGCGGCGCCATCACCTTCTTCCGGCTCACGCCGTTGACTTTTGCGCCCACTCCGTCACGTTCTACGCCCTCCGCAAACATCCATCTCTTCAACTTCACACGCGACATCCCCGAGCGCCCCGAGTTCGCCGAGCGAGCCACCACCGAGTGGATCATCTTAGCATGATTTCCACAACTGTGGAGGTCCTTCTGCCGACACCTAGTTTAAACTCAGTCGAGGCGGATTGACGAACATAGCCGTCAATGAGCCGCCACTGCCCCTTTCCCCCACTGCTTTACGAATGAGGTTGTTCACCCTCTTGCTGGCGCACGGTTGGTCTCCCGCCTTCAAACGGAATATCCTCAATTGATGACTAGAAACAGCCTATCTAGGTCTGCCGTGCAGAGTTCTCTGTAACGATATCTCTCTCTCTCTGTGTGTGTGTGTGTGTGTGTGTGTTTGTGTGTGTGTGTTGTATCTTACTGTGTATTTCATTTCTCTCATGACCCTTTTGAAATCAGCTCATAATGCCGTATGCTTAGTGACGGCTCCTTGGAGGCAGTTTCGTGCTGGCCTAGGGTGACCCGGGTGACCCTGGTGGAAGCTCGCCCCCGGAGCCTTCCAAGACGCCCTCCTTGCAGCAGAGGCTATTGCTAGGCCCATGTGATGACATGCATGGACTGTTTGGCGGCGGAGAACGCGTGTACGTGAACCGTGTCGAGTGCATGCACCACAGATATCGCCGCCCAGATCTCACCCGTGCCCCCACACACAGCGACTTCCACACCCCTTTTTGTCCAACTAGTGTGGAGACGCGCGCACAGTTTATCTCCCTGCAAAATAGATACATGGTCGTGTAGCCACCATCAAGGCGCTTCTTTGAGCTGCGCTGGGCGGTCGTGCGGTGGCCGCAGGCGGGCACACGAGGGCAACTAGTGCGGTGGCATGTGCTAGAATGTGCTCCGAAGGCCCTCCACGCCACCCCTGCGTAGTCTGCAGGTCCCATGGGTCACCACGGGTGTCGTGGTTGGCCTGGGGCGCGTCGCTACTGCGGCGCTCGGTGCTGGGCCTCGCCCTCGTATACCCCATGCGTGTGCCACAGACGGCCCAAGGACAACGCTTGGAAAGCGTAACTAGGGAAACCTACATGGTGCTCGGGGTCGCGCGGGGAAGCGCGGCGGTAGAGTCTAGGGCTACTTTGGTCTCACCAGGGTTGCACGGTACGTGAGTACGCGTACGTACGTATTTTCCGTACGTACGTACGTACGTACGTGAGGGAGCGTATATACGTACGCCATGTACGCAGCACAATACGCCTTTTACTTGAAACATAAAAACGACCATAACTCACGCTCTTGTGCTTGGATCAAAACCGTTCCACTTGCATTGGAAAGCTTGTAACAGGGGCTATTTAAATCACTGCTTGCATGCAGCAGTGCACTGCAGTAGTGGGTGGGCCTTGGGTTCTGCCGCAGCGCCACGCGCGCGCGCTTTAAACGATGCAGACAACAACGGACGTACTCCCTGCCCTCTGCCTGTAGTTGAACCATTTGACTTGCATTTGAAAGCTTGTAACATGGGCTATCCATATGACCTCAGTGGTCAATTTTACAGTCTTGTTGGACGCCTTAAATGGCGTATTAGACTTGTGCTTGCGCACTCAATCCCTGAGGCAGGCAGATACTATCACCCGCACTAGTCCACTCAGTGGATACACATTGACTGTGTCCATCCCACTAGGTCTAGTACATCTGGTCGCGCCATGCGTCTCAGTTTGGGCAGCCAGCCTGGCCACCCTCCTCCTCCTCCGTTCATCACGTGGCGCACGCCCGCCATGCCACCAGCCTCCATGCATGGCGCTTGCGCTGCGAGGGCGCTTGTTGCCAGTGCACCTCCGCCGTCATGTGTCTCATGCAAGTAAGATTCGCCCTGCATGGAGAGACCCTCCATGCAGGTCACTGAAGTGCCCCGCGATTCGTGCCATAGCTGCAGTCCGTAGGCCGAAGCCGTCGCCGCAGCCGATGTAAGTAGCCGTGGCCGATGCAGATGCAGATGCCCTGAGGGCGGACGTGTAGCCGATGCGATGTGAGTGCAGATGCAGGGTGTCCCTGGCCGTAGCCGAAGCCTTAGCCGATGTCAATCAATAGCCGATGCCCATAGCCGGTGCCCTGGCTGTAGCGTAGCTGCAGCCTCTGCCCGGTGCCGGTGCCCGTGGCTGCATGGGGGTACCGACGATGGCGGCGCCGACTCCTGCCAGCAGCCCGCCCTCCGTCCCCGCATGCCTCGCAGTTGCCTGCCGTATGACGCCGTGCCTCAAACAGCCACTAGCGCTCTGGATCATGGCAAATCGGCGACATAGCCGATTTTCCAAAACCCAGAGTCGCTCACGCTGCAGCAGCACCCTGTCAGCCCAGTTGGTCCGCCATTGGCGGCGTCGGGGCGGGAGCCCCCGACGATTTTTCAGTATGCAGCAGTGCACTGCAGGAGGGGGGCGTGCCTGCGGGGGTGCTGCAGCCCACCACGCGTGCACGCGCTCGCACCGCACCACAAACAAAACCGGCAGCAACTCCCTGCCCTACAGGTCGCCGCCTACTAGAGCATCCTGGATAGCCCTTTCTATCAGCTTCTTCCAATGCATGTTAAACGGTTACGATCCCAGCACAGGAGCGTGAGTTATGGCCGTTTTTGTGATTCAAGTAAAAGGCGTTTAGTGCTGCGGCGTCCCAATTTCCGCACGCGTACGCCCAGCGTACGTACGTATTCCCAAAAAATACGTGCGTACGTACGCTCCAGACCCGAAATACGTACGTACCGTGCAACCCTGGGTCTCACAGACTGTCGCCAGGCAAAAAATTACATCCGCGCGCAAGGTTGTGCGCACCCAACGCCGCTTGCCAACGCCTCTATACCGTGTCTCTCCATGCCGCTTTCTGGTTGCAGGGAGCGTTTTTTTCCGGCCCTAAGGCGGGCAAAACAGTGGTGACGAGGCATGCCCTGGCCTCCCTGCAGCCTCCCCCCTCCACCAGACCAGAAAGTGGCATGCAGACATCCGATTCAGGACCATGCGCGGTCCCAACTTCCGCATGCATAAGCGCCTCGAGAATTTGAACATTAGTGTGGGGGCAATGTTGCTGTGCCCACATGCACCCAAGGGCGCCCAAGGGACTGGAAACGTCCTTGGTATCATCGCTGCACTGTTGGAAGCGCCAGAGAGGGCCTGGTGCGCTCTTTTCTCGAACCCGACACATTCTTCCCCACACGAAGTTGCTGTGCGGCCGCCTAGTGCATTCCTTGGCCGGTGTGTGGCTTTGTGTCAAATCTTGATGGCTGTTGTGAACTGGAATTTGAGCATTGGGAACGACTTGGACGTGTACAACTGCAGAGCCGTGGTGAGGTGGAGAGTGAGCGATTGGTTTCAGCATACGCAGTGCCTCTTGGGAAGGGATTCCATGTTTCTCGGCTTGGTTATTAACACTTGCTGAGCACGGCCCGCTCACATCCTGCTGACGGCCCACTCACGGCCCACAGTGGGTCTGGTCCTCTACTGGCTAGGATTGCACGTGGTCTTGGTCGAGTGGGCGGTTGCTGTGGGCTCGAGCCACCCCTTCGTTGGAGTGGTGGGCGGCGGACTCACTTTCACCTTTCACGCCTGCCCCCCCCCCCTCCATCTTCCAGCTCCTCATACCACCACCCCTTCACCTCAGACGCATACTACCCTAGAGCTCAACTCGATCTTGTTAGCTTGGTCCTTGATGGTTGAGGTCCTTGTGGACCCTTGGGCCCTAAACTACATGCAAAAACGTTTGCAGCGAGCTAGAAAAAAACATGATGTCTGCGAGACCCAGCGCAAAGATCGCTCGTGCCAAGTCCTTTCCACAGTGGTCGATTTTACAGTCCGTCGGCCACCTTTGATGGCGCATTAGACCCTGGGGAAGAGGCTGGCAGAGCTCTGTCAAAAGTAGACCCCGTGCATGCCATCTGCCATCAGGATTGCTGTGCACGCGGTGCGCGTCTCAGGAGAAAAACACGACAAGGTATGCATCACCCCTAAAGACCTAAACAGGGAAAGTATTCAAGGAAGGTGCGTTTCATGGAGTGTGGCTGCTCCGACCAAATTGATCCAGAATCGACAAATTCCCCAACACGATTAATTGTTGGTACCAACAAAAAGTGTTTGGCGGTTTATTGCCCGATTCAAGAATCACAAAGGCGGGAAGCTCGACAGCCACCGCGTGCATCCCTGAGTCTTGTCACGCTTCTTCCAACCGACTCGCACCGTCGCTTGGTGATGCTCAAGTTCAAGGCAGATGAGGCCGTTCTACACGATTCCTGCACATGAAGACTACTGGGCTGCCCGAGACTGGTTGGGCGACTCGGAGTTCAGCCAAGGTGAGTGGGCACGGAGCGCGGGCAATTCCCTTGTGATGGTTTCAACGCTGATGGAGGAGGTGCTGGTGGTTGTTCAACAACCTTTCCTAGCAGCCCGGCCACCAGCTCGATGGCCTAAATCAGGCTAGGTTTCATGCCATGTTTTGTAAGCTGTTGCACGCTACGCGTCCGCTATACGGTGACGCGCTGGCAGAACACACGAGCGTGCGGATAAGGCGAATACGGTGGGTTATAATATTTGCAGTACGAGACATCGCACCGCAGCCATGACACATGCACATGCAACATTGTTGAGCTAGGCAGAGCACGAAATGGCTTCTGTTTCCAAGGCAAAGCTTGACCGCGCCCCTGTGCGAGGTTATACTCTGTGAGCCCGGTGTGAGGGTTGCATAATACGCTGTGTTCTTCATATTTTACCGTGTTCACTTTTGAGAACACGGAACGCAGAAACACGAAGCAGTGAACGGTGAAAGCGTCAACAATGGAAGTGTGGCCTCCGAAAAAACACAACCCATCGCTGAATCGAGCGCTAAAAAGTTGAGCGTTTTTGTACTCGTCAAGAGCGTTCCATATTCGTCGGTGCCATCTGCAGGCCCAGTCAATCAAGCAAAACGACATGAAGCGTTGACCTAGCTATAGCTCCCTGCAAATTTGGATGTTTGATAGTACGTACGTACGTTGGCACTATCGCCACACAAGCCTCCCTCAGTTCTGCATGGATTGCAACAATTTGAACAGCATTGAGGAGCTTGCTACAAGGCCTATCAACATCACTGCAGTTGAGCCGCACTTCACAGCATGCCAGGGTGGCGTCCATACAATAAATGCTACACTGCTATGTAGTTCTATGTACTGCTGTGTAACAGCAGTGATCTGGATTGCTCTTGTAAAAAGCTTTTTTATGCAAGTCGAATCATCTTACCACATGCACGTGACCGTGAGTTACAGCCTAAACGCCTCTTACTTGGGATCTAAACCCTCCACCCTAAAACCCTTTAACCCTAAAACTCACCCAATACCCTAAATCCTAGAGTACCAAACGTACAGGAAACGCATATATGCACTTTCATGTAAGTATATACGTACGTACCGTATGCAATGCCCCACGTATATGCCCCACGTACGGTATGCAATGTCCCCTGGAGGGTGGGACCTGGCCATGCATGAGGCATGGGGCGCCGGCTGAGCCCCATGCAAACGAGAGTTGGACAGCCATGCACTGCCAGGCGGGGACCGTTCCAGTCAGCGCCAGTCGGCTCTGCCGGCTTGACTGGCCACAAGGCCACTACTGTGACCCTGAGGAAGGTCCTCTCCTATATGCTCCTTGCCAGACATGTCTCTCAGAGACCGCTGTTTGGGGTAGTCTAACCGGCGGGAGCGGTAGTCTATCGGCCGGGAGCCGGCGGTACTCTAGTACCTCAGTGTGCTGGAGTATCGGCGGGTGTCTCTAGTAGAAGAGTAGCCTGCTTAGTTGGAAATCCCTTGTTACGTGTTACTTGTACCAATGGGTAAAAATGGATACGAACCTATGCAACCCCCTTCATGACTACCGCAGTGCCGCTTTGCCTTGCCGACACATTCAGGATTTTACGACTATCGCAGTGCCGTTGTGGCTTGCCGCGGGATTTTTTTTTATTAATTGTCACCTTGCCGCTGCCTGACATTGTTGTACAGCCGCACCACGGCACACCTCTTTGGTGATCTGCAACGAGAGCGCTGCAATGAGAGCTGCAACATCGAGGTGTGGTCTTAACATAGAGACATGGAGCACTTCATGGTGAACCCGCGGGTTTCTTGGCCAATGGGGCAGCCCCCGCGATGCTCACATTCTTGGAGCATGTCAACGCCCAGGTGCTGGCCTTGCCATCGGGATCGGGAGGAGGGCTGGAGTGAGTGAGAGAGGGAGTGTCACACGCGCGTTGGCTGCACGCTGCTGCCGGGTGCGAGCACACACTTGCGCATGGACTGCCTTACAGCGCTCACAGCGCTGCTGGTAGGATGGTTGGCTAACTGGTAGGCTGGCGTGCTGCGTGGCCTTCCGGGCTCTACTAGTAGAGCTCCCCTAACCGTGTAGTCTAGGCCTTAACTCACGCCCTGGCGTCCTCCAGGCGCGTACATGCAAAAACTGCTAAAACAGCTCACAGTGCATGAGTGCGCTCGGCCTTGGGCTCCGTGGGGGACTCAGTACTGGAGCGTGTGCTGTGGCGTGTGCTTCAAAGCACTACCAGGCAATCGAAGCCGGTTGCTGACGCGGAAAATTCGTTGGGCGTTGCCCAATGCTCATGTTCTTCTGAACCCTTTGGTGTCATTGTCCTTGGCATCGAGCTTGGTGAGATAGTGGGACAGGTTCGGGGGCATTTTTTGCACGCAGGCCCCGCACCCCAGCTCGCCACACTCGCCGATGTGGTGCGGCTGCCTTGCCGCAACCCCGCAAGATATTATTTTTATGACCTGCCTTGCCCCGGCCCCGCATTGGATTTTTTTTATTAAGTAATCGAACATGGCGGGCCCTTGGCAGAACTCAAACGGCGCATTATTGTTTTTAGAAATCGACCCTACAAGTACGTTCTCCGGATATTTTAATGGGCAAGGCAAAGCGGCACTTTGGAAGACTAGTGATGTTGGTGTGGCGCAGCAAATGGAGGTGGAAGAGGAGCACAGACGTTGGCAGTTGAGGGAGACGTAGAGATGGTCAACTGGCCAACACCGACTCCGACCTCGGCAACCTAGGCTTGGCCCACGGCCAGTGCTCATGTATAGGGTGGGGTACTGAACCATACAGGGCCGGAGCCTCCGCGAGTAAGCATTGTTTCCGACGCCCCCCCGAAGTTGTGCGCGAACTATATATCAATTTCCTGAGATTCCGCGCAGAGGGGCTCGATTCACGGAGGCGCGTTCTCGTCGCCGAGCCCTGGACACAGCAATGCGGCGCTGCTGGTAACGAGGATCTCCGTGCCTCTGACGAGCGGGGTAAAATACGACAGGCCCGGCTCCTGCTAGACTGCCCCTCGGTGGAACACTTCAGGAGCGGCTTGCCCGGCGATGCCATGGCTTGGCGAGTAGCCGCGGCGCTGCCGCGGCCCGTGCTGGGAGACGGCCCTTATCCTCCCCCCATGCAGGACGCCATGCGGCACCGATCTCGACGAGTTGATCGACGAGCGGAGGAGCTGGCGCCCGTCAATGCATGCTGGACATTGGTCAAGATGGCTGCCCGTGGAGGCGGGCTACCATCACGGCTTCAGCGGTGGCGACCGCCGAGGCAACACAGAGTAAATCCGCTTCACCAATCGCAGCGTTCGTCACCGCGCTCATCCTCGGGGTCGCTCGTCTGCCGGTGACTGGCGTTGGAAGGTCTTCAGGCAGCCTCCATGACAACTCTGTCGTCCATGCACCCCTGGAGGGTGGGACCTGGCCATGCATGAGGCATGGGGCGCCGGCTGAGCCCCATGCAAACGAGAGCTGGACAGCCATGCACTGCCAGGCGGGGACCGTTCCAGTCAGCGCCAGTCGGCTCTGCCGGCTTGACTGGCCACAAGGCCACTACTGTGACCCTGAGGAAGGTCCTCTCCTATATGCTCCTTGCCAGACATGTCTCTCAGAGACCGCTGTTTGGGGTAGTCTAGCCGGCGGGAGCGGTAGTCTATCGGCCGGGAGCCGGCGGTACTCTAGTACTTAAGTTTGCTGGAGTATCGGCGGGTGTCTCTAGTCGAAGAGTAGCCTGCTTAGCTGGAAACCCCGTGTTACTGTTACTGTGTATTGCCGTTTTCGTTTTTTTGCCGATTTTCGCCGATTTTCACCAGCCCGGCCGCTGGCCATCCGCTGGCTGTAACAATTAATTAATTGGAATCAATTGAAGAAGCACTGACCGCTCCCCAAACTTTGAAAAGGGCCACACTTGCCACATGCAGGCACGCTAGCACGCTCTCCCTATCGGTTACTTTTTCTCTGCAGTTACAGTTACAGTTACAGTTACATCGGCTTTCCAGCAAAGACTACCTCTAGTCCTGGTACCACCGCCTAGACCCAAGTCCAGTTCTGGCCCTAACAATTACTTGTGAGGGGCGGTAGCCACCAGCCGGCTGCCTGACAACGTGTAGTCCCAGAGCAAAAAGGAGAGCTATTGTGCGACGCCTCCAAAATAGGTCCTAACTGCTTCTAGGGGATAGGGGGTCAAGTGGCGCTTGCCAATCTACTTGACCGCCGTGGTGGAGGGGCCGGCGCCTGAGGGGCAGCCGGACCGTACACCACGGCTCTCCACCCGACCCTATCCTGAGCACGCTCAAACGCCGTGTCCGAAAAAGTCTTCCAATCAGAACGAGTGCCACTAGTTTCGCCTAGCTGCTGAGTCAGTAGCTTAAAAAAATAGTGTCGGGAGGAGGTTGGAGGCCGGCCTTGCTGCCGAGCCACATCCATTTTCTCTGCAGGCCGTTTCAAAACGCGGAGCGTGGGACACCCTAAGCCGCGCCATCATCCATCCCGCTACAGTTTTTTTCTGTTTTGAAACGCCCTGCAGGTTGCCCGAGGGGTTTGGCGAAGCATCCGGCATATGGACCCCCCCCCGTTGGAGGACCAACCAACCAGTGGTCCCACTAAGGATTTTTCCCTCCCCCTCGGGAAACGGCTTTGACCAGCAATCTTGGCCGCCTCCGTGGGTCCCCAGACTCGCGAAAAGAGCGCTAAATGCGTCGTGGCGTGGACGCTCGACCGATTCATACTCAGCGTCGGGGACCCACATGCACGCTCAGCCTCGCGAAAAAGAGATTTGCAGAGTTGCCCCCGCAGCTGTCAATCCTGCGGGGGCTGGAAATAAACTTGACCGCGACGCTGCGCGCCCATGCGCGCGCATGCGACAAAAGTATGGATCGGTTTACGCCCCTCGCCTAGACGCCAGTGGTCCCTGGGAAGGATTTTAGTAATCAGTTTTTTGCCGGCTCCAGCAACTTTGACCGCTCATACCAGGCACAATACAGAGCGGGTATTCATGCAATGCATGCCGTTGTGCCGCTCTCGGCAAGAGCTTTCCAACGCATCGCTCCACGCCCTCACCCACTAAGTGTAAGGTGGTTTTCTAGGAAATTGGAAATCTGGCTCGGAGCGGTATACGGCTCGCAAGGGAATCACTGCTAGACGCGTCGAACGCGCTCCTGGTCGACCCACAGGACCCACGGACGCTGTAGCATTAGGCCGTTTTCTGGGGGAGGGGGCGGTTACTGGAAATCCTTAGTGACACCACTGCAACCAACCGCAATTTGTAAATACACCCTGGCCTTACCTCTTGCAGCTAAAACTTGGTGTGCAGCTCTGTTACAGCCTACCCTGTCTCTGGTTTCAGTGGGTGGTTGTGCAACTCACACCGACTATTTGAAACTGGCATCAGAAGGCGGCCACACGCCCCAGTGCAGCCCCACACTTCAAGGCCCCACCAATGATGATGAGAGTTTTACAATCCACTTCTGGCGGTCACACGTACGGTTCCAAAGCTCCAGTGGGACTTAGAGAAACAAGGCTCAAGGCCCACAAAAGGTCAAGCTACAAGTAGCCCACGGTAACGCCATCCACACTTGGTAGCGGGCGCCAAGCAAGCAGCACCACTGTGCAGGCTGCACACCCAGCCCCTCAAATGGCCAGAGGGCGGACCCAAGGTATAAAACCATGAAGGGACCAAAAAGTCCTCCCCCAGACCACCGGAAGCGGGGCTAGTAGCACACCCTCCCAACGGATGAACCGCTCGAATGCCCAT
Organism: Chlamydomonas sp. UWO 241; assembly: GCA_016618255.1. Classification (NCBI taxonomy): domain Eukaryota; kingdom Viridiplantae; phylum Chlorophyta; class Chlorophyceae; order Chlamydomonadales; family Chlamydomonadaceae; genus Chlamydomonas; species Chlamydomonas priscui. Next base: position 93,951 of record VFSX01000146.1, read on the forward strand.
GCATTGGGCATCTGTATTGCAAAACGAATATAGCGCGCCCACCCCAGCCCAATCGGAGGTCTGCAGAGTATCCTAGCTCTCAGGGAGTATGAACTAGTGGTCCACACCAGCTGCCCGGTGTGGGACCCCCACACCCCTGCAATATGTATTGGGTGTGTGGATTATCTGAGGGTGGATTTGGACTCCTCTTGACGACAGGCGTCCAACACACCCACTCTCGTGTTGAACGGAGGTCGAGGTAGAGAGTTGCAGGATTCTTTTGAAAACGTCCCCAAACAAACCAATCAACCCCACGTGGCTAATTATCGTAGGGTGAGTGCGGACGTTGCTGAGGAGGGGAGAAGGAATGGCGCCGGTCCGGTGTCAAAATTCCAAGTATTGGGGCTGAGGGTCTGAAATTGACGTTCCTACCCTGCCCCCCCCCCCCCCAACCTGGATTTACTGCCCGAGTTTTTTTAGTTTTTTCGTTTTTCCCAAGGGAAGGGGGGGACAGAATAATAGTTTTCAAACCCCATCCTCCATTTGTTTTCGAAGTCCCCAGGGGGGACCCCCCTCCCCCCAAGTTCACCCTGGCCTTACCTATTGGACCTGGAATTTGGTGGGCAGCTGCGTTGCATCATCCTCTTGCTATGGTTTCAATGGGTGCCTGTGCAAGTCGAAACGGGCATCAGAAAGCGCCGCACGTCACGGTGCAGCCCCGCCCACCGCCCCTCCGCAGTTGGGACCCCTTTCACCACCCACACACACACCAGCAGGCCCCCACCTTCAGCAACACCTTGCACACACACACAGTCACACCTCTTACCAACCCCTCTCCTCCCTATGATGGGGGTGATGGGTACAGCTGGATTGGAAACAGCTGGCTTGGAGGAAGGCTCTTGGGAGGGTGTAAGGGCACGCGGTTGTGCACGCGCGATGCACCTCCTTCCACTCCCACCCCCACCCCAGTTTACAGTTTACAGTTTACAGTACACACCCTCAGGGCGTGGAATTGAGGGAGCTGTCTAACGAGGCTAGCTACCATTCAAAGGGGTTGTAGGGGGGGTTAGCCAGGGGCGGCTCTGTGCTCTAGGTGCCGCCGGCTGGTGACTACAGAGTGCAGCTGCTGCACCATAAGGGTGTGCAGCTTCCGGGCGCAGCTGAGGGCAGCATCCCGCTGCTCCCACAGCTGCTCTAGTGTGCCTATCGTGTGCGCCGCGTAGATGGTGCCGCTGACGCCGAGTAGGATTGGGTAGGTCTTGATGTTGTCGCGCTGGTAGCCTCTCTCCACCAGCCGCTCCACTAGCTCCTCGTGTTGTTGCCGCGCCGCTGTCATCTGGTCGATCGGTCACGTGTCTTGGCAGGTCTTGAGCTCCACGATGAGGATCTCGTGTCGTTATATGTCCGCCGGCGAGTGCCCTTACATGTTGCAGAGCATGATGTCTGGTCGCTTGGTGCGCAGCCACCTAGCATGCTCCTCGGTCCCTTGGTCAGCCTGTGGGGGGCACATGTCGGCAGGCACGTGGTTGAGGCCGACGTAGGGCGCCCCGTCGTCTTCGCAGCGTTGTTGGCTCCCTACATCTGCCATGCAGATGTCTCCACCGTTGGCGCCGTTGTAGATTGCGTTCAGCAGAATCCTGCCGGCCTTGTTGTGCCTCTCGGTGTACATACGCTTCATGGCTGGGTCTTGGCATCCTGAGGCGATGTGGCCGCCTCCGTCGGTTTGGTCGCACAGTGGGCATTTGTCGGTTTCGCCAAGGGGGGGGGCAGAAAAGTTAGGAAAATACATCATGTCGAATTACTTCGAATTTTCACACCGGACCGGCGCCATGCCCTTCCCCTCCGTAGATGAGGGAGAATTCCACTAAAAAAAAAGGGAATTGGGGGGGGGGGTCTGGACCGTTTCTCAGAATTTAAATGTAAGTTTTTATTCTGACAGCCGTTCGACACGAGAGTCGGTGCGCTGGATTCTTCTCGTCAAGAGGAGCCCAAATCCACCCTCAGACCCCCCACACACCCAATAGATAGTGCAGTGATGTGGGGGTGTGAGTGGGTCCACAACGGGCGATTGGTGTGGACCACTGGTTCACACCCCCTCCCGAAGGAGCCAGAATGTTCTGCAGACCTCCGATTGGGATGGGGAAGGAAGCAATGGATTTGTCTCACGACAGGGATGCCAAATCCATTGTCATTCATGTGGTTCAATAGTTGAGAGGGTGTGGAAAGGGCCTCGGTGTGTGGGGCTGCACCAGGGCATTTGGCCGTCTTCTGGGGCCAGTTTCAAGAGTAGGACTGGGCTCTGCAGCCTCCCAAATAGTGCGATGTGATGGGAATGATGTTAGGAAGCTACCCACCAAGTTTCAGCTCCAGCAGATAAGGTCTGGGTGTACGGGGGGGGGGGGTCAAGACCCGTTTTGAAAATAAGTCAACATGAGGTCTGAGAAAAACTATTCTGCCCCCTCCCCTGGTTTCGCTTTTTTTTTCCGGAGCGCCAGCTTGTTGTTCCACAGCTGGCGGTAGTGGTACTTAAGGACTGTGCACCGCTGTGGGTGCGTGATCGCTCGCGATGTCAGGTAGGCGTTATTGACGTCGCCCTCTGTTTCGCCTATGATTTGCTGCCAGTATGTGTAGTACGCGCTTTCGGTGTTCGCTGCCCCAAGGCGGTTGCGCGTGTGCATGTGTTGCGCGATACCGTTCCCTGGGTTGAGCAGGGGTTTCAGGCCCGGTGGGTGTCGGTTTGGTGCGTCTGCTTCCTGTTGCTCCGGTGTCATGGTTTCCGGGTCGTGCATATGTGCCACGCAGTACGGCCACGCCCACTCCAACACTTATTGCCTGGGTCCCTTCTGATGCTGGATTTGGAATCCTCTTGGCGACGGGAATCCAAGGCGCCCACTCCCATGTCAAACGAAGGTCAAGCCTTAAAGTTGCATATTTATTTCTTTAAGCCTTGGCCTTGGCCTTGGCCTTGGCCTTGGCTCCCCCCCTCCCCCACGGCCCGTTTTTGTTCGGGGTGGATACGGTTGTAACTCTGAGAGGGAAAGGGCATGGCGCCGGTCCGGAGTGGAACGGAAAAGTTTCTTGAGGATGGGGTCGGAAATCAAGCTACCTGCCCCCACCCTACCCCCCCTCTTTCCCCCCTTGTTCCGGGGGCGCAGCCTGCGGCCGGCAGTGACCGAGCTCTAAGAATTTATTAATTGAAATAAATTGAAAAGCGCTGGGGAGTGGGGCACGACGAGTGCTGCATGCGCGTGGCTCGGCCCCGACACTGACACTTTCTATCACCTCCGGGCACGCACATGTAAAACCTGTAAAAAAAAACGTTATATCCGCAGGCATCCCACCTCCCTACCACATTCACAACGCCTCAGGCGGCGCCTCAGGCGTTCCATTCCATGGCGCGGATCACCCGACCCTCCGACCGCCTGAGGCGCCGCCTGAGGCGCCACCTGAGGCGCACCCCTGATCGCCTCAGGCGTCGCCTCAGGCGTTATCCAAACCGCCTCAGGTGAAACCCCGACCGCCTCAGGTGCCCACCACCGCCTGAGGCGCACCCCGGACCGTCTCAGGCGTTATGACCGCATTCCATGGCGCGGATCAGACGTTGGGATTTTGGTAGGGCCTCCTGGAGACGTTTTACGACACGAGCGAGAGCAGGGACCAGGACCTCGCAATGGGCACGCCCGCCGTTGGCGCTGCCGACAAGCTCGGGTTCCTGGCGCTCAGCGCCGCGCCGACATTTGACTTCTCGAAGTACTGATGATGCGTGGGTACTACCAGAACGATCGGCTGGCACCATTGATTTCCTTTTCGGCTCTTCACAGCCATTTGGCTGTATGCTGGCTGTACTTTGACCTTGCACACAGCTCAACCCATCTAGTGGATTGTTAGTCGGACACGCCCTTCAGACAGAGCACTTCAACAGCTTTAAAATGACCTATGTATGAGGCAAACGGTCAACGGGAGGTCAACAGTCAACGTGGTCAAAGCAAAACCCGGATGTGGAATAATACATTTAACTTCATGAAAGAAAATCACTGGCTGGCGCGCGCCACAACTGCTGCCTCTGCTGCTGGCGTGGACTGCCAACGATCTCGGCTTCGGCCAGCTGCAGCGGGCACGGGTTTTACAGGCTTTACAAAAACATGCCCGGAGGACCCAGGGGGATGAGTTGAGGCCTAGACTCCACGTCTAGGGGTGCTCTACTGGGAGAGCCCGCAAGGCCACGCAGCGCGCCAGCCTACCAGAAGGGCACGCATGATGATGCCATTGTGACGGTACCTGTCCGCACCTCTCCGACATGTAAAGCCTTGCTTGTTTGGTCACAGTTTACAGGTAACACGCGGGGTGTGGGATTGAGGGAGCTGCCTGACGAGACAAGCTAAAATTGCGTGTTTGAACCGGGTGCACATGCCATCAGTCCAGTAGCCCTCTACCAGGAAAGAGCCCTTACATACCATACTGACACGCTGCTTTGGGGACACGGTTCGGCGCCAGAGCTGTGTGGGGGTGTGAAACTGTCCCACAAACAAAATGATGTCAAACGCATTTCCCTGAGGGCGCAGCGTGCCTGCGGCTGCCCCCAAACCCAGGGCCCTGGGAGGTAGGGTGCCAAGCGCGGGTATGAAAGCCACACCAGCTGTGGTTCAGGGCATGGGGGGGGGGACATGCGGCCAAGTTCGGACGGTTTCAGTCAAAAAGTGGTGATCCCCGAGAACTCTGTTGCACGCGAATTTTAGGCCCTAAAGCCCCCGAAGGCGGTCTGGCAGCTCTCGCGGCGACTTGGATATTTTCCGGCCGTTTCATGGGGATATCAGAGCGTTTGGCTGCGGTGACGGGGGCTGGCACGTGTCGGGCATGCTGGCGCTGGATCCTGTGCGCCAGCACACGGTGTTCCGCCAGCTGGGCTGCTCGGGACTCTCCCCGATGCAGCTTCTTTAACAAAAAAAAGGAGACCCTTCTTCAGAGATGTTCCCCCAGTTTCAGGTCCAGTGGTGGCGTGTGGACGAACCAGAGTTGGCGACGACAAAGTGCGAACTGCCGGTGTGAACTTTGTTTCCCATCCCATAAACGCTGGATAGATACATCACGGTCTCGGTCGCGGTGGACACACGTAGAGTGGTATCTCGAGTCGACACTGCGGCCTGGAATCTCGAGAGGCAGGGCTCGACCATCGAGCTTCGCGACCTGCCTGACAGATCACGAACGAGCGTTCAAGGTGCGTGGACGTAGGTCACGTTCGTGATGCGCTGCAGTTGCAACAGCCAGGGCTCATGTCATGTCATGTAGGCACGTATGCGTGCACTGGCTATGCAGCTGGCTCATGTTATCAGGGTTGCACTGTCCGTGATTTGTACTGGCAGTACGCTGGGGTGCATACTGCAGGACGCGATCGGCGGTAGCACCAGACGCCTTTACTTGCCACACAGAAACGGCCACGGCCATAACTTCCTGGCGGATGCACCCATTTCAATAATTCGACATGTGATGGAAAGCCCATGAGAAGGGCTTTCCAGGGCACTACTCTATTTGTAAATCCATTGAGGAACGACGGAGTTGTGTGAAATTGGGTGTGGGCACTCAGTCACTTTTCACCTCGCCTCCCTCGCGTCCTAGTACTGCATCCTGCGGTACCGTCCTGCGTCCTACGTACAGTCAGGACGCTGAAACCCCCTCAGGACGAGCGTCCCGTGCAACCCTGCATGTCATAATGTCGTGTTGTGAGCGCTCCTTGCACCTGGAGATCCATGCAGTGACAGTGGCAGTAGCCATGGCAAACGCATGCCCAGGAGACGGTCCTGTCCATGCTTTGCGTCATGCACGCGCACGCATGGCGCACGGTTCCCACACACGGCCCACCCCACACGCAGGCTTTGCCTGCAGTCAGCGTCCGTCATGGGCGTAATGTAGTTGAAAGCTCGCGACGGTGACGTTCCCGCCATGGAGAGCCTGCTCGCATCTACAGCGTCTCTTTCGGGCGTCAGCCCAGCTGGCCAGAGGCGAACCAGACGCAGTGACCTCGCTCTCCAATCCATGCATCGCGACATGATGATGTAGACAGACCAGGATGGCATGTCTCCGCTGATGCACGCTGCCATGCAAGGCCATGAGGATGCGACGCACCTGCTACTAGGTCATCCATCTGCCGACGCCGCAGCCATGATGATGCACACCGATGAAAATGGTTCAAACGCCCTCATGAAGGTTGCGGAAATGGGTGACGTGGATGTCATGCGCCTGCTGCTCGACCACCGATATGTTGACGCCGCAGCCATGATGATGCATAGCGCATCTGATGGTGCTACCGCCGCTACCGCCGCTACCGCCGACCACCTTTCCGCCAACCACCTGTCATGCAGCGATGATGACGCACGCAAACTCCCATGGAGATACCGTCCTCATCGCAGCCGCGCATGGTTATGTGGAAGCCATGCGCCTTCTGCTCGACCACCCATCTGCTGCAGCTATGATTGTGTGGCGCAATTTGAGTGGTGACAGTGCGCTGACAGTTGCTGCGCGCTTTGCTGCGGGTCTGTCATTCTCCAAGACTTGGCGTCCCCTTCTGCTTCTGCTGCGCCGTGTCGCAGCAATGGAGCCACAGCCGTGCAACGACCAGCAGGCACACATGACCAATGTGCTGGAGATTCTGTTCCAGTGCCGAAGCTCCAAGGCGTTGTTTGACAGCGACCACCCGGACGACGCGCGTGACGAGTGCATCCGCCTACTGCTGGAGTGCGGTGCGCGGTGCGCGATGTGTGCAGACACCCCCGCTGTGGCGTGCACCATCCGCGATGCGCTTCAGCTGGCACGCGTGCCGCAGCACCTCAATAAGGCTGTCGTGGGCATGGCCATCGCGCTGCAGCAGCCCATCTAAGACACGAAGCCAAAAAACGCCTGGGCCTGGCAGGATGAGGTTTTTTTTAATAAAAACACTTTGAACGTTGGGGCAGTCCCAGAAATCTGGTTTGCAGTGAGTGTTCCGTTGACACCTACAATTCGCACTTGATTTGTTTTTTGTTGCAGCCCACCTGACAGTTGTATGCAGTGCACCTCACAGTTTACGAGCTGCCCGCACAGCCGCCTGCCTGATGTTCAGCACCAGAGTCGGCAGTGCAGCTGCAGCCAGTGAGTTGCGAGAGTATCCCTAAACACCTGCCGCCAATTTTGTGCACACACATGATCTGTTGAGGGCGCCCTGATTCATGTACTTTTGAGGATTGCTGAGAGACACCACCAGTGTACACGGCTGGTGGAATTGCCAGCCACATTCGTGTCTGTAACATTGATGTTGGATCAACCCTTGTGGGATTACCATTCAGCTCGAGATGAGTGTAGGATGGCTCAGACCTGATCCTAGGATTCCATATCCCATCATACGTGAGCTGGGATGGCCACGGGACAGCCACACGATGATGCGCATGCAGGATTGGGGGGGATTTTGCAGAGTGATCAACGCCCGATCGAAAACTTGAATTCGCGAAGCGGCGATGACAGAAGGCAGTGCAGTTCTAGGGAGGTCGTTTGCTGCGCTTTGTGATCCATGTCAGGCCTCCACGCCGCACTTGGGCCTACAACACACTTCATCCACGGCGAGAGACCATGGCCAGGAAGTCAACAGAGTCTCGAGGTTCTGTGGAGGTGTCTCAAATCACACCCGTCGATATCGTAGCTTCGCTCCTGGAATCCCAGTGGCAGCCCATATATCCGTGCCCGCGCAGTCTTGGCTGACACACGCGCCTACCCACAGAGCAACCTATCGAGGTGATAGGGTTGCGTCTGGCGTTCGGACTCGTGTGTCTTGCCGTGGGTGTGCATCTGCCCCATCTGATGCCCACCCTCGATCGGATGCCCACCTTGCTGATCAGTCGGCCACATGTCAGGTTTCTGGTCAGAATACCAAGCTAGCATTGTTACAGAAGACATTGTGTCACAAATAATGCCAGTGACCTAGGCGAAAACCCCTAGTGGGTCATCACGAGCACAGAGGCCCACTTGATTCGTGGCCATGAGGTAAGGGACAAGAGAAAGCAAACAATCGGAACACGCCCCAACAAATTAACCTCGAAAGATTGGAACTCACACTAAATCTCAAGTTCATCCGATGCATGGATATTGTGTGGCCCCCATGGGCCTTGTGATCTACAGGGGGAAGGTGATCTACAGGGGGGCATGGTTCTTCGCGCGCCTGGGTCCTCCGGGCGCATACGTGTAAAACCAGGGGGGGCGTACGGTTCTTCTGAGCCGGTAAAGCCAGGTGGATCCGCAATGAGCTTTAATGGGAGTGTCTGGCACCTGGTTGATTGTGGTTGCCGAGAAAGACTCCGTGCCGGACATGAACAGTGTGGGGGTGTCTGTGTGGAGGTTCTCTAGTAGCTCGAGATTAGGTGGAGGAGGGGGAGGGGGGGGGCGGGAGGACAGGATTCCTCGGGTGTAGAATGAGGGAAAGTGTGCCCGTGTCACTTCGGAACTTTATTAAAACGAGCACTCGCCCATTCATGTGGATCGTCTGCAGCAGACGCGCGCCCATTTCAGGGGACCGCACTGTCGGTTACCAGTTACCAGTGACAGTAGCAGTGCCGCAACAAAATCTATTTTGAAGCCCACGCAATGTTCACAGCACAGTGAACTGTAGTCTAGCTAGGGAGGAGACCTGGGGAAGCGGCTGCCGTAAGGAGAGCTCTGTTTGGGGCTGCCCAGCTATGTATAAACAATAAATATACTTGTTCCTTTTATGATGCATAGTTAACTCCCACATCAATACCGTCACCCTTTCGGGCCGCGTCTTGGCCACGCTGCCCGTTTGGGGCGTCTCTTCCTCGGAAGCCCGACTTCCCCGGGGAGTGCTTCGCGACGCCTCACTTGCCTCCCTGCTCCCTGTTCACATGCGCACATCTAATTCAACAAATCGTTTGCATGTCGCTGCCACTGCGGTAGGCCTCGAGGTGCGCCCGCGCTCTGTTGGGTTGGCACTCTGGTGCGCGGGGGCGGCCCACACAGAGTGTGGGCCCCCTACAACCAGTAGCCAGACATCCCATTTAGCCACCCCACAGCCATGTATCTACCATCTATCACCATTACCATAAATATTGTGTACCTGCCCGGCTGGGGGGGGGGGGGGAGGGAACTTAATCATTTAAGTCCGATTGCGGCAGTGTCGGGCTATTGCTTATTCACTTTTAAATCCATCATCATTCAAATGCGGGTCGGGGGGAGGAGGGCAACTTTTTTTTCCCCATGGTAGGCTGGCGCACTTTGTGGCCTTCCGGCCTCTCCTAGTAGAGCCCCCTGGACGTGTAGTCTAGGCCCCAACTCACGCCCTGGGGTGCTCCGGGCGCGTACGTGTAATACCTGTCAAACCCAACCGCGGATGACAGTCACCGGGGGCTGCCTGAGCTCCCACGAGAGGGCATCGCTCATGGGACTGGTCCAGTGGTTCGTTTTTCCAACTTTGAGCAACTTTGACCGCTCATACCAGGCGCAATACATAGCGGGTGTCCACGCAACGCGTGCCGCTGTGCTGCTCTCGGCAACAGATTTCTAACGCACCCTTCCACGCCCTCTCCCACCAAGTGTGGGGTGGTCTTCTGGGAAATGGGAAATCCAACCCCGAGCGGTATAAAAGCTTGCAAAGAGATCCCTGCCTTCACAGAAAGCACATGCCCATCCATCCCTAATGGGACTGGTCCGATCAGGAAGCGCTCTCCAAGAGCTTTCCAACGCACCCTCACACACCAATGATTGAGATGACTTCGAGATACCCACCCGCCGGGGTGTGTTGATATTTTTTCGGCTCTGCGGCACTCAACGCGGGGGGGGGGGTCAAAACAACAGTATTATATATCACATATATATTTGTAATAACAGTGCACCTACGGGGTGCGGGTCGGGCCAAACGTAATGGCGCACCAAGCCAGGGGGTGGGGAGGGGGAGCTCAGCGCCCGAGTATCAGTGCGTAGAAGTGCGCAACACGCGATTGAAATTACCAAGGCATGATCAAAGTTTGTGTAGATCGTGTGGCTTTGATAGATGTTTTTTTCTCGGGGCGAGGGTTTGGTGTCTGGGGTTGAGGGTGAGGGGAGTGGGTCAATGGTTTAGCCTGCCACCCGCATCCCTTGCGTGCAGCTTTTGAGTGCCCCTGGGGGCAGCCCTTCCTGCCTAGGACCGCCCCATACGGCCGTCTCGGCATTGCAAGCGCCCCAGTGGCCCTGCAGCACCTCTGGCTCTGATGAGCTGGTGCTGGTTTCCCGCTCAAGCTACTCAGCACCACAGCAGCGCTTCCAGGAAATGCAGCAGCAGCAGCAGCAGCAGCAGCAGCAGCAGCAGCAGCAGCAGCAGAGCAGCAGCAGCACTGAGGCACCCCTGGCTCTGATGACACCACTGCCCAGCCATGGTGCTGGTTCAGCAACCCGAGGGTGACAGCGCCTGCAGAGAGCGCAGCACGAGCAGCACGGATCGCCCCCCGTGCGCTCGCTCGCTCACGTCCCCCGCGGCGTGCTCCTCCCCGACGCGGGGCGAAGTTGACGCGAACGGAGTGCGGTGGTGGTGGTAGTAATGGAGCGGCAGGGGGACGGACGCCGCGCGGCGAGCCTGCATCCGTGGCGGCGCAACACCGCCGACAGGTGAGAGTATGTGCGCGGTCGGCACGCGCGAAGGCCAGGCCAGCCCGGGAGCCGACCGCGGCGCGCCGTGGCCCAGGCTGCCGTCACCGCCGCTGCTGCTGCGCGCGATGGCGCCGCACGCGCCACCGCAAAGAGTGGCAGACAAGGGGCCGCCGTCTAGGGGCGCGGACAAAGAGCTCAGGCAGTCGCCGCCATCACCCACGCCGGCAGAGCCGCACGCGCTGCCGCAAACGAGGGGCACGGACGACGAGTCCAGGCTGGGTCCGGTCCTGGGGCCGTCAGCGCTGCTGTCGCCGCCATCGCCATCCAACCAGCCGTAAACGTTGGCGCCGGCGACGGGCGCAGACGAGGCATCCAGGCTGTGGCCGAGGCTGACGTCCATGCCACCCTGGACCCAGGAGTCCAGGCTGGGCGGCGGGCCGCTCACGCAAACCACGCCGCACATGTTTCCGCACGTGCCGAGCGGCGCATGCGAGACGTCCATGCTGGCAAGGGGGGCAGCGAGGTCGCCACTGCCCTCCATGCCACCAGCCCAGCTGCACACGGTGGCGCCGGCGAGAGGCGCGGACAAGGCATCCGTGCCGCTGCCACCCTCGACCCAGGGCTCCATGCAAGTGTCGCCGCCAGCGCCCACGCCATCGCAGCTAGACACATTGACGTCGCACGCGGGGCCGCCTTCCAGGGCCGCAGGCGACGCACCCAGGCTGTGGCCGAGAGGGGCTTTGACAACACTGCTGTCCATGGCATCGCCATCGAACCTGCTGCACGCGTTGGCGCTGTTGATGGGTGCGGACGAGGCGTCAAGGCTGTGGCCGCGGGCGGTGGCGGCAGCGTCGACGCTAGTGCGGCGCCGCTTGCTCGGCGAGCACGTGCGCGCGGCGTCGATTGCGGGCGGCGGCAGCGCGGCAGCAGGCGCAGCAGCATGGTCAAGGCTGCTACGCAGCGCGCCAGATGCGGCAAGCGAGCCAGGGTCGAGAGGCGGGCCGCTGGCGGCGGCAGCGCCAGCCGACGACACGCGGTGCGCGCCCGGCAGCAAGACGGCCAGCGGTGGCTGCTGGCGCACGCCGTCGAAAGACTGCAGCGGGGCGGGCGGCGATGCGCGGCCTATGCCAGACTCCGATGCGCATTGGACAGGGCCGCCGGCACGGTGGGGGGAGAGCGACAGGCCGTCGAGCGAAGGGACGAGTGACGCGGCAGAGGCAGAGGCGGAGCCGAGCGCGAGCAGGCACGCGAAGGACCTGGGGGGGGGGGGGGGGGGGGATGTAACGCGTGCGCGCATGCTGTTGTTAGTAGGTGCGCTGGATTGGTGCGCTGCAGAGTTGGGCGCGTTGAGCAGCACGCAGCAGACCTGGAGGCGCAGGCAGGAGGAGGGTGGGGGGGGCACCGCGTGCGCGCGCATGCTGTTGCTATTACTTAGGTGCGCTGGATTAGTGCGCTGCGGAGCCGAGCGCGTGGAGCACGCGAGGGCCAGCGGGGGGCGGGGGGGAGGCAACGTGCGCGCGCATGCGGTTCGAAGGCAAGTGGTGATGGTGGACCTTGTTGCTTGTGCACCACAAGCGACCGCGCACCAGTCACGCCAGCAGCCCCACTAATCGAACTCACCGCCCGCCGCGCGCCTTCTCCGGCCCGCCAGACGCCATCAGCGCCTCGAGCGACGTCTCAGCGTAAAGGCTGCGCCCGCGCATCGTGGCGTCTCCGTCGCCACTCGAGCGGTGCAGGTCGTCGCCTGCCGGCCAGCCCCACGGGGTGCGCGAGGGCTGCGCCGGGGCTGACGCCGGCTGGTGCTGCTGCCGTTGCTGCTGCTGCTGCTGGCCCGCGCAGTGGTCGTCAGAGCTGCAGCCCACCGCGCTAGCGGTCGCTGCGCCAGACCAGGCGGCTCGCTCGTCGATCGGGTGGACTCGTATGGAGAGCGGGAGGAGGCCTGCTGCCGAAGCCCATGCGCCACTGAGCGTAGGTGCGGAGCCTCGGCGGTCGAGGCGCTGCCCAGACGAGGGCGCATCCGCCGTCGCTCCTATCGGACTCCTGCTGCTCAGGCGGCGCCCGGTGTTAACGGATCTTGTGAGCAGCGCGCGAGAGAGATCACACCGGGGAGGAGGTGTGCCCTCCCCCTCCTCGACCGGGGAGGAGGACGTGCCGGGGGCGGATCCGCGGGCGTCGGCTGAGGATTCGAGCAGACACACAACAGTGTTGGGAGAGAGCGGCATGCCGCCCTCGTCGTTGGCGTCGACCGCATCCGTGGCGTAGCATCCGCCGCGGTGTTCCACATCCAGTGCGTGCATGTCCAGGGGGCACGACAGCGGGCACATCCACGGGCTTGTGGGCTGGTTGGACACACGCTGATGGGAGGACAGAGCTGGTGGGCGTGCGCTCTCGGCGCCACCACTGCTCGTGAAGGGCACATACATCTGCCTGCATCGGGTTTGGATGTTTGGGGGTAAAAAAAACTGCCTAGAGGTTTCGGGGCCCCACATGGGTTTCGGGGCCCGGGGATTTGAGGCGCAGAGGTCCCCACCGCCCACGCTGTGCTCACGGTGCAACACGGTGCTCGCAATTGCACCCCACCGCCTCCTTCCACCTCCCACCTCGCACCTCCCACCACTCTTCCCTCATAATGGCCTAATGGGGCTAACCAGTCCCGTGAGAGGCGCCCTGCGCTTCCGCAGTGAGGACCCCGACCCGTGAGCGGCGTACATGTAAGCCGTGCTTGCGCTAGGGGATTCCTACCCACATGCGGCACGTGCATGGGACAACCCATGTTGTACCTGGTAGCGCGCTCAACGCGCGCGTCGTGGACTGCGATTGGATAGCAGCAGCTGCGTTCAGCTGCAGCTTGGCGACAAGCACACGAGCGGCGGAGAGCGATGGCTGGGCGATGCACACAGCTCAGACGGGACCTCTCGCGGCCAGCAGCAGCACAGCACGGGTTGTAATGGTACGGGGCCTATTGTGTCTGACGTGTTGCAGCGCGTTTGTCAAACATTATCTATCTAAAGCAATCTCCCGATTTGTTCCGAGCTGAGAGCCACACTTATCCATCCAAGTCACGTGTTCGCAACAAGGGTTCGCAGCACACGCAATTGAGGTTTCGTACTGTGGTTGTTGGTGCACGTGTTTTTAAGCGGGTGACCCAGTGCACACTCTCCTCCCAACCCAAATTTGGAAGGGGTTATCGATGCCCAACCATGAGATTTGGACAATATATCGGCCTCGTGTCGCGGATCATGGCCAGATCAAGGCTGCGGAATGCGGAATGCATCACCAAATCACCGTCGCAAAACCCTAGTAACCGACAGGGGTAGGTTAGTAACCCCTCTCGACAACGGTCAAAAACGGTGGCGCCCTAACTCACGGGGGTGGGCTATGTTCTGCCCGGGGGCAGAACCTGAAGTTCTTCCCAGAACACAAAAAAGAATAGTTTGCCCCCCCCCCTCCCCCCCATCGCACAAAATACACCATGCATGGAGCCGGGATCAATGCGTCTCTCCCTTCACACACGCCAGTCACTGGAGCCGCATGCAAGCAGTCCGCTTGAAGCCCGCTTGAACCCGCTTGACGCCGTGCTTGCATCAAGCGCAACTCAAGCGGCGCTTGAAGCCCGCTTGAACCCGCATGGCTTCCTTAGAGTGAGGGCTTTCCATCTCAATGTCTCTCCAGTTCACACTTTCTGTTCGCTTCACATACAGGTTCCTACACGTTCAGTCAGTGACGTTCAGTACTGAATTATGGAATGGACGCCCTATGCTGACCGATAGCATGTCGACAGGGATACCGAGGTCCTCGGGAGCCGTCTTTAGCGCCTGGTGCTGCACACCCCAGTTATCAGCAGTAATTGAGAGATTGGGGTGAGATTGGCCTCTTCGGGCCAAAACGGCTGTAGGGCGAGATTGCGCTAATTTCGACCCAAACAGTGCAAAACTGGCATTTCACACTCCTTCGCCAATCAGTCGTCTGGTAGGGTGAGATTGGGGAAGTGGGTGTAAGGTTCGTCCGTAATTTCCCCAAGATCCTTACCAGGACCGCTGGAGTCTGTGTCACTGTGAGTCTGTGAGGGGGGGGGCGTTGCTGGCCCTGCGCTAGCGCGTGTGTGCACCACAACGCCCCTCTGAATTCCACGTGTGCGCTGGTTATCTCCATGTGCGCTTGCATGGCGCCTCAAGAGCAATCAAGGGGCTCAGCAGCTTGTGGGGCTTAGCATGCTCGAGGGGCAATCATCAAGAGGCTCAGCAGCATGCATGCACAGGTGCAAAGGCGCAGTGCAGGCCCAGACCCCTTGAGTTGTGCAGAGCCTCGCAAGCAACCAAACGACAGGGCGGTGGTCGAGACGGGGGCCCCCAAAGGCCAGTGCGAGTTATCAGGAGAGCGCTGATTACTGTTTGCTTGTGACACTGGTATTCGTGGCTCACTGGTGGTAACACTGTAAATGTAATGTACCTGTGCTGGGTACTGGCTTGTCATGAAAGGAAAACACATTGGTCGGCTCTGGCCGCAAGCATACACAAATGTCACACGATACGTACAAGGGCGATGCTCGATGGCCATATCTAGATGTCATCTGAAGATAGCATCTAGACTTCACGTGCGAGAGACGCATGGACGCTGTCGCCTCCGCAACCGCAGGCCGGCCAACTGTTCGTGGAAGGCGTCTGTCTCGTTTCTCAGGTGGCGTCGTCGCTGTCGCACGTGCGCGCGTGCTTGCCCAGAGTGCTGCCGCCACCAGGGAGCTGCTCCTGGCCCTGGCCCTGCACCTGCGCCGCGCTAGCAGCCCCCGCATGCGCAACAGCAGCAGGGCCACGCGGTGCCAGTTGTTCGCACGTGGGTGGCAGGCCGCTGCTGGGGCCCGGCGCTCCCTGAAGCGGCGCATGGTCGCCGTTGGCGATTGACGGCTGCGCGTGTGCAGCGGTGCCGCTGGGCTGTACACCGTCGAAAAGCAGCGGCAGCAGGGGCACAAAGCCATGGCCAGCGCCGGGCAGTGCGCCTACGGGCGTCGGCAGCGCGCCTGGAGGCAGCAGACCCGCGCCGCCCATGCCACCACCCATGCCCGCCATGAGCGTGCCCATCGGCGCGGCCGCCGTCGCTGGGGCGGTGGCGTCAGTCGGCCACGTGGACTGACGGGCCGCCTGCATCCCCACAACTGGCAGCGGCCGCCGCCGCCGCTGCTGCTGCTGCTGCTGCTGCCACTTCACTAACGCCTGCAAAGGGGCCAGACGTGAGGCTGCCGTCGCCAGGGCCAAGCGGCAGCATGTCAACAGCCGGACCCGCGATGTGCCCCATGGGCGCGCCCCAACAGCCATGCACGCCCATGCTGCCCATGCCGCCCCCTCCTGTGAACGGCCCTCCAAACTGCCCACCAAACTGCCCCGCGCCCCCCGCGGCCAGCGCCTGCAGCTGCGTCGTCTGAACCTGGACCTGGCGCAGGAGATCGATCTGGAGCTGCAGGCTCGCAGAGTCATGCGGCCAGGCCGCTCCGCCAGGGCCACCACCAGGGCCGGCCATGAGGGGCCACCCCCCGCCGCTGGCGTGCGCAGGCGCCGTCCCTGCCACGCCCGCGGCGCAGCCGCTGCTGCCTGCTGCGCCTGCGCCGCCCAGCAGAGCGCACAGCGCCGCCGCCACGCCCCCGGCGCAGTCGCCGCTGCCTGCAGCGCCTGCGCTGCCCAGCAGAGCACACAGCGCCGCCGCCGCGTCACCGCCGCTGCTGCCACCCGCGCCGCCTGGACCGACTGCGCCTGCGCTGCTCATCAGAGCGCACAGCGTCGCCGCCGCATCGTCGCCGCTGTCACCTCCCGCCGCCATGGCGCCGCAGCTCGGACCGCTGCCTGCCGCACCCGTGCCGTTTGCCCCCATGAGCATCGCTAGCTGTGTCTGCGGAGGGAAGCCGGCCGCAGCAACACCAACCAGGTCTGGCGGCTGCGCGACAACAGGCGCAGGCAGCCCGCCGCCCCACAGCGCGGCGTACATCGCAGCGAGCATGCCGCCCGGCTCCTGCAGCAGCGTTGCAGCGCCCACCACATCCAGGCCCAGCAGGCCAGGGATGCCCGCAGCAGCAGCAGCAGCGGCATCGGCAGCAGCAGCAGCGGCAGCAGCAGCGGCACTGTCGTCCGGCATGCTGGACGCGTGGCTGTGGTTGACGACGTGGTCGACGCGCGGAACCTGGGCACATAGCACAGCACAGCAGAAGGGCGTCAGGAGCTTGATGGCTGGGGTTGGGTGAGGCGTGGAGGACAGCACACGTATCAGCACAGCTCAGCACAGCACAGCACAGCACACAAAGTAGCACAGAACAGCACAGCACAGCACAGCACAGCAGAGCACAGCACAGCACAGCGCAGCACAGCACAGCACAGCACAGCACAGCACAGCACACAAAGTAGCACAGAACAGACATCAGCACCTTAGCCGCGCGCCCGCTGCTTCCTGCCGCCGTGGAGCCCTTGCCAGCCGCTGCCTTGGACTTGCGGCGACCGCTGCCTGGGGGCACATTGCGAAGCATGCCACCAGACGTCCAGTAGCGCTGGCAGGCCTGCGTGTGCGTGTGTGCGAGGGGAGGGACAGGAAGAGGAGGAGTCAAGGACGGAGGAGCCGTGCGGCGTGGACCGCACGTTGCGATCGCGAGCGCCCACGATCGCATCGTGCCTTACCTTGCAGAAAAAGCGCGGCTGCGGTCGCGCGGTCGTCGAGGACTGGTTGTTGAAATAGCAAAACTTGGTGTCGTCTGATCCGCAGCGCGGGCACGCCTCGCTGTCTGGGCGCGGCGGCTTCTGCCCCCCGCGCTTCCCTCCTCCCCCACCCTCCTCGAACGTCTCACGCAGCTGCTGGTGGTGCTGCGTCTCTGTGTCCTTGTCACTCCCGCGCTGCCCGCTACCGCTGCCCTGGCCACCAGACGGCGATGCGTGCTGTGCTGTGGTGGTGCCCTCTGCCCGCTCCTTCGGCCCTGCTGCGCCCCCATCGGCCATCGCAGGGACACGGCCACAGCAGCCCATCAAAGCGGCATCGGCGTGGGCCCCAGTCGCTGCACCGATCCCTGCTGATACGCTGAGGAGCGTCTCCATGCTACTGATTCCTCCATGCACCTGCTGCTGGGCACCATGCAGGTGGTGCTCGCCAGCCTGCTGATCGCCAGCCTGCTGTGATGCGCCCATGCCATTCGTCATCGCATCCCTACTGCCGCGGGCTCGTTCCAACGCAGTTCCGCTTTTTGGAAAGCGCGCGCTCAAACGCCTCTCACCGCATGACGCCTCTCACCGCATGCTGCTTGCTACGCTTGCACGTTCATGCTGATCCTTTGTGCTCACAGAAGAGATGGGTCTTGGTAGGCGGCGCGCCCTCCCGCACAGCAGCACTCGCAATTTTGGGGAAAGCGTCTAAATAACGCAATGGTCTTTATGGGACCGACGAGTCGTCGTGGATGCGACACGGTAATGCGAGACACGAGAAAACGCCCACACGTCCACGCCATCCATCCACACTCGCTCGTGTGCGTTGATAATCACTCCCTCGTGTGCGCTGACAATCAAAAAAAATTAAGTGGCACACACCATATTCACTGAGAGCGATGGATGGGTCCACCTTGCAGTGTGTGACCTGGAGTGTGGCAGGCATATCACTCAAAAATGTTTTGCTTTATCCTGGCTGGCTAGTAAGAGGCTGTCGAGGCCAGTGCTTGCAATTTTGGAGTCTCCTGTTGGCCACTCACCGGCTCCAGGTTGGAGGCACAATGGTGCACGGAGGGGGGCAGGCTCGCACAGGCAGCGTGCAGACAGGCAGACGGCTGCAGCGTGTCGTCGGTGGGGCTGGCTGGATTGACCAGGAGGAGGATGGCATTTCAAGTCATAGGTGCTGGCAATTAAAAGTCGCGGAGTCCAAACAAAGTGAGCGCGACCCTGAATTAAGCCCAGAATCTGTGGAGCTTTTAAGTCAAAAGGGGCGGGGCAGCATCCACCAGCCCTCTCCACACAGGAGAGGCCTTTGCCCAGAAGCCCGTCGCTCCCACGCTCCTCTTGCGCTCCGCCGCCCTCCAAGGGATATGATGACCAGCCCGTGGCCCATATGCACGTCGACCACCATGGCTGGCCGGCCAGCCACTACCGCTTCGACCACTTTTGAGCATCGCACCGCCCTTGCGCTGCTCCTGCACTCCTCTTGCACTCCAGGCCCAACCATCGCCATCAGCCAGCATTGGCGACTCGCAGCCCTCGCCCGGTGTGAATCGCTGCGATCACGCCTTCGACCACTTGTTCGCCTCGTTGCGCTCGCGCAGGTGCTTGCGGAGCTGGCGCTCGGAGCGCGGGACCTGCGCGCAAACGCACAGATGGCACGCAGCAGGTTTAGACACTGGAGGGGCTGAGGGCTCGTTTCGGTCCTCCGAGGAGAGCTAGCTAGCGAGTAGCAGGTGTTGGACCAGTGGTGTCTTAAGCGCCCCCGCAGCGAGGGCTGGGAAACGGGCTGGGACACGGGCTGGGAAACGGGAAACTGCGGGGTGAATCGCGGGAATTTCGCTCAAAACAGTGTAAAAATCGGCATCTCACACTTTTCTGCAAAATATCGCCGCCCAGCAATGAGGGGGGGCGCCCGCCCTGGCGCCGCTCGATGGCGGACAACCGGGACAACTGCGCTTGGTACTGGGCGGCTGAAAATCTGGAAATTTACCCTGAGCGGCTGTGACGCACAGCGCTACTGATGAACTGGTCCTGATGGGGCGAGGCTATGTGGCAGATGGGGCAGCGGTACGATGGAGAGCACGATGCACGATGGCGAGAATTGCGGCGAGCATGCACCCCCTCTCACAACGATCGGAACTCAAGCAGATTGCGGCTCCTAATGGTTTACTGTGCCTGGATGGAAGAGAGAGACGGATGGCGAGAAATTGAGAAACATGGGAAGCGAGGCACATGCGGCTAGGCTTTGTGAGGAGGTTGCGGCGCAGGGGTTCCCTGCCCCAAGGCGCAGATTATTAGATGGCGACGCGATCGATGCACCAGCCGTGCGGCATGGGGCGAGGCGAGGCCCCACCAGCGGGCGGGCACCATAATGGAGATGGCGGCTAAGAACGGGGAATGCGGCTACCGGGGATGAGGCTACGGGTTATGCATGCCAGGGGACGGCGGACAAGGCTAATGCGTCACGGCGCATGGGTAAAGAACGGGGAATGAGGCTACGGGAGCTGGCGGGCGCGGCGCGCGCATGGCGCGCGCGGCGCATGGGGGTTGCATGGCGGCGCTCTGCGCGTGCATGCATGGAGGAGATTGCTGGCGGGCATGGAGGAGATTGCTCGCGGGCGTGGAGGAGATTGCAGGCGGCAGCATGGAAGCGGATGGCGAGAAATTGAGAAACATGGGAAGCGAGGCACATGCGGCTAGGCTTTGTGAGGAGGTTGTGGCGCAGGGGTTCCCTGCCCCAAGGCGCAGATTATAGATGGCGCAGCAATCAATACACTAGCCGTGCGGCATGGGGCGAGGCGAGGCCCCACCAGCGGGCGGGCACCATAATGGAGATGGCGGTTAAGAACGGGGAATGAGGCTACAGGGAGAGGATACGGGTTACAGATGCCAAAGGGGACGGCGGAACAAGGATCAGCCATAGGTGTCACGGGGAATGGCTAAAGAACGGGAATGAGGCGGGTGGTACGGGTGCTGGCGCGCATGGAGCGCGGCGCGGCGCATGGAGATCGCATGGCGGCGCCCATGCATGGACGAGATTGCTGGCAGGCATACAGGAGATTGCTGGCGGGCATGGAGGAGATTGCTGGCGGGCATACAGGAGATTGCTGGCGGGCGTGGAGGAGATTGCTGGCGGGCATGGAGGAGATTGCTGGAGCCAATGGCGGCGGCGGGACTAGTAGTAGAACACAGGCGCACACCAACAATGCGTTGCTGTCACTACCTGGGTGGTATAGGGTGGATCTGGGGGCCCAGTGTCCTGTCTAGGTCCAGTGCGTGCGCGCGTGTGGGGGTTTACCCTCACCCCTACCAGGTAGCCAGCCAGTTTCCCACTGAAACTGAGTTTAAGGTGTCAGGCGCTAGCGCCGACACCGGTCTTATACATCATTACTGGTGTCACACAGACTGTAAGATCCATCATCATCATCACAATTTGGCGGTGGCAAACGGGACATTGTCGGTTTCCTTAACACCTGCTGCCCAAAAAGCAACTTGCTGGCGTGCACCTTCTCATTGCGGCGGCGGCGCCCTCCTCTCCGCACCAGTGCTCCCTCAATTGGTTCGGATGAATTAATCTAAACCTACCGCCTGGCGACCAAAATCCGGAATTGCCTTTTCTGGCGATTTCTGCCGTTTTTTTTCAAGTGCTCCGCACCAGACTGTCAGCATCAAGTCCGCGCCACGCATCGCCCCTGGGTGCGCCAGCGGTCACGCAGTGGGCGCGAGGTTGGGTTGTTTTGGGTGTCCACCGCAGGGAGACAGAAGGCAGTGGCACAGCAGCCCTAGTGGTCGGCGGTCTGCCCCCCCTGCACTCCTATCCCATCCTATCCCCTCAGTCCCTTGAGCTCCCCCTGCCACCGCGTATTCGTCTCCCAACCGCAGGAAGACACAGAAGGCAGTGGCACAGCAGCCTCAGTGGCCGGCGGCCTGCCCCCCTGCACTCCTATCCTATCACATCCCCACCTTGCGCACGTTAAGTCCCTCCAGCTCCTGTGCCGTCACGCGGCACCACTGGTGCGCCGGGCGCCCGAGCAGCCCTAGTGGTTGGTGGTACTCCTCAGTTACAGTTACATCGGCTTTCCAGCAAAGACTACCTCTAGTCCTAGTACCACCGCCTAGACCCAAGTCCAGTTCTGGCCCTAACAATTACTTGTGAGGGGCGGTAGCCACCAGCCGGCTGCCTGCCAACGTGTAGTCCCGGAGCAAAAAGGAGAGCTATTGTGCGACGCCTCCAAAATAGGTCCTAACTGCTTCTAGGGGATAGGGGGTCAAGTGGCGCTTGCCAATCTACTTGACCGCCGTGGTGGAGGGGCCGGCGCCTGAGGGGCAGCCGGACCGTACACCACGGCTCTCCACCCGACCCTATCCTGAGCACGCTCAAACGCCGTGTCCGAAAAAAGTCTTCCAATCAGAACGAGTGCCACTAGTTTCGCCTAGCTGCTGAATCAGTAGCTTAAGAAAATAGTGTCGGGAGGAGGCTGGAGGCCGGCCTTGCTGCCGAGCCACATCCATTGTGCAGTCAAAAGTCGTACGAGGAAGACGAGAAGCCGGCATGCGCATCACATGGCCTAGCCACTGCATTGATCGCTTTGCCACAAGGCTCTCAATTGGCTCAGTGTCGCACGCCTGCCGAATATAAGTTAATGTGTGCCGGTCGACCAGGCGCACGCCCAGAATGCGACGAAGGCAGTTAGAGTGGGCAACCTCCAATCGAGTCAGTTGTGTTTTAGTAGGGGCCCATGTTTCGCAGCCGTACAGAAAGTGGTTATCCTCATGCGCTCCTATCCTATCACATCCCCACCTTGCGCCCTTTAAGTCCCTCCAGCTCCTGTGCCGTCACGCGGCACCACTGGTGCGCCGGGCGCCCGAGCAGCCCTAGTGGTTGGCGGTTATCCTCATGCACCCCTATCCTATATCACATCCCCACCTTGCGCCCCTCAGTCCCGCCAGCTCCTGTGCTACGTCATGCGACACCAGGTGCGCCGGGCGTCCGAGCAAGCCGCCGCAGCACTCGTGACCCAACAGCCCAAGCGGTTGGCGGTTATCCCCATGTACACACAGCCTATCACATCCGCACCTTGCGCCCCCTCAGTCCCTTGACCTCCTTTGCCGTGTCGCGCGACACCAGGTGCGCCGGTCGTCCGAGCGAGCCGCCGCAGCACTCGTGGTACTTGAGGCCGGTGCGCGAGCACACGGCGTCGTGGCCGACGAAGTCGAGCACCGGAATGATGGGGCACTTGGTGCGGTCCTGGAGCTCCAGGGCCTCCACGCGGCCCTCTGCGGTGCGCAGCCATGCATGCACGCATGCAGGGGTGGGCGTGAGTAGAGTGCAAAGTCGAGGACCGGAATGATGGGGCACTTGACGCGGTCCTGGAGCTCCAGGGCTTCCATGCGCCCCCCTGCGAAATGAGGAGTTGCACAGCCACGCACGCATGCATGGGTGGGTAGACGTGCGTGAACAGCACTTTACGTCGTGGCCGACGAAGTCGAGCACCGGAATGATGGGGCACTTTGTGCGGTCCTGGAGCTCCAGGGCCTCCACGCGCCCCTCCGCGTGGCACAGCCATGCATGCACGCATGCATGGGTAGGCGTGAGTGGAGAGTAAAGTCGAGCACTGGAATGATGGGGCACTTGGCGTGGTCCTGGAGCTCCAGAGATTCCATGCGCTCCTCTGTGTTGCACAGCCATGCACGCACGCACACATGGGGCACCCATCGTCCCCCTCCAGTGACCTCATCTCCTTCAGTGCAACTGCATGCGCATCTCTCCCCTCGCCCCCATCAGCCCTCCATCCACCCACCCCCACACGGAAGCACGCAGCCCCCCGCAGCGTGTGCGTGTGTTAGTGTGCGTGTGCTTTAGCGGAGGCAAGAGCCGTAAACCCCGGGTTGCCGTAATCCAGGTGGTGTGTGTGTGCGCGTGTGTGTGTGTGTGTGTGTGCATGTGCTGTAGCACAGGCGAGAGCCGTTAACCAGGTTGCGCATGCGATGGGAACTGTAACGAATGTCTCTCCCCTCTTTCTCTCTCTCTTTCTCTCTCTGTGCGCACCCACCGTCCCCCTCCAGTGTCTTCACCTCTGCAGTGCAGCAGCCTGAGCATAACCCCCGCCACACACACACACGAAAACAAACACACACCCGCAGCGTGTGTGTGCGTGCGTGTGTGTGTGCGTGTGTGTGTGTGTGCGCGCACCCACCGTCCCCCTCCAGTGCCTTCATCTCCTAGAGTGCAGTCGTCTGAGCCTCACCCCCGCCCACCCACGCACACACGGAAGCAAATACACCCCAACGTCTGTGTGCGCACCCACCGTCACCCTCGAGTGCCTTCATCTCCTTGAGTGCATTCGCCTGCTGCTCGCTGTTAGCCGGCTCAGGCTCCCCCAGCACAAAGGTCCAGCGGTAGAGGCGGCGCATGTGATCGCGCGTGTCAAAGTAGCTCCTGAGGCAGTCGCGCACCTAACGAGGTGTGTGCGTGTGTGTGCGTGTGTGTGCGTGTGCGCGTGTGTGTGTGTGTGTGCGTGTGTGTGTGCGTGTGTGTGTGTGTGTGTGTGTATGTGTGTGTTATTATTAAGGGGTGGTGGCGGGTCTATATGGTGTTGAAGCAGTGGCGGTAGAAGCGGGGCATGTGTCGAAGCAGCTCTGGATTCTGTCGCGCACCTAACAACGGGGGGGGAGGGCACCGGGGGAGAGGCACTGCTTTGGCGGTGTTTGGGGCCTTCATGGCTTTGTCGTAGTGGCGGCGTGGGCGGATGCGTGGTCGCGCGTGTCGAAGTCGCTCTGGATTCAGTCGCGCACCTAACAAGGAAACGGGGGGAGGGTACGGGGGGGGGGGGCTGGTTTTGGTGGTGTGGGCTTTGTTGTAGTGGCGTCGTGGATGGATGCGTGGGCGTGCGTGTCGAACAAGCTCTTGATGCAGCCGCGCAGCTACGGTGGGTGAACGCAGTGATCCTTGCTATGGCAGTAAACCGCTCGGAGCGGAATCTGAGCGGAATGTTTTATTTATTGCTTTGTAGGCTATTCTGCTTTTCCCCTTCGCTGCTCGGGGAAAAAAAAAATGTGCCGGGAAAAAGTGCGGAAAAAATAATTGTGCCGGAAAGCAGCCGGGAAGAAGCCGGGAAAAAGCGGAATTATAATAAATTGCTTCATCCTTACAGTCCCCATACACCCACCCCCACACGCGGTTTGGACGGTTCATGTTGATTGGCTTAGTTGGCACAACCATAATTAATTGCTTAATCCTTCCCAATGACCACTGTGTGAACGGGGCAATGGATGGGTGAGAGGGGCGTTGGTTGGGCGTGTTCGGGGGGTCAAAAAATGTTTTGCAGTAGTAGCTGCCTTCAGTAGCGGGGGCAGATGAGGAGTCGTGCGTGTCGAAGTAGCTCCTGATGCAGTCGCGCACCTAACGAGAGGGGGGTGGTGGCCGAGGGGGGCCAACCAACTCACGAACCAGCCAACCCACCCACCAACCAGCCAGCACAGCCAGCCAACCAGCCTTGCGGGCTCTCCTAGTAGAGCTCCCTTAGACGTGTAGCCTAGGCCTGGACTCACGCCCCGGGTCCTCCGGGCGCGTACGTGTTACAGTTACAGTTTCATCAGCGTTCCAGCAAAGACTACCTCTAGTCCTAGTACCACCGCCTAGACCCAAGTCCAGTTCTGGCCCTAACAATTACTTGTGAGGGGCGGTAGCCACCAGCCGGCTGCCTGCCAACGTGAAGTCCCAGAGCAAAAAGGAGAGCTATTGTGCGACGCCTCCAAAATAAGTCCTAACTGCTTCCAGGGGATAGGGGGTCAAGTGGCGCTTGCCAATCTACTTGACCTCCGTGGTGGAGGGGCCGGCGCCTGAGGGGCAGCCGGACCGGACACCACGGCTCTCCACCCGACCCTTTCCTGAGCACGCTCAAACGCCGTGTCCGAAAAAGTCTTCCAATCAGAACGAGTGCCACAAGTTTCGCCTAGCTGCTGAATCAGTAGCTTACGAAAATAGTGTCGGGAGGCGTACGTGTAAATCCTGTAAAATCAGCCAACCAGCCGACCGACCAACCGACCAGCCAGCCAACCAACCAGCCTACCGGCTAGCTGGTCGGCCGGCCGGCCGGCCGGCCGGCCGACCGACCGACCGACCGACCGACCGACCGACCGACCGACCGACCGACCGACCGACCGACCGACTGACCAACTGACCGACCAACCGACCGACCGACCAGCCAGCCATCCAACCAGCCAGCCGGCCGACCGACCGACCGACCGCGCGCCCACCCACCCGCTCGCTGGATTGATCGATCACTCGATCGATCGGGCGAGCGACCGACCAACTGCCGCACCTCATCGTCGATACACACGCCTATGAGCTGCGCGAGCGATGCAATCAGAACCGCGTCGCCAATCAACTGACCAACCGAACAACCAACCGACCGACCAACCAGAGAGGCAACCAACCAACCAACCAACCAACAAAATAAGCAACCAACCAACCAACCAACTGCCGCATCTCATCGTCGATGTACACGCCTGTGAGCTGCGCGAGCGATGCGATCAGAACCGCGTCACCAACCAACCGACCAACCAACCGACCGACCAACCAAAGAAGCAACCAACCAATCAACCGACCAACCAACCAACCAAAGAAGCAACCAACCAACCAACCGACCGACCAACCAAAGAAGCAACCGACCAACCAACCAACCAACCAACCATCCAACCAACTGCCGCACCTCATCGTCGATGCACACGCCCGTGCGCTGCGCGAGCGTCGCAATCAAAGCCTTATCACCAATCAACCAACCAACCGACCAACCGACCAACCAAAGAAGCAAGCAAGCAACCAACTGCCGTACCTCATCGTCGATGTACACGCCCGTGCGCTGCGTGAGCGACGCAATCAGAGCCTCGTCACCAATCAACCAACCGACCGACCAACCGACCAAGCAAGCAAGCAAGCAAGCAACCAAGCAACCAACTGCCGTACCTCATCGTCAATGTACACGCCCGTGCGCTGCGCGAGCGACGCAAGCAGAGCCTTGTCGCCGAGCACGCTCTCGCGCCCACGCGCCTTGATGTCTGCCTGCTCCTCGGGCGTCATAGTGCTGCGCGCGCATGTACGCACAGGTGGTGAGATCGGGGGGGGGGGAGGGGCACAGGGGCGGACTGCAGTGGTGTGATCAAGGAAACCAATAATGTCTGCTGATCGCGGGCGCCCGGGAGGCCACCACGCGAGCGGTCTCCGCATCGCCATCTGTCTGTCTACCATGTTAAGTTCATAAGCTCTTCGCCAGGGGCTCCCGCCCTGGCGCCGCTCGATGGCGGACAACCGGGACAACTGCGCTTGGTACTGGGCGGCTGAAAATCTGGAAATTTACCCTGAGCGGCTGTGACGCACAGCGCTACTGATGAACTGGTCCTGATGGGGCGAGGCTATGTGGCAGATGGGGCAGCGGTACGATGGAGAGCACGATGCACGATGGCAAGAATTGCGGCGAGCATGCACCCCCTCTCACAACGATCGGAACTCAAGCAGATTGCGGCTCCTAATGGTTTACTGTGCCTGGATGGAAGAGAGAGACGGATGGCGAGAAATTGAGAAACATGGGAAGCGAGGCACATGCGGCTAGGCTTTGTGAGGAGGTTGCGGCGCAGGGGTTCCCTGCCCCAAGGCGCAGATTATTAGATGGCGACGCGATCGATGCACCAGCCGTGCGGCATGGGGCGAGGCGAGGCCCCACCAGCGGGCGGGCACCATAATGGAGATGGCGGCTAAGAACGAGGAATGCGGCTACCGGGGATGAGGCTACGGGTTATGCATGCCAGGGGACGGCGGACAAGGCTAATGCGTCATGGCGCATGGGTAAAGAACGGGGAATGAGGCTACGGGAGCTGGCGGGCGCGGCGCGCGCATGGCGGGCGCGGCGCGCGCATGGCGCGCGCGGCGCATGGGGGTTGCATGGCGGCGCTCTGCGCGTGCATGCATGGAGGAGATTGCTGGCGGGCATGGAGGAGATTGCTCGAGGGCGTGGAGGAGATTGCAGGCGGCAGCATGGAAGCGGATGGCGAGAAATTGAGAAACATGGGAAGCGAGGCACATGCGGCTAGGCTTTGTGAGGAGGTTGTGGCGCAGGGGTTCCCTGCCCCAAGGCGCAGATTATAGATGGCGCAGCAATCAATACACTAGCCGTGCGGCATGGGGCGAGGCGAGGCCCCACCAGCGGGCGGGCACCATAATGGAGATGGCGGTTAAGAACGAGGAATGAGGCTACAGGGAGAGGATACGGGTTACAGATGCCAAAGGGGACGGCGGAACAAGGATCAGCCATATGTGTCACGGGGAATGGCTAAAGAACGGGAATGAGGCGGGTGGTACGGGTGCTGGCGCGCATGGAGCGCGGCGCGGCGCATGGAGATCGCATGGCGGCGCCCATGCATGGACGAGATTGCTGGCGGGCATACAGGAGATTGCTGGCGGGCATGGAGGAGATTGCTGGCGGGCATACAGGAGATTGCTGGCGGGCGTGGAGTAGATTGCTGGCGGGCATGGAGGAGATTGCTGGAGCCAATGGCGGCGGCGGGACTAGTAGTAGAACACAGGCGCACACCAACAATGCGTTGCTGTTACTACCTGGGTGGTATAGGGTGGATCTGGGGGCCCAGTGTCCTGTCTAGGTCCAGTGCGTGCGCGCGTGTGGGGGTTTACCCTCACCCCTACCAGGTAGCCAGCCAGTTTCCCACTGAAACTGAGTTTAAGGTGTCGGGCGCTAGCGCCGACACCGGTCTTATACATCATTACTGGTGTCACACAGACTGTAAGATCCATCATCATCAATGTCCTGTTTGCCCCCACATGTTTGCCCCCACACAGGCGTTTTTTTCGCAGAAAGTGTGAAAATTGTCAAATTTCGCACTTTTTTGAGCGAAATCCCCGCGATTAGCCCCCGCAGTTTCCCCCCACATTTCCCGGATTGACCCCGCAGCGGGGTCTGCAGGGTCTGTGGGGGTGCTAATGACACCACTGGCGGGCTGGGCAGATCCATGTTGCCCCCATTTGCATTCAGCACAGCACAAGCCTTGCACGGCACACGCCTCCGCACATGGCACAGCACACAGCACACAGCACAGCACACAGCACAGCACACAGCACAGGACACGCCTGCGCAAAGCACACGCCTCCGCACATGCCACAGCACACGCCTCAGTACACAGCACATCACACGCCTCACGTCTCACACACGCACGACACGCCCCGCACCTCGCGATCCTCTCGTGCTGCATCGTCTTAAGGTAGCTGACCCGCTTCCAGTCAACGCGCAC
>VFSX01000146.1:125000-245000 GCA_016618255.1 Chlamydomonas sp. UWO 241
TCACACACTATTCGAAAGACATCCCAGTGCACGGGTCCTCGTAATACTTGCCGGGGTGTATCGCTCTTAGCAGAACAGGCATTGCCAGTGCATGCGGACGGCCTCATGTAATGCTTGGTTGGTTGGTTGGTTGGTTGGTTGTGTTACCTGACGCTAGGGTTAAGGGGGTCGTCCGGCGCTGGCATTACGGCAACTGGTCGGATCGCGCACGTGCAAGGGCGTTGGGTTCAGGGTAGGGTGCGGGCGGGCGCATAGCGGCACTTGGCGGGGAGGAGGCACAGGGTCATGCACGTGCATGGGTGTTGGGGTTGAGGGTAAAGGTCAGCCGGTGCTTGCTGTGGCGACACCTGACGGGGGGAGGCACAGGGTCGTGCACGTTCATGGGTGTTGGGTTCAGGGTAGGGGTCGGCGGGCGCATATCGGCACCCGGCAAGAGGAGGCACAGGGTCATGCACGTGCATGGGTGTTGGGGCTAAGGGCAAAGGTCAGCCGGTGCTTGCTGTGGCGGCACCAGACGGGGGGAGGCACAGGGTCGTGCACGTGCAAGGGCGTCGGGTTCAGGGTAGGGGTTGGCGCGCGCATACGGCACCTGGCGGGAGGAGGCACAGGGTCGTGCACGTGCGTGGGCGTTCGGGTTGAGGGTACAGGTCGGCCAGCGCATAGCGGCACCTGACGGGGGGGGCACAGGGTCGTGCACGTGCAAGGGCGTTGGGTTCAGGGTAGGGGTCGGCGGGCGCAAAGCGGCGCCTGACGGGGGGAGGCACAGGGTCGTGCACGTGCAAGGGTGTTGGGTTCAGGGTAGGGGTCGGCGGGCGCATATCGGCACCTTGGAAAGAGGAGGCACAGGGTCATGCACATGCATGGGTGTTAGGGTTGAGGGTAAAGGTCGGCCAGCACTTGCTGTGGCTGCACCAGACGGGGGGAGGCACGTGATTGTGCACGTGCGTGGGCGTCGGGTTCAGGGGTAGGGGTCGGCGGGCGCTGACCGCACTTATCTGGATACAAGGAGTCCTGATTCAAGTCCTACAGGCAGGTGAACTTATTTAACTGGGGCGCTGGTGTAGCATACTCGCCTTACTTGTATGTACTACTTGTACTATCTATGAGGCAACTGTTACAACTAGTTCCTTTTGTCCTGTTGTTACAGCAGGTCACCTGGCGGTTCTGCGCCCGAGTCGGCCAGTGCTCCTCCTGCGGCGGCAGTGCCAGGCGTGGACGCAGGGATGCCGAGCGACGGTGGCGCCAGGTGGCGGGCACCTGTGTGGAGGGCAGACGGGTGGATGGGTGTGTGCGTGTCAGGCTGCACATTTGTTCGGCAGTCCGCCATGCGGCGTCCCCATGCGACGCATGGGGGTGCGCGCTCGCATAACGGTGCGCGCACGCACGTGGACGATTGAGTACTAGGATCTCTCAAGCTAGCTCAGAGTCTACTGCACACGCACGCACCTGGCAGCAGCATGCGCATCCACTGAGGCAGCACGCTGGGGGCGGGCGCTGCAGGCTCGGCTGGCGACGCCGGCTGCACCTTGGCGGATGCGTCGAACGACGGCGAGACTGCATGCAGCAACGATCGCGAAATGCAGTGCCTCGGCATCGGCGCAAGCGAGGGGGGACAGGGGGCGAGAGCTCGCAGCGGTCATGCATGCATGATGCATGCATGCATGCAACGCACCAGTGCTGAGGCCCCGATGGCTCCCGATGGACGTCTGGAGCCTTGGGTTCATTCCGATCGCGTGCATGGGTAGGAACCCTGATGCTGCGCTGGAGGTGGCGCTGGTAGACACTGCAGCGGAGCACAGTGAGGAGGCGCGGCGTGCACACAGGCCAGCACCCTCATCTGCCGCAGCCCGCACGCAGCGGGTCAAGACGCCGATTGCTGACATGGGGGGCGGTGGCAGTGACGAGTGCTTGGGTGTTGTTGTTTGTGGCGTTGCCATCCATGGTGTGGATGGTTTTGGCCACCCCAGCAATGGGGATGAGGATCGGGGATCAGGAACCAGGGGAACCCTGAAATTAAATACGCTGATGGGATTTTTTTGAGACTCACACAGAGAACAAGTGGATGCAGTGCGCGCGGTGTGACGAATGCATTTCAAAATGCAAATGAAACGCGGCGTGCACCTTCAGGTCACCTTCTGCCCATGCAATAAAGCAGACACATTAATTCAAATGTTTTTGTGCATGCGCACGCACGTATGCACCCCCCCCCCCCCCCCCCCCTTGCATGCCCCACACCACATTATGCCACGCTTTATCGTCCGTCCGTCTCGTCCGTTGCATCCGTGGTTGCATCACCCGTCCCTGCCGAGCTACTCGGGCTCACCATGCCCGGGGGGAGTGGTGTTACAACGAGACACCCGCCGCTGAGGAACAGGATGTGACTCCTTCCTGTCAGGTAAACGGGGGGATGGGGGGCTTACATCCAATCGACTGTGTGGGCGTCCTGCACTACTTAACTGAGGCGCCACGCCAAAGACACGCCCCCTTCCACCCACCCACCACAGTCACAGTTGCAGTTACATCGGCTCTCTAGAGGAGACTACCTTCTAGTCCTAGTACCACCGCCTAGACCCAAGTCAAGTTCTGGCCCGAACAATTACTTGTGAGGGGCGGTAGCCACCAGCGGGCTGCCTCCCCCCCCCCCCAATGCACACTATCTTAAAGACTGCAGCAACTGTCCTCGCGCACCCCCATTTGCATCCACACTGCACGCAACCTCTGTGCATGACACAGCGTCCCACTCACGCCCTACACCACTACCACGTCCGTCCCACGTCGCCCCATTCACACCCATCGCTGCGGCTGACCTCCCCACCCCCACACGACACACGTACACCCTCTTGCACGACACATGTGCACCCTCTCGACTACCCCACATACACCGCCTGCCCTTCCTATAGTTGCTGCACCTGCGCTGCCTCCGTACGCGCCGTCTGCCCGCCTCTGCCCAGCCTCTGACAGCCTCTGGCCGCTGCCAGCCTCTAGCCTATGCCCGCCTCTGGTCTCTGCCAGCCTCTGGTCTCTGGCCTCTGGCCTCTAGCCTCTGGCCTCTGGCCTCTGGCCTGTGGCCTCTGGCCTCTGGCCTCTGGCCTCTGGCCTCTGGCCTCTGGCCTCTGGCCTCTGGCCTCTGGCCTCTGGCCCCTGCCAGCCTCTGGCCTCTGCCAGCCTCTGGCCTCTGCCCAGCCTCTGCCCAGCCTCTGACAACCTCTGGCCTTTGCCAGCCGCGTCTGCCCGCCTCTGGTCTCTGCCAGCCGCTGGCCTCTCGCCAGCTGGGCTCTCGACAGCTGGCCTCTGCCTGCCTTTGGCCTCTGCAGAGGCAGCTGCCTCTGGCCCCTGCCAGCCTCTGGCTTCTGCCCGCTTCTGGCCTCTGGCCTCTGCCAGTCGCCTCTGCCAACCTCCCGACCACCCCACAGTCAGCGCATGCCCTTCCTCTGCCAACCTCTGCCAGCCTCAGCCCGCCTCTGCCCGCCTCTGGCCTCAGGCCGCTCACAAGCCTCTGGCCTCTGGCCTCTGCCCGCCTCTGGCCTCTGGCCGCTCACAAGCCTCTGGCCTCTGGCCTTTGCCCGCCTCTGGCCTCTGGCCACTCGCAAGCCTCTGGCCTCTGGCCGCTCGCAAGCCTCTGGTCTCTGGCCTCTGCCCGTCTCTGGCCTCTGGCCGCTCGCAAGCCTCTGGCCTCTGGCCTCTGCCCGCCTCTGGCCTCTGGCCGCTCGCAAGCCTCTGGCCTCTGGCCGCTCGCAGGCCTCTGGCCTCTGGCCTCTGCCCGCTTCTGGCCTCTGGCCGCTCGCAAGCCTCTGGCCTCTGGCCTCTGCCCGCCTCTGGCCTCTGGACGCTCGCAAGCCTCTGGCCTCTGGCCTCTGCCCGCCTCTGGCCTCTGGCCGCTCGCAAGCCTCTGGCCTCTGGCCTCTGCCAGCCTCTGGCCTCTGGCCTCTAGACTCTGACCTCTGACCTCTGGCCTCTAGACTCTTGCCTCTGCCCGCCTCTGGCCTCTGGCCTCTCGCAAGCCTCTGGCCTCTGGCCTCTGCCAGCCTCTGGCCTCTGGCCTCTAGCCTCTGGCCTCCAGCCTCTGGCCTCCAGCCTCTGGCCTCTGGCCTCTGGCCTCTGCCCGCCTCTGGCCTCTGCCCGCCCCTGGCCTCTGCCCGCCTCTGGTCTCTGCCCGCCTCTGGACTCTGCCCGCCTCTGGACTCTGCCCGCCTCTGGCCTCGGCCCGCCTCTGGCCTCGGCCCGCCTCTGGCCTCGGCCCGCCTCTGGCCTCGGCCCGCTTCTGGCCTCGGCCCGCCTCTGGCTTCTGCCCGCCTCTGGCCTCTGCCCGCCTCTGGCCTCTGCCCGCCTCTGGCATCTGCCCGCCTCTGGCATCTGCCCGCCTCTGTCCTCTGTCCTCTGCCAGTTGCCTCTGTCCGCCTCTGGCCTCTTCCAGCCTCTAGCCTCTGGCCGTCTCTGGCCTCTGGCCTCTTGCCAGCTGGCCTCTCGCCAGCTGGCCTCTCGCCAGCTGGCCTCTGCCTGCCTCTGGCCTCTGGCCTCTTGTCAGGCAGCCACTGGCCTCTGGCTGCCTCTGGCCGCTGGCCTCTCGCGAGCCTCTGCAAATCTGCCTCTGCCAGCCTATAGGCTCTCGCCAGCTGGCCTCTCGTCAGCCAGCCTCTGGCCTCTGCCCACCCCTGGCCTCTCGCAAGCCTCTGGCCTCTGCCAGCCTCCTGACCACCCCACAGTCAGCGCTTTCCCTTCTTGGAGCGCCTGCCCTGCCTCCGTTCACACCCTCTGCCAGCTGGCCAGCCCCCCGGCCACCCACAAATTAGCGCTTGCCCTTCTTCTTGGAGCGCCTGCCCGTGCCGCCCTGCCCCTTGCCCGCGCCCTTCTTAGCCTTGGCCTGCTGCCCGCCCCCGCCGCCGCCGCCGCCCCAGCCGCCGCCGCCGCCGCCGCCGCCGCCGCCGCTGCCGCCAGCTGATGCGTAGCGACGCATCTCCTCCCGCATCGCTTGCTCCCTCCGAGCCTGCTCCCTCGCCGCCGCCCCTGGTGCGCCTGTGTGTGTGCGGCAGTGGTTCCGTTAAGGATCTTGGGAAAATGGGTGTCTCAAGCCGGGCCTCACGCTCATTTCGCCAATCTCAACCGGACACGCCAGCCCGATTCAGCCAATCTCAACCCGAAAGTGCACTTTGTCGGGTTGCGGGTTGGCTATCGGAAACACTGGTGTACGGTGTGTGTGTGTGTGTGTAAGGGATGCGGAGGATACATAGGGGAGAGAGTGAGACAAGAGGTAGCAAGATAACGAGAGGGACAGAAAGAGAGAGAGCACCCGCCGCGCCTCCTCCCTCGCTCTTGCCCCGTGCACATGCATGTGTGTGTGCAGTGTGGGTGTGTGTGGGTGTGGGTGTGGGTGTGGGTGTGGGTGAGAGAGAGAGAGAGAGAGAGAGAGGGGAGAGACGCAGAGAGGTCCTGCCGCGCCTCCTCCCTCATCATCGCCTCGCGCATGCCTGCGTGTGTGAATGCATACGTGTGTGCGTGTGTGTGTGTGTGTGTGTGTGTGTGTGTGTGTGTGTGTGTGTGTGTGTGTGCGTGCTTGTGTATGTTTGCGTGTGTGTGTATGTGTGTGTGTGTGTGTGTGTGTGTGTGCGTACGTTGGTGTGTGTGTGTGTGTGTGTGTGTGCGTTGGTGTGTGTGTGCGTATGTAAGTGTGTGTGGTCTCCAGATCCCTTACGTTGTATGTATTGCGTATCCAGCAAGCCCCTGTCGCAAGAGGAGCCATCACACATCCACACCCGCACCCTTGGAAGCTTGAAACCGCTCCTCCAATAGCAAGAGCACCAAATCTGACATGGCGGGCCCGCTGCTCGGCCACGGGCCGCTGCACGCACATGGGGCCCGCACGAGCAGGTCTCTCTGGATCCCTCTGGTGGTCGTGCTCTTCGCCGGCTCGCTGGCGATGGAGTGGTTCACGCTCGAGGCGAGAATTCGCGAGGTGGAGGTGCACGTGGTGGAGCACAAGATCGCTCGAGGTGCGCGTGGCAGGCGGGCGCTAGTACTAGCCTAGGCTCCAGGGAATCGATCAGAGCGGTCCCACCCTGCGCGCATGGGCGGTTCAAGGTGCAGGTGCACAGCAGTCGGATGCCATCAGATGCCATCGTTGATGTGGCTGGCGAGCATGCAGGCATGCGGGCATCACATGCGCAACCATGCATGGGGCACAGGTGCATGCATGCACACGCGCACGCCGGCTTCACTCCATGGCAAGGTGCACTTGGCCTGCATGGGGGCCTTGCACATCCCCTGTAGCGTCTCCTGGCACCTAGCACCCACCCCCTGCTGAACACGCACACACACACTCACACATGCCAGCTTACCAGCATATTACGCCAGCAGAGGTGTCCAGTGGACTGTAATTTTGACCAGCATCAACCCGTTTCTGAACCCCGTATTCACCCACGCCACTACTACAGCCGAGGACATGGCAAGAATGAAGGCACAGCAGGGTGTGACACACACACACACACACACACGCACGCACGCATGCATGCACACACACAGACACACACGTGCACACACGCACGCACACACACAAAAAAAGCCCCCCCACCACCACCACCGCCACACACATGCAGCTGACGACATGACGAGCGTCAAAGATGCAGCGGAAGCGGCAGTGCGCGCGGCGGCCGCAACGGCGTCCAAAGAAGTGGGGCGGGCCCGCAGCGACCTGGAGGCGTCGCAGGGGGCGCTAGACTCGCGGGTGGGTAACGGGGGTAGCCCTTGGAGGGGTTTGGAAGTGTGTGGGGTGTGGGGGGGAATGGGGGGGGGGAGTGGGAATGTGTCGGGGGGGGGGGCAGCGACGTGAAGGCTTCGCAGGGGGCGCTCACGGGTGGGTATAGAGGCCACCGCCCTGAAGGCCACACACACACTCCCCCCCGTAACTGACGGACCGGGCCCCGTCCCCGACACACTCTCCCCCGCAGATCACGGAAACAGAGGCCATCCGCGGAACCAGAGGCTATCGCGGAAACAGAGGCCGCCGTCTCCTTCCCTGCACGCACACACACACACACACACACACACACTCCCTTGCACCCGGCCGCCGTCTCCTTCCCTGCTCCCATCCACACACACACACACACACACACTGCCTTGCATCCCCCACAGATCACGGAAACAGAGGCCATGCACGCGGCAACCGTCCTCAAGGCTGTGTGCATGCGCCGTCGCCTCCCTGCACAAACACACACACACACACACACACACACACTCTCTTTGTGTCCCCGCAGATCACGGAAACAGAGGCCATGCACGCGGCAACCGTCCTCAAGGCTGTGTGCATGCGCCGTCGCTCCCCTGCACACACACACACACACACTCCCTTTGTGTCCCCGCAGATCACGGAAACAGAGGCCATGCATGCGGCCTCCGTCCTCAAGGCTGATCGGGAGAGGGAGCGCATGTCAGGGCAGGTCACCGGGGTGAGTTGGTGGGGGTCTGTTGGTTGGTGCGGGTCTGTTGTTGGCGGTATGTTGGTTGTGGGGTGGTGGGTGGTGGGTTGTGAATGGCTGGTGGCACACACACACACACACACACACACATTCAGCTTAAGCAGTCTCTTGCCGAGGTTCGCCGAGTCATCAATTGACACTCTCCCACACACACGCACACACAAACACATACACAGTCACACTCACACGCCCCGCCCCCCCCCCCTACACACACACACGCAGCTCAAGCAATCTCTCGCCGAGGTCCGCTCCGTCATTAACGAAGTATCAGACGCAGCCGCACGGGTGGTTAAGGTCGAGGCGACCGCCGAAGCGAATGCTGACGACCTGAGGCGCATTTCGGTGAGTGGCCAGAGAGGGCCTCTATGAGAGAGAGAAGGAAAGAGATAGAAAGAGAGAGGGGGGAGAGGGAGAGAAGGGGGGTAGAAGAACAGTGGCTGCACGTGTGTTCAAGGTCGAGGCGACCGCTGAAGCGAATGCTGACGACCTCAGGCGCATTTCAGTGAGTGGCGAGAGAGGGAGAGAGAGCGAGAGACAGGGGGGGGGGAGGCGGAAAGAGAGACATAGAGAGGGCTTTCAGATGGCGCGAGGGGAGGCAAGCGCAGCCGAAAGTGTGGTCAAGGTCGAGGCGACCACCGAAGCGGCTGCTGACGACCTCAGGCACATTTCGGTGAGTGGCAAGAGACGGATAGAGAGAGAGAGAGAGGGGGGGGGGGGGGGGGGGAGGCGGAAAGATAGACAAAGAGAGGGCTTTAAGATGGCGCGAGGGGGGGGAACAGATGCAGCCGCCCATGTGTTTAAGGTCAAAGCGACCACTGAAGCGACCGCTGACGACCTCATGCACATTTTGGTGAGTTGCGGGAGACGTGGAGAGAGAGTGGGTGACGTGAAACTGACCAACTCCCAACCTACCCGCGACCGGGCACAACTGACCCCCAGTCTGACCACCCACGCTCAGGACGACGTCGCCGCGCTGCGTGCAGCCGGCGGGCTGCCCGCGGCAGGCAGGCTGCTTACTTACGCCCGGAAGCTGCCTATGTATGCCCGCAACCGACCACACAACTGACCCGCGGCTGGGCACACCCGACACTCGAATTACCCGCCCACTCACAGGATGACGTCGCCGCGCTGCGCGCAGCCGGGGGTCTGCCCGCGGCCGGCCTACTGTGCGCAACTGACCCGCAACTGACCCCACAACTGACCCCACAACTGCCCACCCACGCGCACCCAAGGGGGCTGCCCGCGACGGGCTGCTCTCACCAACAGGCCCGCAAGCTGCATGCTCTGCCCGCAACCGACCACACAACTGACCCGCGGCTGGGCACAACTGACCCCCACTCTGACCACCCACGCTCAGGACGACGTCGGCGCGCTGCGTGCAGCCGGCAGGCTGCCCGCGGCCGGCTGCCCACCAACACGCCCGCAAACTGCCCGCCTCTGCCCGCAACCTACCACACAACTGACTCGGGGCTGGGTACACCCGACACCCAAATTACCCGCCCACTCGCCGCACAATGTCGCCGCGCTGCGCGCATCCGGCGCGCTGCCCGCGACTGGCTGCCCTCACCAACACGCCCGCAAACTGCCTGCTTTGCCCGGAACCTACTACACCAATGCCCCGGGGCTGGGCATAACCAACACCCAAATTACCCGCACACTCGCCGCACGATGTCGCCGCGCTGTGCGCGTGCGGGGGGCGGCCCGCGGCCGGCCTACTGTGCGCAACTGACTCGCGACTCAACACACAACTGACTCACCTCTGGGCAGTCTTGGCCACCCACCCCAACTGCCAACACACGCTCAGGACGACGTCGCCGCGCTGCGCGCATCCGGCGAGCTGCCCGCGACAGGCTCCGCACCAACACACCCGCAAGCTACATGCGACTGGCACACAACTGACCCCGCAACTGACCCTGACCCCACAACTGACCACGCAACTGCCCACGCACTCGCAGGACGACGTCGCCGCGCTGCGCGCATCCGGCGGGCTGCCCGCAACAGGCAGTGGCGCTGGTAGCATGGCTGGCGCCGGGGTGGGCGCTGCCCCAGACACCAAGCGCGTGCTTGGCCAGGTGGCTCAGGTGCGCGTTTGTGTGGGTGGGTGTGGGTGTGTGGGGGTCGGGGTGTGGGTGGGGTGGGGGTGGGGGTGGGTGGGTGAGTGCGTGCTTGTATGTGTTTGCGTGTGTGTGTGTGCACCAATAACAGCAATAGCAGCAGCAGCAGTAACAACAACAACAACAACAACAACAGCAGCAGCAGCAGCAACAACACCAACACCAGCACCAGCACAAACACCAACACACACCAACGACAACAGCAGCAGCAACAGCAGCAGCAGCAGGCAGCAGCAGCAGCAGCAGGCTGTCCTTCCGTCCTCTCCCAACACACACACACACACACACGCATGCATGCATGCACACACTCACACACAGGTGGCGAGTGAGGTGATGGCAATGCAGAGCCCCTTCCAGCTGTCTCCCTGGTTACGACCACACACACACACACATGCACATGCACACACACACGCACACATGCACACACACACACACACGCGCACACACACGCGCACAGGTGGCGAGTGAGGTGATGGCTATGCAGGAACGCCTGACAGCTGTCGAGCGTCAGCTGGCGCGCATTCTGGCCGCTGGATCGGGCGCAGGCATCGTCGTGGCCCCACTAGAGACCTCCGCATCCAAGGTGCTGTTTGACTGTTTTGTTAGCTGCCTGCTACTAGCTTGCTAGCTGCTTGCTTGCTGCTGATTTGCCACATTCCTTCGTCCTGCCTGCTGGCTAGCTGCTACCTGCTGCATTCTTTCTTCCCGCTTGCTGCCCCCTCCTTGCTTGGTAGCTGCTTGCTGGCTGCTTGCCAGTCGCTTTGCTAGCTGCTTGCCTCCTCCTACTCCATGGTGTTTCTAGCTGCTCGACAGCTGCTTGACAGCTGCTCGACAGCCGCTCGACAGCTGCTCGACAGCCGCTCGACAGCTGCTCGACAGCCGCTCGACAGCTGCTCGACAGCCGCTCGACAGCTGCTCGACAGCCGCTCGACAGCTGCTCGACAGCCGCTCGACAGCTGCTCGACAGCCGCTCGACAGCCGCTCGACAGCTGCTCGACAGCCGCTCAACAGCTGCTCGACAGCTGCTCGACAGCTGCTCGACAGCTGCTTGACAGCTGCTTGCTACAGAAGTACCGCCCTCTAACTGTCCCTGCAACTGCCCCGTTTCCAGGGCTCTGCCACCGCCACGGCCACACGCGCGCTGCCCTCTACCCGACACTTGTAGCTGATCTCTTTCTGGGAATGTGCCACAGACGTTACGCCCTCAAACTGTCACCGCAACTGCCCCCTTTCCAGGAGCCTGCCACCGCCACAGCCACAGGCGCGCTGCCCCTGCGCATGGGGGCCTCGGTCCTCTCAGGCGTGTCAAACGACGCCCCAGCTGCCGCCGCCGCAATCCATCGGCTGCCTTCGGATGTCGCCGGTGGGGAGCGCGCGCACAACGACGCAGCGGTCGATGAGGTGGGTGGCATGACGCACACACATACACGCACACGGACAGGCACCCCAGGTGTGGGCGTTTCTACCAGTTTACACAGTTCACACCATGATCTCCACCACTACGCACGGCCTGTGGGACTTATCATGACTCATCGTGCAAGACATTTGGTTTCAGCTGCACACACACACACACGCACACACACACACACGACGCACACATGGAGACAAACTGTAAGAAGCGCTTCATTACTTCTGTGCTGCGCTGACGCTCTTCTTTCTTCCTCTGCCCACACACACACACACACACACACATACACGACAGCCACATAGACACACACTGTGCATTTCGTAGTTCCTGTGCTGCACTGAAGCCCTCCTCTCCGTTCCTCTGCCTCCCACAGATGGCGACGGGCAAGCGCGGCACGTTCGGCGACGCGAGCGACGTCCCGGACGCAGCTTCCTCCGGCACGCCCCACGCTGCGGCGGCAGGCGGTGGCCTCGGCGGCGCTGGCATCCTAGGCGGGACGGGCGGCCTGGGCGGCATGGGCAGCGGCGCGGGCAGCGGCCTCGGCGGCACAGGCGGCGGCACAGGCGGCGGCACGGGCAGCGGCACGGGTCGCGACGCGGCCGGCGGCACGGGCGTCTTCGACGGCACGGGCATCCTCGACGGCACGGGCGTCCTGGGCGGCATGGGCAGCGGCAGCGGCACGGGCAGCGGCGGCGGCGGCACAGGCGGCGGCACGGGCAGCGGCGCCGCCGGCGGCGCGCTGGCGATCGGTGGCGCGGGCACGGGCGCGGGTACGCTCTCCGGGAGCGAGGGCGTCTCTACCGGGGGGCTCGCGTCTGCGTCTGGCACTGGCAGCGCAGCGGCAGGAACGGGCGCGGGCGCGGGCACGGGCGCGGGCACTGGCAAGGGCATCGCCATGGCGCGAGGCGCAGGCGCGAGCGCGGGCGAGGGCGCGAGCGCGGGCGTGGGCGCGGGCTTGGGCTTGGGCGCAGGGGCTGGCGGCGTTGCGGCAGCAGGCGCGGGCGCGGGCGGTGGGCCGGTGGACGATTGGGCAGTAGACGGCGCGCTCAAGGTGTGGACGGTGTGGAGTGTGTGGGGGTGTGGAGTGTGTGGGGTGTGGACGGGGTCCTCTCAGGTGTGTCAAACGACGCCCCAGCTGCCGACGCCACTAGTGGTGACTGTGGCGGCAGGAGGAGGACAACGCTCGCATTCGCTCCCAAATACCCAGAGGCGGACGACACACTCGAGGTGCATGTGGGATTGCAGGGGAGGTTGGGCAGCAACCTCCCCTGCAAACAGTGTACCGCTTGGGGCCACTCTCACGCAGGTGCTCCACAAGCACAGCCTGATCGAAGGCGTCGGTCGGCGCGAGGGGGGGGGGCCGCCTTGGCGAGTGCAGCCCTCTCTCGCTCTTGCTCCCTCTCCCTCTCTCTCACCCTGTCTCATTGTCACTCACAGGTGCTCCGCAAGCACAGCCTGATTGAAGGCATCGGCCGGCGCTAGGGGGGCACCGCCTTGGCGCGCGCAAGTCGCTCTCACTCTCGCTCCCTCTCACTCTCTCTCGCCCATTCTCCCTCACTCACTCTCCAACGCAGGTGCTCCGCAAGCACAGCCTGATTGAAGGCATCGGCAGCGACGGCGCAGACGCAGGCGCAGACTCTGTCTCCCTCTCGCCCCCTCTCCCTCTCTCCCTCTCTCTCACCCTTTCTCACTCTCTCACACGCAGGTGCTCCGTAAGCACAGCCTGATCGAAGGCATCAGAGGTGACGGCGCGGACGCAGGCGTGGACCTGGTCCCCCCGGTCCGTTCCCACGGCGTGACCGAGGACCCGGCCACCGGCGCTGGCGCGGGCGCGGCCGTCACGTCGTCTGACGCTGCGCTCGTTACGAAGCCGCACGCTGACGGCGGCAGCGACAAGGCGGACACGGGCGCGGCAGGCGCAGCGGCGCTCGGGGCGACGACAGAGTCATCGGACGACGTGCTTGTGGCCAAGCCGCACTCTGATGAGGACGGCGCCGACGCCGTGACGGACGCGGGAGGTGCAGGCGCGACGACGCAGTCTTCAGACGCCGCTTTCGTGACCAAGCCGCGGCTGGATGACGCCGACGCCGATGCCATCACCGGAACCACCGGCGGCGCCACCCACAGCGCCGCCTGGCGCGCGGCCGCCGGCAGCAGCGGCGGAGCCGAGGACGACGCCTCTGGCACCACTGGGGGCGGCGGTGCCGCCGCGAGGGCTGCCGGCGGCGTCGCCGCGAGGGCTGCGGGCGGTGGCGACCTGATCATCGGGGGTGGCATCGGAGGCGGCATCGGGCGCGGCGCTGTCGGTGGCAGCGGCGTCGGTGGTGGTGCCGTCGGCGGGGGCATCGACGCGGTCGGTGGTGTGGGAGGCATGAGGGCCCTGCCGCTGCGGCGCACGACGCCCGACGTGCCGGACGACACCCTCGGGGCAGTCGGCGGCCGCACGGCCGGCGGCGCAGGCGAAGATGGCGCGGGGGGCGAGGTTGCCACCACGACCGTCGCGCGCTCGGACGACGTGCTGCACGCCACGTCCCTCCCCTCGGCCACCGCCGCCGCGGGCGGCGACGCGCTCGGCGACGAGGGGGGCGAGGTCGCCACCACGACCGTCGCGCGCTCGGACGACGTGCTGCACGAGACAGCCGTCGCCGCGGCGGTGAGCGCCGACGACGACCTGCACTCGACGCACGCAATCACTGAGAGGGCCGCCGACGCGCTCCGAGCCGCCTCTGGCGCCGCGGCGACGGCCCGCGCCGACGACCCCCTCCGCGCCTCAGCTCACTCGGCCGATGCGATCCGCGCGGCTCACGCGGGCTCCGTCGACGCTCTGCGCTCCTCCGGGACGGTCGCGCGGTCCGATGACGCCCTGCGCACGCTGCGTGCCGGACACGCTATCGGCGCCGGTGGCGGCGCCGCTGCGTCGACTCTAGAGCGGCTGTCCGCAGGTGTGTGCGGGGCGGGGGGGGAGGGGCAGTGCTTTTTCAATTGATTCTTGCAGCCTTAAAGTATATTGTGGTCGATCCAATGACGCCCTGCACACGCTGCGTTCCGGACATGCTACCGGCGCTGGCGGCGGCGCCGCTGCGTCGACTCTAGAGCGGCTGTCCGCAGGTGTGTGGGGGGGGGGGGGGGGGGGGGGCAGTGCTTTTTCAATTGATTCTTGCAGCCTTAAAGTATATCGTGGTCGATGCGGTGACGCCCTGCACACGCTGCGTGCCGGACACGCTACCGGCGCTGGCGGCGGCGCCGCTGCGTTGACTGCAGAGCAGCTGTCCGCAGGTGAGGGGGGAGGGGAGGAGGGGCAGAGCTTCAATTGATTCTTGCAGCCTAAACGTGTATAGCGGTCGATCCGGTGACGCCCTGCACACGCTGCGTTCCGGACACGCTACTGGCGCTGGCGGCGGCGCCGCTGCGTCGACTCTAGAGCGACTGTCCGCAGTTGAGGGGGGGGGGGGCAGTGCTTATTCAAGTGATTCTTGCAGCCTAAAAGTGTATCGCGGTCGATCCGATCACGCCCTGCACACGCTGTATTCCGGACATGCTACCAGCGCCGTCGGCAGCGCCGCTGCGTCGACTCTAGAGCGGCTGTCTGCAGGTGTGTGTGTGTGGGGCGACAACAGGCGCGCATTCGGTTGGCGGCAAGGGCCACCCCTTCCCTCCCTCACCCACGTTCTACCCCTCCCCCTTACCTCTCTCTCTCTCGCCCTCTTTCTCCCTGTCTCTCTCTATCTATCTCTCTCTCTCTGCTCAGGTGCGCATTCAGTCGGTGTCAAGGGCCGCCTCGCCCCGTCCCTCACTCACTCACCACTCCTCCCACCCACCCACCACCCACCAACCCACCAACCCGACAATAGGCGCGCATTCGGTTGGCATCTAGGGTCACCCCTTCCCTCCCTCACTCACGCTCCACCACTCTTCCCAACGACTCTCTCTCCCCCCCCTCTTACCCTTGGGCATTCGGTTGGTGGAAACGGCCATCCCGCCCCGTGCCTCCACCCTCCACCACT
Organism: Chlamydomonas sp. UWO 241; assembly: GCA_016618255.1. NCBI lineage: Eukaryota > Viridiplantae > Chlorophyta > Chlorophyceae > Chlamydomonadales > Chlamydomonadaceae > Chlamydomonas > Chlamydomonas priscui. Next base: position 139,996 of record VFSX01000146.1, read on the forward strand.
CCACCTACCGATTCTCCCCCACACACCCACCCACCCACCCACCCACCCACAAACCCGACAACAGGCGCGCATTTGGTTGGCGGCAAGGGCCACCCCTGCCCTCCCCCACCCACGCCCCCCCCTCCTCACGAATTCCCCCTCCCCCTCCCTCTCTCTCTACTCAGGTGTGCATTCAGTCGGTTGCAAGGGCCGCCTCACCCCTCGCCCACCACTCCTCCCAACAACTCTCTCTCCCCCCCCCCTCCCTCCCTCTCTCTCTGCTCAGGCGCGCATTCGGTTGGCGGAAAGGGCCACCCCATCCCTCCCTCACCCTCGCTCTACCCCTCCCCCGTACGACTTTCTCTCTCTCGCCCCTGCTCAGGCGCGCATTCGGTTGACGGCTACGGCCGCCCCTTCCCTCCGCAACCCACGCTCTACCCCTCCCCCTTACGACTTTCTCTCTCTCTGTCTCTCTCTCTCCCCCTCCCCTCCCTCTGCTCAGGCGCGCATTTAGTTGGCGGCAAGGGCAGCCTCGCCCAGTCACTCACTCACTCAGTCACGCCTCCCACCCACCCACCACCCACCCACCCCGACATCAGGCGCGCATTCGATCGGAGGCTACAGCCGCCCCGCCCCGTGCCACCACCCTCGACCACTCCGCCTACCGACTCTCCCCCCACCCACCCACCTCATCCACCCCCCAACACGACAATAGGCGCGCATTCGGTTGGCGGACAGGGCCGCGCCGCATCGGCACGTGACCACCACTCCTCCCAACAACTCTCTCGCCCTCCCCCCCTTCCCCCTCCCTCTCTCTCTACTCAGGCGCGCATTCAGTCGGTGGCCAGGACCGCCCCTTCCCTCCCTCGCCCACGCTCCCCCCCTCCCCCTTACGACTTCTCTCTCCCCCGCTCTCTCTTTCTCTCTCCCTCCCTTTCAGGTTTGCAATCAGTCGGTGTCAAAGGCCGCCTCACCCCTCGCCCACCACTCCTCCCAACCACTCTCTCTCTCTCCCCCCCCCCCCTCCCTCTCTCTCTGCGCAGGCGCGCATTCGGTTGGCGGACAGGGCCACGCCGCATCGGCACGTGACCGTTGGCAGTCGGAGATGGAACACAGCGGTGCATTGAAGCAGGGTGAGGGCGCAGTGCGTTGCTGTGTGTGTGTGTGTGTGCGTATGAGTGTGGCTGGTTTTGCAGTGTGGCGTGCGCCTATGTTGGTGTATATGATGTGTGTGTGTGTGTGTGTGTGTGTATGTGCACGTGTCTGCGCATGACCGGTGGCAGTCTGAGGTGGAACACAGCGGTGCATTGAAGTAGGGTGAGGGCGCAGTGCGTTGCTTTGTGTGTGTGTGTGTGTGTGTGTGTGTGTGTGTGCGTGCGTGCGTGTGCGAGCGTGTCTGAATGTGTGTGTGTGGGGGGATCTTGTCGGCGCATGACCGGTGGCAGTCAGAGCTGGAGCATTTAAACAGGGTGCGTGCATGCTGTGCTGGCGGCCATGCGAGTACGCGGCCTTGCATGGTTGGTTCAACAGTGTGTCAAACGCCTGTTGGTGTCCTATTAGGCGTGTGCTTGTCACCTCCCATCAGGATCGCTGCTTCAAAGAGAGGAAGCCGGGAGCTTGCCAAAATTGTGCCCCCAGTTCAGTGTCCCCTGGGAAGGAATGCAGTAAAATTCTGTATTTCCCGGCTCAAGCAACTTTGATCGCTCGTACCAGGCGCAATACATAGCGGACGTTCACGCAGCGCGTGCCGTTGCGCTGCTTTCGGCGAGAGCTTTCCAGCGCAACCGTTCGCGCCCTCTCCCACCAAGTGTGGGGTGGTTTTCTAGGAAGGGGGAAACCCGGCCCCGAGCTGTATACGTCTTGCAGGGGGATCACTGCCCTAGTTGCCACCTCCCGTCATGCTGACTGTCTCAAAGCACGCAACCAGGAAGTCGGCCATGTCCCTAAACCCTAAACCCCAACTCCTAAACCTAGGACATGGCCGACTTCCTGGTGGCGTGCTTTGAGGACCTGGAATAGAGCGGCCTTGGCTTCGCATGTGATGCGCCTTCCATATGTATTGACAGGAGACTTCCAGGGGAGCTCTGCTCTCTTGAGAAGCACGATAACACGCACACACACACACACACACACACACACACGCACGCACACGTGCACGCACGCACAAACACACACACACGCACGCACAAACACGCACGCACATCCCCACCCCACCCCACACCCCACACACCCCACCCTCGCCCCACGCCCACACACATGTACACCCCCCTGCCCGCAGCACAAGAAAACGGCGCGAATGTCGGGATGGACGACGGAGGCGCCACAGCTGGCTCCTTCACCGCCGACGGCGGCGGTGGCAGCGCGCTGCGCGGCGTCGCGCGGTGATCCCGCTGCGCGCACGCGCACACGTATGTGGCGTGGACACTGCTAGCGGTGGTCGCGGCAGTGGCGATGCGGCGCTGGTGCTAGAGCCTGGGCGCGGTGGCGGTGGCGGCGGCGGCGGCGAGCTGCGTCGCGCGGTGATCCCGCTGCGCGCACGCGCACGCGCATGTGGCGTGGACACTGCTAGCGGTGGTAGCAGCAGTGGCGATGCGGCGCTGGTGCTAGAGCCTGGGCGCAGTGGCGGCGGCGGCGACGCGCTGCGTACGTCAGGGGATGATGGCGCGTTGCGCGGCGTCGCGCGGTGATCCCGCTGCGCGCGCACGGGGTGTGAGCCACCATTTTTGACATAAAGCCCCCGGTTCCCTGTTGCTCAGGGCCTGGGCGGGTGCAGTGGGGCGGGGTAGGTGGGGCGGGGGGGGGGGACTGTGTTCTTTGGCTTGGCCAGCTGCAGCTCCTCTCTTTAGGGTAGCCAGGCCGCTTTGGGGTCTGCTGGGGTTCGGTGAAGTTGGGTCTGTCCTCTGAGGTTGGGTTGGGATCAATAAGTGGGCAGCACATGGGTTCGGATGGTTGCAACCCAACTGGGTCTACAGGTCCTCTGGGGTTGGGTTGGGCCCTCGATCAATAAGTGGCCAGCACATGAGGTTAGACTGGATTTCATGAAACCATGAAATGAAACGATCAGCCCTGGGGCAGGCGACTGGCCCTGAAGCGTGGGCCACGTCTGCCGTGTCCTGGCATGTAAGCGAGTGCCGCTCGATCTGGTGCGTCCAAGCTGCTGCTGGATATAATACGAGTCGGACGATGCATTTCAACAGCGATCAGCACAGAGAGAAGAAGCTGCCTACACCACCTGTCCGTCAAACCACCCGTTCATCTCTCTACCAGCTGCCCCCCGCCCCCCCCAAACACCCTCGCGCAGTCGAACTCGTACACTCCCCAGATTCCCTAGATGATACTGCGCGCCACCAGGACGTTGGCAGCACAAACAAGCGCCCAAATACTGCGACTCCCTAGGTCTTGCAGCTCCAGAGTGTAAAGCGCGCCAGGTCAGACTCGGTTGCAAGCAGGTCTTTGAAGGCAAGGTCACAGTGTTAGGGGGCTGACGAGGGACTCTCCCCTCAGGCTGAGACCCACACAACGTCTAGTCTAAGGGCCACAGCCCTGGTCCCGTAACACAGGCCGGAAAGAACCTTTCCAGATTCCTCGCACCCACACAGGTAGCTTGGATTGCGGCAGCCGTGAATGTCGAGGCTGTGCATGCTCCCCATGGCGTCCTTAGACGATGTCGCGCTCTACAAGGACGCCCGCCACCAGGCGCCCGTTCACCTCCTGCCCTTACATCACACAACATATATACATGCTGCACGGCACCACTACCTCGAAGCACACTCCTCGTGACAAAGCGCACCGAGCCCACACGCGCGAACAAAGGCTGCTCAGATGATGTCGCGCGCGACTAAAATGTCCGTCACCAGGCGCTCGTTCACGTCGTCCCCGCCCATACAGCACGCAGTAAAGCATATACATGCTGCACGGCAACACCGCCCCCAAGCGCACTCTCATGAGACAGCGCACGCAGTCTACACGCGTGTACAACGGCTGCTCAGATGATGTCGCGCGCGACCAGGATGTCCGTCACCAGGCGCTCGTACACGTCCTCCTGCCCATACAGTATGCAGTTGCGCGCGCACGCCCACACGTAGCCTGGGGAGAGCAGCGGAGATGCGCCGCATGCGCACAGTGGGGGCAACACTACGCCCAGGTCCTCCACCTGTGCGTGTGTGTGCGCGTGTGTGTGTGTGTATGGTGGGTGGGAGGAGAGGGGTGCTGTGGGGGAGCACGATGCACAGCTCACCTGTGCGTGTGTGTGTGTATGGTGGGAGGAGAGGGGCGCCGTGGGGGAGCACACTGCACAGCTCACCCACCTGTGTGTGCGCGTGTGTGTGTGAATGGTGGGAGGAGAGGGGCGCCGTGGGGGAGCACAGCTCACCTACCTGTGTGTGTGTGTGTGTGTGTGTTTGGTGGGTGGGAGAGGGGCGCCGTGGGGGAGCACGATGCACAGCTCGCCTACCAGTGTGTGTGTGTGTGTATGGTGGGAGGAGAGGGGCGCCGTGGGGGGGCACAGCTCACCTACCTGTGTGTGTGTGTGTGTGTTTGGTGGGTGGGAGAGGGGCGCCGTGGGGGATGCACAGTTCACCTACCAGTGTGTGTGTGTGTGTGTGCTTGTGTGTAGGGAGGGGGGGAGGGGTCGCGTAGTTGGGGCAGGATGCACCCAGGGGCGACGCACGAGCTCTGCGCGTGGAGGACAGGAGCAGACAGACGGGCTTTGCCGCGGCCGATTGCGTATCATATTAAGCATCTAGGCAGCGTGCTTGTGTGTGTGTGTGTGTGTGCACGCGTGTGTGTGGACGGACACACACCTTGGCTGTAGTGCGCGAGCGACTGATTGCGTCTCATACCCCAAGCTAGGCATTCCCGCACTTGGCTCTCAGAACCGTGCGGGGTAGTTCTTTGCGGTTTGTCACAACGGGGGACCGTGCTGGGGGGCTGTGTCCCATCGCCTCGCTGACTTTAGCTTTTTCGGGTCTTGTGTTTTTACTCAGGGTCAAGGCGCTCCCGTTGTGTTACGCTTTAAACGACGACGACGACCAAGCGAGGCAGTGTGCGTGTGTGTGTGTGCACGCGTGTTGCCGATTGCCGGGGTGTATTGCTGTTAGTAGTACAGGCATTGCCGGTGCATGCGGATGGCCTCATGTAACGCTTGGTTGGTGTGTGTGTGTGTGCGTTTGTGTCAACAGCAGACATACCTGGGTGTGACACACACACACACACACACACACACACGCACACACACATACACACCTTGGCCGCGATGCGCGCGAGGCCGATCGCGTCTCCCGGCGACGCCTTTACAGGCAGCCAGAAGCTCTTGTAGCGCTTGCGCACGCGCTGGCTGTGGGTGCCACTCTGCTGGGCGCCCTGGCTCCCGCCGACCTGCCCGCTGGCTCCGTAGGCGGCCGCGTGATCCTGCTGCTCCTGCCTGGCCACCCCCTGCTGCTGCTGCCAGTCCGACCCCTGCACCTGCTGCTCCTGCTGCTCCTGCCAGGCCACCCCCTGCTGCTGCGAGTCGGACCCCTGCACCTGCTGCTGCTGCCAGGCCGCCCCCTGCTGCTGCTGCTGCTGCTGCTCATGCTGCCAGTCCACCCCCTGGCCGCTGCCGCCTGCCGCCGGCTGCACCCGCTGCGTGCCAGCAGCTGCTGCCAGCGCTGCAAGCGCAGCGCGCGGCGTGGCCGCCGCCAGCGCGCGCGCCGTCGCCAGCGCGCGCGGATACGCCGCTGCTGCCTGACCGCGGCTGGCGTGGGAGAGCAGCCGCAGGCGCGCCATTGCTGAGGGGTCGGGGTCGCTGTGGCCTGCCACGCCCACGCCTGCGGTCGCGCACACGCCACACGTGCAAGGTCACGACTCAGGTTCGTACTAGGAGCGTGCATACCAGTTTCTGGGGTCTGTCATCATGTCCAGCCGCAGCTGCATCTCTTTTCCTGTGACCACGCCACGTCTGGGATCAGGTTGGGGAGGAAGGTGTGTCCTGACCATGCCCTCGGTTTTCCAAGTGGCTCAATATTGGGGGAGTTGTGGGCCTACAAACCTAAACTTGGTACAATTTACGTCGCCGTCCACCCACGGTGCGAATCGGTGCTGGTTCAATCTTGCAAACCACGTGCAATGTGCGGGTGCCGAGTGCCCAACGTAGGTGCATCAACCAACATGGACGACACCTCGTACCCGGGCGATGAACGCCCGTGGGCACTATTTTTAGTACCAAGCACCTAGGAACAAACACTGTGGTGCGAATCGGAATTGTGCCAATCAAGAGCAGCGTAGGTGCACCAACCAACGTTGGTAGGTGCATCAACGAGCATGAACGACACCTCGCACCTGGACCACAACCGCCCATGGGCAATATTGTCAGTAACTAGTACCTAGGAACAAACAGAATCGTGCAAATCAAGTGCAACGTAGGTGCACCCCTAGGTGCACCAACCAACGTAGGTGCATCAACCAACATGAACGACACTTCCTACCTGGACCACGACCGCCCGCGGGCGAGCCCCCTCCCGTTCCGCCGCTGCTGCTCACCGAAGGAGCTCCGGTGAACTGCACGTCGCGCGTGTGCCGCCGCTGCCACTCGTCCAGGTCGGCCACCTGGTTCCAGGGCATGGGGTGAGGGATTTGGGTCCGGTACGGTTTCACAGCACCGACGGAGCTCCGGTGGACTGCCCGTCGCGCGTGTGCCACGGCCGCCAATCGTCCAGGTCGGCCACCTGGTTCCAGGGCGCGGGTTTTAGGGATTTTGGGTCCAGTATGGTTGCGCAAAAGGGACGGGGCGCCCCCGTTGGACTTCGCGTCGCGTGTGTGCCACCGCTGCCACTCGTCCAGGTCGGCCATCTGGTTCCAGGGTGCGGTGTGAGGGATTTGGGTCCAGTGCACGGTTGCGCAGTAGGGACGGAGCGCCCCCGGTGGATTCCCGGCGCGCGTGTGCCGCCGCTGCCACTAGTCCAGGTCGGCCACCTGATTCCAGGGTGCGGTGTGAGGGATTTGGGTCCAGTGTACGGTTGCGCAGTAGGGACGGAGCGCCCCCGGTGGACTGCCCGTTTCGCGTGGGCCATCGTTGCCAATCGTCCGGTCCAGCCACCTGGTTCCAGGGCGCGGGTTTTGGGGATTAGGGCCCAGTGCGCGGTGTCAGGCGCGCTCTCAGACGGGCTGCCGAAGGGAGGGCGTACGTGCCGCCCAGTGATTTTGTTGTCAGCTTTTAAGTTTTTTGGGGGGGCCAGCCGGCGCGCGGACCAACGTTCTGTTGACCGCCTTGATGGCTGACTTAGCGTTGACCCGTGCGGAGGTGCCTCTAAAGCCCCACACTGCCCCAAATTGCGCCACACACTTCCCTAATGGCCCCGCCCCATGGCCCCCAAAGTGGACCCTCGTCTGAATTGTTTGGGGCCAAATGGCCCCAAAATGACGAAAACAAATCACTGTTGCCGCCACGCGCCCCCTCCCCCCACACACATCGCCCGGCCCCACCTCATCTGCGTCACCACGTCCATCACCGGTGCCGCCGCCCCCATCAGCATGCAGCATCCGCGATAACGACGGCTCCTCACCCAGTGGGGGAAGAGGAGGGGTCGCAGAACCGCCGCCGTACCCTGCGCGGGGCCGGGCGAACAGCCATGCGTGCGTGCGTGAGTGAGTGGGGAGGGGACGCAGAGCCGCCGCTGTAGCCTGCATGACGCATGTGGGGTTAGGGGTACATCCATGCATGCGTGCATGCACCCAGCACAGGAAGAGGAGGGGTCGCAGAACCGCCGCCGTACCCTGCGCGGGGCCGGGCGAACAGCCATGCGTGCGTGCGTGAGTGAGTGGGGAGGGGACGCAGAGCCGCCGCTGTAGCCTGCATGACGCATGTGGGGTTAGGGGTACATCCATGCATGCGTGCATGCACCCAGCACAGGAAGAGGAGGGGTCGCAGAACCGCCGCCGTACCCTGCGCGGGGCCGGGCGAACAGCCATGCGTGCGTGCGTGAGTGAGTGGGGAGGGGACGCAGAGCCGCCGCTGTAGCCTGCATGATGCATGTGGGGTTTGGGGTACAGCTATGCGTGCGTGCATGCACCCAACGGGGAAAGAGGAGGGGACGCAAAGCCGCCATACTCTGCGTGTGTGGGACGGGGCGTGTGCCTGCGCGTGCGTGAGTGAGTGGGGAGGGGTCACAGAGCCTCCACCATAGCCTGCATGCTGCGCGTATGGGCGCGTGTACAGCCATGCGCACGTGCATGCACCCAGCGGGGGATGAGGAGGGGAACCATGATCGCCGGGACTTATGAACACGCGCGCGCTGCAAGTCGGTTGGCGAAAGACAACCACACTTGACAAGGAAGCACCACTCACCGCCGTAGGTCTCGCAACCACCCGCGGCAGACGCGCGCCGCGCGCTGGGCTCCACGACCGCAGCCAGCGCCGCCACCTCTGCGGCATGCCCCCTCAAACGCCCCGCTGCCTCCTCGTCTTCCTCCGAATCCGCACCCGAGCCACTGTCGTCCGAGCCGCCGACCGCTGCATAGCCGCGGCCGCCGCCGCACCTACGGGGTTGCGCATCGGGTTGGGTAAGCAGAGGATAAGAACGCCGTCGTCGTCGATAGCACAACAAAACGAGAGCTCCTAGACTCCGAGCAAAAACGCAAGACCCGAAACGGCTAGAGCCAGCAAGGCGATGACACACAGCCCCTCAGCACAGTCCCCCGTTGCGACGAACTGCAAAGAGCTACCCAACACGGCTCTGATGAGCACGCACTCCCTCTGGCACACACAAACACACAAGGTGACCCAACTACCGAGTGACACAACTGCCCAGTGACACAACTGCCCAGTGACCCAACTATCCAGTGACACAACTACCCAGTGACCCAACTGCCCAGTGACACAACTACCCAGTGACACAACTGCCCAGTGACACAACTGCCCAGTGACACAACTGCCCAGTGACAACTGCCCAGTGACGCAACTGCCCAGTGATACAACTGCCCAGTGACACAACTGCCCAGTGACACAACTACCCAGTGGCACAACTACCCAGTGACACAACTGCCCAGTGACACAGTGACACAACTGCCCAGCGACACAACTGTCCAGTGACACAACTGCCCAGTGACACAACTACCCAGTCACATAATTATCCAGTGACACAACTGCCCACCATGGTAGTTGCCGCCCCCGCCGCACCCCGCCGCCAATCCCATCAGAGTAACCGTCACCGCCGCCGCCGCCCTCATCAGAAAACCCGCCGCCACCATCGGAATAACCATCAGAGAAACCGCCAGAGGAGCCACACGGAAGTTGCGCGACCGCGTCGATCCCATCAGAGTCGCGTGCGTTGTCGGCGTCCCATCCGTCGGATGCGCTCGGAGCGGGCGTTACAGGGCTGCCTGCGTGTATGCGACAGGTGCAATTCAAGTACGAGCTAGCCTTGTTCTAGATTATTCAGCAGGGAGCCTTGGCGCAACTCATTGGAGCGTCCGCCTCGGCGAAAAACATCGACTTTCTCTTCGGTCGTACATGTACAGCCGTACACAGCCGGAATTTCAGTCGAAACGTCGTGAAAAAGGGTAAATCCTGAAAAGTCGAAAGGCCGTAGAAAAAAAAGGTAAATCCTGAAAAGGAGACCACTCCAGAGCAAAAAAAACCCTGCGATGTCCTGTTCAGTGTTACCCAGCCGTATACACCCGCAATTGCAATCAAATGGCCGTGAAAAAAAGGAAAATCGTGAACATACCACTTCCGTGCCGGGAGTGGCAGGGCGGGTGGCCTGGGAGGCGTAAGGCCACAGCAGCATGGGAGCGCACACACACGCACCCACACCCACGCGCACAACCCACGTGTACACGCAAACACATGCCACACACGAGGGCAGCAGCAACAGCAGCCATACCCGCGTGCTATACCCTTTGCTTCTACTCAAGACCCCAAACAAAAACACCTACATGGGGACATGCATATGGCCTGCTGCGGCGGTGCGGCAGCTGCAGCAGCTGCAGCAACACTGACGCCCGCGTGCTGACCTCTGAACCACTGAAACCACAAAACCCTCAAGCCTGAACCTACAATCCCCTGTACACAAACAAGACCCCCACCTCGGAACGCGTGCATGGCCTGCTGCGGGTGTGCGGCGGCAGTAGCAGCAGCGGGGGCAGACGCAGCAGCAGCAGCGATGTCCACGAACTGACCTATAATACCTTGAGACCACAAGGCCCCGAGCCCTGAAACCCCGAGCCCCCCCTACACCACCCACCTGGGGAGGCGTGCATGACCTGCTGTGGCTGTGCAGCGGCAGCAGCAGCAGCAGCGGGAGCAGACGCAGCAGCAGCCGCAGTGTCCACGTACTGACATATGTAACCTTGAGACCACAAGGCCCCGAGCCCTGAAACCCCGAGCTCCCCCTACACCACCCACCTGGGGAGGCGTGCATGACCTGCTGTGGCTGTGCAGCGGCAGCAGCAGCAGCAGCGCGAGCAGACGCAGCAGCAGCCGCAATGTCCACGCACTGACATATGTAACCTTGAGACCACAAGGCCCCGAGCCCTGAAACCCCAAGCCCCCCTCTACACCACCCACCTGGAGACGCGTGCATGCCATGCGGCGGCTGTGCGGCGGCAGCAGCAGCAGCGGTCGCAGGGGCAGCAGATGCGCTGGGTGTGCCCCCACACAGCGCCGAGAGCGCGTGCGCGGCGTACACGGTGTACACCCTGCCGCGCTGCTGCTGCTGGTGCTGGTGCTGCAGCTGCGACGGAGAGGTGGGGGCGCCCCCAGCAGGGCCTGCGAGCGTACGTGCACACACACAAACATGAGAGAGAGAGAGAGAGAGAGGGAGAGAGGGAGCGAGCAGGGAGAGAGGGAGAGAGAGACAGATATAGAGAGAGCTGGAGAGAGCTAGCTAGAGAGCTAGCTAAAGAGAGCTAGAGCTAGAGCTAGAGAGAGAGATAGAGAGTGACAGAGAGAAAATGCAAGATAAAGAGAGATAGAGGAAGAGAGCATGTGTGCATATCACGGCAGGGCCCGACCCTATGTGTGTGCGTGTGTGTGTGTGCAGTTGCATGCTAGTGCATGCGTGCATACACTTGTGAATGTGTGCACTGCGCAGTCTCACCCAGACCCACCCCCACACTGCTAAGGGTCCCGCGTTTCTGGCTTCACAACTTTCAACGCTGTTTGCTGCTGCTGTTGTTACTTTAACTAGTGTTCGCTGGAAAGTCGATGTTACTGTTAGGGTTACTAAAACCGCCCTCACCCGGGGTCCACCCCGCGCTGCGACATGTTCAGAGTTTCTGATTTGGTAGTTATTTCAACGGATTTGTTAACAACCGCTCAACCCGCCCTCAGCCGGGCTCGCCCCCATGTTTGTGTGTGTGTGTGTGTGTGTGTCGTGTAGCATGTTTGTTGGTTATTGATACGCTTTAGTTAGCGCACTCTCAATACGCCCTCACCCGGGCTCGCCCCCGCGCTCTCCGGCCGGCCCCCGCCGCCCCCCCACCCCTGCCGGGGGCTGTGCGCCGGGCAGGTTTGCAGGTGGTGCGGCGCCATCCCAACGTTGCGCTGACGAACAGAGTCTGCGTACGCCTGTCGGCGCGCCGCGAGCGTGTGTGCTTTGTTGGCTGCTGCGTCTTGAGCCTCGCGGGCCTCCCGGACCTGGCGGGAGTGCGCGCCTGTGGGAAGAGCGCGTGTGTGTGTTTGTTGTGTGTGCGTGTGTGTGAGTGCGGGACAGAGAGAGAGAGAGAGAAAGAGAGAGAGACAGAGAGAGACATACAGACAGAGACACAGAGAGAGAGACATACAGAGACAGAGAGAGAGAGAGAGAGAGAGAGAGAGAGAGAGAGAGAGAGAGAGAGAGAGAGAGAGAGAGAGAGAGAAAGAGCGAGAGAAAGACAGCACGAGCATGAGCGAGCATGCACACACGCGTGCGTGTGTGTATGTGTGGCACACGTGGCAGGGTGCACAGTTTGTGCCACGCACCCGCCCGCGCCTTCTCCCTGTCCATGAACTCCAGCAGGGCTGCCTGCTTCTTGGCGTCCTGGTCCTGTGCGACAACGGAGACATGCACGGGGAGGCGCAGTGAGAATGCGGGCACATGCACAGGGGAGGGGGGAGGTCAAGGGCAGGAGCAGGGGCCGTCCGCAGCAGCTCACGTGAGCAGGCAGTGAACAGGCAGAGGCGCAAGGGGAAGGGGAGGGGCCGCAGCAACGGCTCGCACGCACCTCGTGCCTCGGGGGCAGGTCGTCTGCTGGAGGCACTGCAGAGTCGAAGCCGTCGCACGCAAAGTGTTTCTGCGTGCATGCAGCCATGGGGGGCTCAGGTGGCACAGGCGGTGGCACAGGCGGTGTGTGCATCACCATGCCGTAGCGGCATGCGCTCTCCCCGCACCTGCACCGTGACTGCCACCGTGTTGGCCGGCTTGTGGTGCTCGCTGGCGTAGACACGCACGGGCACGGACACCGACTGCTGCTTGCCCACCTGTGTGCATGGGGTCAACGGGCTCGCATGGGTAAGCGCAGCGCATGGGCCCAGGGGGGCCCATCATGCCCATCTCCTTCCATGGCCTTGCCCCACGCACTCCCTCTGCCCTTACCGCGACCGCCTGCCGGCCCAGCAGCTCCATTCGATTGGGCTTTGACATGTTGCGTCGTTCCCTGCGTCTCTCTGTGTGCGTGAGCTGCGTCTCTCTGTGTGCGTGAGCAGCGGCGAGACGGCGGTTCCCCTTGCTGTTCCCCTTTGGGGGGGGGGGGGAGGGTAGGGACGCGTTCAGAACAGGCTGTTGACCCGAATTTTGAGTTGAGAGTGTGGGGTGTGATTTTGCGATTATGCGTGCGATTCCTCGAGGCTTTGTTATACAGTTTCACCTCTACATCTACACAGGGCGTCTGAACAGCACAGGTGAGTTTGCGTTGGCGCAGGCCTTATCCGCAATCGGTACAACTGGTTTTGACGAGACCGACGGACGCTTGCGGCCCTTTTGCTGTCATGGTCACAAGCCCCACCACTGGCCGATGTTGGCACGCGAGGTCTCCCCCCAACAGTGGTGCTAGCACAATCACAACACAATCTGCGTTATCCTCGGATTGTGGAGCACCTGCGCTTGCCACGCGAAGCTTGCCACGCCAAGGGCATGCAGGCTCGCATCTGACGCTGCGTGATCCAACGCATCGCGTGCTACTGGCAGCACCACAGGAGGGGAGGGAGACAATCGCTACCGCCTGACAAGCAGTGCCATGCATCGCCATGCAGCGCCATGCAGCGCCCCCTCCCCAGTGCTCTCCCCCTGCCCTCCTGAAGTACCTGCTCTACAGTAACACTGCCCCCCTTTCCCCCTTTCCTCGTAGCAGAGCCAGGCGTGTGTTCTGCCTCAGCCTGCTGGTCCCCCACCGCTCCGCACAGCCACCATGCTTGCGCAGCAGCGCGCTGCGCCCGGCCTCCTCGGCGCACGCAGCGGCCGCCGCTGCACGCTGCCGGGCGCCGCTGCGCCCCACGCCGCAGCGGCCGCTCACCAGAGGAGGTGAGGCAGGGGTTGAGGGTGAAACGGGTTAACATGGGGTGGAGCGGCTCGGGTGTGGGCAATGTGGTTGGCCTTGTCCGTCAGCCTACCGCAACCCCGACTCCTGAAGCGCGCAAGTGAAGGCTGCCAGAACGCCTGATGTGGTCAGTGGTTCCATTGCCCCCTGGATTTCCATTGACCCCTTCCTTGCCTTGCCGCCCCCGTCTGCGCCCCTATGTGCATCCCTATGCTCCCCTCCTTGCCTTGCTGCCCCACGCCGCCGCCACCGGTGCGTGCCGAGCCTAGTGCCGACGCACGTCTCATACATCGTGAGTGGTGCAACACAGACTGTAGAATCCATCATGGCTGCGCGCCTGGTGTCCGAGCCCCTGCCTGCGCTCCCCTCCTTGCCGTGCTGCCCCACGCCGCCGCCATCAGTGCGTGTCGAACCCAGCACCGACGCAAGTCTCAAACATCGTGAGTGGTGCAACACAGACTGTTAAATCCGCCATGCGCCCATGGCCGAGGCCCTGCCTGTGGCCCCTCCTTGCCTTGCCGTCCCCCTCCCCCCCCCCCCATCTGCGCCCCTGTGTGTGCCCCTGCCTATGCCCCCCTCCTTGCCTTGCTGCCCCACGCCGCCGCCGCCGGTGCGTGCCGGGCCTAGTGCCGACGTACGTCTCATACATCATGCGTGGTGCTACACAGACTGTATAATCCATCATGGCTGCGCGCCTGTGTCCGAGCCCCTGGCTGTGCCCCCCTCCTTGCCTTGCCGTCCCCCGCCGCCGCCGGTGACTGTGCGTGTCAGGCCCAGCGCCAGCACACGTGTCAAACATCGTGAGTGGTGCAACACAGGCTTTATAATACATTAACAGACTGTGAAACCCCATCACCACCAGCCCCTGCTCTGCCGCAGCCAGACGGGGCAGGCCAGCTCGTTAACCAACACCCGAGCCTCTCAACCCCTGAACCCTCTTCACCCCCCTGAACCCTCAAGCCACTACCCTCAACCCAAACCACCCCACCTTTGGGAGTGCGACCTGACCCATGCTCCTCCTACCTGTTGCACTGTGCTGTACTGTCGCAGCCATGCCGCAACCGTGACCGTGCGCGCACAGACGGCCAAAGGCCAACCACCTTGCTACCTCAAGCCACCACCCTCAATCCGAACCGCCCCACCCTAGGAGCGCGCTCTATCCCGTGCTCCTCAACCCCTGTACTGTTGCAGCTGCGCCGTTACCGTGACTGTGCGCACACAGACAGACAAGGCCAATCACCTAGGCAGCACCCGAACCTCTCTCCACCCCTAAATCGTCAACCCTCCTTAACCCCTGCACCACCCTCAATCGCTGCGCCACTGCAGTTGTGCCGTCACCGTTTCTGTGCGTGCACATACAGTCAAGGCCAACCACTTTGCCAGCACCCGAACCTCTCTCCACCCCTCAACCCTCTCCACCCCTTAACCCCTGCATCACCCTCCACCCCTGCACAACTGCAGCCGTGCCGTCACCGTTTCTGGGGTGCACAGATAGTCAAGGCCAACCACCAAGCCAGCACCCGAACCTCTCTCCACCCCTAAACCCTCCCCACCCCTTGACCCTCCCCAACCTCCACCCCTGCATCACCGCAGCCGCGCCACGACCGTTTCCGTGCGCGCACAGACGGTCAAGTTACAAATGGAGGTTTTGGACACGATCACGGGGCCGATGCACTGCCAGGTATGTGTGTGTGTGTGTGTGTGCGCGTGTGTGTGCGTGTGTGTGTGTGTGTGTGTGTGTGTGTGTGAATGCGCATTTGTGTGTGTGCGTGCGTGTGTGTGTGTGTTTGTGTGTTGTGTGTGTGCGTCTGTGAGAGCAGACGGTCAAATAACAAATGGAGGTTCTGGACATGCGCACGGGGCCGATGCACTGCCAGGTGTGTGTGCGTGTGTGTGTGTGTGTGTGTGAACCAAGCACACCGCACCACCCATATGTCCCATGTGTGCGTACCCCAGCCATGTGTGTGTGGCTGTGTCCGTGTGTTTGTGTGTGCATGTGTTTGTTTGTGTGTGTGTGTGTGTGTGTGTGCGCGCGTGTGTATGTGTGTGTGCGTGTGTGCATGCGTGTGTGTGTGTGTGTGTGTGTGCATGTGCCTGCACGAGCACATGAGAGCCCCCCACGCCCCCACACCATGTGCCACACTCCACACCCCGCACCAGGTGCACCGCCCCACACTCCCCAACATGTACCCCGGCATCCTCCTCTTCTCAGACACCGTCCAGATCACCACACACCGTACCTCAACACAGCCCACGCGCGCACATACAAGCCCTTTAAAACCCCCCCCCCTCCACACACACACACCTCCACCCCATGCGCATGCCAGGTGTACCGCCCCACACTTCCCGGCAAGTACCCAGGCATTCTCCTCTTCTCGGAGATTTTCCAGATCACCGACCCAATCATGCGGTCCGCGCGCATCATGGCGGCTCACGGATTCACGGTGCGACGAGCGATTTAGAGATCTAGCTACCTTTTGTTGTAGCCATGGGTCTAGCTAAGACGTATTGTAGGGCCCTAGCCAGGTGGGTGGAGTACCAGATCACGAACCCGATCGTGTGGTCCGCGCGCATCATGGCGGCCCACGGGTTCACGGTGCGATGAGGGACCTAGGAGATCCTCCTAGAGATCTCGCTACGTGCGTTGTAGCCCTCGTCGAGCTGCAGACGTATTGTAGGGCCCTAGGTGGGCCGAGTTCCAGGTCACCGACCCGATTGTGCTGTCCGCGCGCATCATGGCGGCCCACGGATGCGCGTTACGGAAGTGTCGGCCAGGTCTGGGTTGTGCATGCCTCCGAGGGTTGCACACGTGGCACTGTAGATAGACCAGATTGCCTGCAATCAGAGCTCCCACATCACGGACCGAATATGCGGTCAGCGCGCATCATGGCGGCCCACGGATTCACGCTGCGAGGGGTTCCAGCCAGGTCTGGGTGTGCATGCCCCCGAGGGGTGCAGAAGTGGCCCTGTAGATAGACTAGCTAGTCTGCAATCGGCTCCAGATCTTCCAGGTCACCGACCCGATCATGCGGTCCGCGCGCATCATGGCGGCCCACGGATTCACGGTGCGACGAGGGACCTAGGGGATCCTCCTACAGATCTGGCTACGTTTGTAGTAGCCCTAGATGTAGCTAGAGACGTATCGTAGGGCCCTAGCTAGGTGGGTCGAGTTCCAGACCACCGAGCCGATCGTGCGGTCAGCACGCATCATGGCGGCCCACGGATCCACGGTGCACGGGCCTTTGCTAGTTCTGGGTGCATGCCGCCACTCACAAGTTACAGTTACAGTTACATGGCATTCCAGCTAAGACAACACTAGTCCTAGTGCCACCGCCCTGTGAAGGACGATAGCCACCAGCCGGTTACCTGCCGTCTAGACTACCGCTCCCGCCGGCTAGTTTAGACCCAAACAAGTCCCTGAGGGACATGTCTGGCAAGGAGCGTATAGGAAAGGACCGTCCTCCTCCTGGCCTTTGAGGCCAACCACGCCGGCTGTGCCGACTGGCGGCGCTGAAGCAGAAAAGTCCCCGCCTGGCATGGTGCATGGTTGTCCAACTCCATGCATGGGGCTCTGCCTGCGCCCCATGCGTCATGCATGGCCAGGTCCCACCCTCCAGGGGGGCCTGGGCAAACAGAGTCGTCATGGCAGGCTGCCTGAAGACCAATGCCGACGCCAGTCACCGGCAGACGAGTGCCCCCGAGGGTGAGCGCGGTGACAAACGCTGCGATGGTGAAGCGGATAAACTCTGTTGTTGCCTCGGCGGTCACCACCGCTGAAGCCCTGATGGTAGCTCGCCCCCACGAGCAGCCATCTTGACCGATGTCCAGCATGCATTGACGGGCGCCAGCTCCTCCGCTCGTCGATCAACTCGTCGAAATCGGTGCCGCATGGCGTCCTGCATGGGAGGAGGATAAGGGCCGTCTCCCAGCACGGGTCGCGGCAGCGCCGCGGCTACTCGCCAAGCCATGACAGCGCCGGGCAAGCCGCTCCTGTAGTTTCCACCGAGGGACAGTCTAGCAGGAGCCAGGCCAGTCGTATTTTATCCCGCTCGTCAGCGGCACGGAGATCCTAGTCACCAGCAGCGCCGCATTGCTGGGTCCAGGGCTCGGCGACGAGAACGCGCCTCCGTTAATCGAGCCCCGAGCAATTTATACTAGGCTCAAAATCAAAATAGTATAATACTATATAATATTAATATAAGCATATCGTACGCGCGGTTAGCCTTCGCGGGGGGGCGAGGAGACTCACAAGTAGCCCTACCAAAATCCCAAAGTCTGATCCGCGCCATGGAATGCGGTCATAACGTCTGAGACGGTCCGGGTGCGCCTCAGGCGGTGGTGGGCGCCTGCGGCGGTCGGGGTGGCACCTGAGGCGGTTTGGATAACGCCTGAGGCGCCGCCTGAGGCGATCAGGGGTGTGTCTCAGGCGGCGTCTCAGGCGGTCGGAGCGCCTGCGGCGCCGCCTGATCCGCGCCATGGAATGGGACGCCTGAGGCGCCGCCTCAGGCGTTGTGAATGTGGTAGGGTATGCGCGCCTGGCATGCGGCCAGTGCGCACCACTTCAGGACGTGAGTAAGGGTTCCCACAGGACTTGAGCAAGGGTTCCTAAAGGACTCCTCAGGGTTCCCGTAGGACTTGAGCAAGGCTTCCTCTGTCAAGATCACTGACCCAATCGTGGAGCCCACGGACACGTACACACACACACACACACACACACACACACACGTACACACACATACACACATAGTCGGGGTTGACATGCGCACCGTGCGCACCGCACACACACACACACACACACACACGCACGTACACACACGTACACACACACACACAGGTCATCGTTCCAGACATCTACCACGAGTTCCTGGAGCCAGGCGTTGCACTGTCGTACACTGACGCCAAGGGAGCCGACACGGTGGGTGACATGGTACTCGTGAGCATACATGTTGCGTGTGCTTCAGTGGTTTCGCATCAACCGCCTCGCCCGCATCAAGACGACCAAGACGATTGAGCGATTCAATCAAATTAAATTAAGTTGTTGAAGTTCCGAGTTCAATGAAATTCAATTCAATGCATCCACAGGGCAACCGCATCAAGACGATTGATTTGTACGATCCAATTCAATGAGTGCAATACAATGTACAATTCATTTCAGTTCCATTCAATACAATTCAATGCATCCATGGCAGCAACATGCAAAAATGCCAAGACGATTGAGTCGTACGATGCAATTCAATCCATAACAATTGAATTAAATTAAATTCGATGCACCCACAGGGCAACCGCATCAGGACGGCCTAGGCGATTGAGTTGTACGATTCAATTCAAACCGATCCGATCCGATACAATTCAATTCACCCACAGGGCAACCGCATCAAGACCACCAAGACGATTGAGTCGTACGATTCGGACAGCGCGGCGTGCGTGAACTGGCTCAAGGCCGATGCCGGTTCGACCGGAAAGGTGAGCCCCTCTTGACCCTGACAACAACCCTGCTGTAGGCGGTGTCCAGCAGTGGTGTCATTAAGGAAACCGAGAATGTGCTGTTTGCCCCCGCAACATTGGAGAGAACATGCCGAATCGCCCCCGCAGGAAACATTTTTTTTTGCGAAAAAGTGTGAATCGTCGAATTACACAATTTTCGGAGCGGAATTTCTGCGATTCGCCCCCGCAGTTTCCCCCAGCATTTCCTGGTTTGCTGCGGGGGCTGCGGGGGCGCTAATGACACCACTGGCGTCCAGATGGGGATGGGGCTTGGGCTTGGGATTGGGGATTGGGGATTGAGGATTGACAACATGGCAGCACGGCGTAGTTCAGTGGCGCAAGGCAGGCGAAAGGGGTCGACCAGATAGGCGTGTGCTTGCGGTGTGTTCTCGACCAGGCTTGGGGTGCCTGCCCGACCCTGGCTTAAAAGCCAACTCACATATGCAAATATTTGACTAATTTTGAGTCGAAAATCAGGTTTTGGTCGACTTCACAAATGGTATCCGGGCAACATCCGTCGGAGTGTGTGTGGGGGCAAATATACCCCAATAGGGCAAATTTGACCCCCCTCTTTTGACCCTGCCCTGCTCTGCTGTAGGTGGTTTCAGTCGGGGCTTCCTAAGGGTGTGTTTCCACTTGGACTCTTATAAGTTTTCTGGAAAACGTATAGTTTGTTTAGTCGCGCTAGAAGGCCCCCAAGCGGCCACCCAGTCAATCTAGAAGAAATGTGTTTTCTTCTAGCCACAGCGGACGTTCAGTCGTCGTCGCTAGCGTCTCCGAAGTCGAGACCGCTCCAGTCAAAGCCGCTTCCCACCCTTCTTCTAGGCTAGAATGAACTTCTAGGTCTTGAGCGGGAACACAACCTTAAAATCGCAATACTGCAGCGTGTGTAGATGTGGGGTCCACTGATTGTCCACCGCGGGAGCGTTTGCGTTCGAGGGAGTGTGTGTGCGCGAGTGGTGTGCTCGCGATTTATTCGAGGTGTCAGCGCGATGGTACGAGTTGGAGGAGTGGGCTGAGACTTGCAGATTTTTTCCCCTGGGCCCCGGAAAGAAATATATTGGTGCGCCTCCTAATCCGTGGCGCTCGCCCAATGATGTTCGGCGGCATGGGGTTTTGCATCGGCGGCCATCTTGTGCACCCCCCACGACCCACTCCGCACACCATATTCCTCACACCCCACTCCGCCCCCACCTCCACACACCACACCGCACACCCCACACCCCACATCCGGGTCGGCGTCATGGGCTTCTGCATCGGCGGCCACCGCCCCACAAACTCCACACATCACTCCGCACAGCGCATTCCACACACCTTACTCCACGCCCACCACCCCACACTCCACACACACACCACAAACCCAGGTTGGCGTCATGGGCTTTTGCATCGGCGGCGACCTGGCGAACCCCCCACACCCCACTCCACACACCCAACACCGCCCACCACTCCACACCCACCACCTCACACCCCACACACACCCAGGTCACAACATCATGGGCTGTTGCATCGGCAGCCACCTCGCGCACCCCCCATACACCCCACTCCACACACGTCATTCCACACCCACCAGGGGAGGGTGTGCGGCCCCCCCCGTTGCCCACACCGCCCACCACTCCACACCGCCCACCTCACACCTCACACCCCACACACACCCAGGTCGGCGTCATGGACTTTTTGCATCGGCGGCCACCTCGCGTACCCCCCACACCCCACTCCACACCCACACCGCACCCCACCCCACACCCACCACCGCACACAGCCCCCCCCACACACTCCACACACACCCAGGTTGGCTTCATGGGCTTCTGCATCGGCGGCCACCTCGCGTTCCCCCCACACCCCACTCCACACCTCATTCCACACCCACCACGGGAGGGTGTGCGGCCCCTTCGCCCACACCGCCGGCCACTCCACACCCACCACCCCACACACCCCACACCCCACACAAACCCAGGGCTCGACATCATGGGCAGTTGCATCGGCGGCCACCTCGTGAACCACCCACACCCCACTCCACACACCGAATTCCACACACCACTCCACACTCACCACCTCACACCAGGTTGGCGTCATGGGCTTTTACATCAGCGGCCCCCCCCCCCCACACACACCCCACTCCACACCTCATTCCATGCCCACCACGGAGGGTGGGCGGCCCCCCTTCACCCACACCGCCCACCACTCCACACCCCACACCGCCAACCTCTCCACACCCCACAACAGTCATTTTGTTTTGGGCTCCTGGGAGCCATTGGGAGCCATTTGGCTACCAACGATCCCATCAGATAGAGCTCAACCAACCAAGTTGCTTGATGGTGTGACAATCCCATCAGGTAGATCTCGTCAAGTAACAAGTAGCAAGTAACAAGTAACACGGGGTTTCCAGCTAAGCAGGCTACTCTTCTACTAGAGACACCTGCCGATACTCCAGCACACTTAAGTACTAGAGTACCGCCGGCTCCCGGCCGATAGACTACCGCTCCCGCCGGCTAGACTACCCCAAACAGCGGTCTCTGAGAGACATGTCTGGCAAGGAGCATATAGGAGAGGACCTTCCTCAGGGTCACAGTAGTGGCCTTGTGGCCAGTCAAGCCGGCAGAGCCGACTGGCGCTGACTGGAACGGTCCCCGCCTGGCAGTGCATGGCTGTCCAGCTCTCGTTTGCATGGGGCTCAGCCGGCGCCCCATGCCTCATGCATGGCCAGGTCCCACCCTCCAGGGGTGCATGGACGACAGAGTTGTCATGGAGGCTGCCTGAAGACCTTCCAACGCCAGTCACCGGCAGACGAGCGACCCCGAGGATGAGCGCGGTGACGAACGCTGCGATTGGTGAAGCGGATTTACTCTGTGTTGCCTCGGCGGTCGCCACCGCTGAAGCCGTGATGGTAGCCCGCCTCCACGGGCAGCCATCTTGACCAATGTCCAGCATGCATTGACGGGCGCCAGCTCCTCCGCTCGTCGATCAACTCGTCGAGATCGGTGCCGCATGGCGTCCTGCATGGGGGGAGGATAAGGGCCGTCTCCCAGCACGGGCCGCGGCAGCGCCGCGGCTACTCGCCAAGCCATGGCAGCGCCGGGCAAGCCGCTCCTGAAGTGTTCCACCGAGGGGCAGCCTAGCAGGAGCCGGGCCAGTCATATTTTACCCCGCTCGTCAGCGGCACGGAGATCCTCGTCACCAGCAGCGCTGCATTGCTGGGTCCAGGGCTCGGCGACGAGAACGCGCCTCCGTTAATCGAGCCCCAGATCTCGTCAAGAGCTTGAAAATGACCTGCGTTTGATGGTCAACGGTAAACGCTGAGGCAGCGGTCAAGGCGGTCAACAGGACGTTGGTCCGCGCGCCGGCTCCCAGAAAATAACTGCAACAACTGAAACCAAAATCACTGTCCCACACCCAGGTTGGCGTCATGGGCTTCTGCATCGGCGGCCACCTCGCGTACCGAGGCAGCCTCAACAAGGGCGTGCAGGCGGGCGCGTGCATCTACCCGACTGACCTCCACAAGGGCGGCCTGGGCAAGGGCATGCAGGTGCGTTGGGCGTGCGTTGCCGCCTTGTTTTTTACGTTGCCCTGCCCTGCCCTGCCCTGCCCTGCCCTGCCCTGCCGACCTCCACAAGGGGATCGATGGGCAAGGGCATGCAGGTGCGTTGGGTGTGCGTTGCCGCCTTGTTTGTTACCTTGCCCTGCCCTGCCCTGCCCTGCCCTTCCCTGTCCTGTCCTGCCCTGCCGTGCCCTGCCCTGCCGACCTCCACAATGGTGCGCTGGGCAAGGGCAGGCAGGTGCGTGGGGCGTGCGTTGCTGTCTGCCTGCCTTGTTCGTCGTCCTTCCGTGCCCTGTCTGCCCTGACCTGCCTTCCTGCCTGCCATGCGAGGCCTGCCTGCTCTGCCCTGCCCTGCCCTGCCCTGCCCTGCCCTGCCCTGCCCTGCCCTGCCCTGCCCTGCCCTGCCCTGCCCTGCCCTGCCCTGCCCTGCCCTGCCCTGCCCTGCCCTGCCCTGCCTTCTCCCCCGAGGACAAGGCAGTCGCAGGCCTGGGTACACAGGCAAGATAGCGGCAAACGGGCAACACAAAAACCAGGTCCCGTTCCGCCCCTGCCCTGTCTGCCTTTTCCCACGAGGACAAAGCGGTGGCAAGCAGCCTGGGGCACGCAGGCAAGCTAGCGGCCAGCTGTTGCACGCAAGAAACACTGCCCCGCCCCGCCTTGCCTCTCCCTCCCTCTCACCACTGCCCAGGGCGGCAGCCTCGGCCGTGCGGCTAAATCTGCTGCCACCTCACCACTCACAGCAGCCGAAAACTGACAACTGAACAGTGCTGACCGATGCGCAGGACGTGCTGCCAGACCAACAAGCCCAGCAAGCCAACTCACGAATCCCTGCCGTGCTGCCATATGCAGGGATGTCAGCCTCGGCCGCTCGCGCCAACAAACAAAGCAGCTGAAAACTGACATCTGTCGACTTATAAATCCCTGCCGTGCTGCCATATTCGCAGGACGGCAGCCTCAGCCGCGCGCCCGAGTTTGCCGCGAATGGCACCGAGCTGATGTTTGTGTGGGGGCGACAGGTGAGGCTGGCAGGCAGCAGCAGCAGCAGTGCGGTGTGTGTGTTGGTGTGTGCTCCCTCCTCTAAACCCGTAACCCTAGCTGTGCGCCCGACTTTGCCGCGGATGGCATCGAGCTGATGATTGCGTGGGGGCGACAGGTGAGGCTGGCAGGCAGCAGCAGCAGCCGCATTTCGCGCGCGTGCATGTGTGTGTGTGTGTGTGTGTGCGTGTGTGCTCTCTCCTAAACCCCAACCTCTAGTCGCGCGCCCGACTTTGCCGCGAATGGCACCGCGCTGATGTTTGTATGGGGGCGACAGGTAAGGCTGGCAGGCAGCAGCAGCAGCAGCAGCAGCATTGCGCGCGCGTGCATGTGTGTGGGGCTCGATTAACGGAGGCGCGTTCTCGTCGCCGAGCCCTGGACCCAGCAATGCGGCGCTGCTGGTGACGAGGATCTCCGTGCCGCTGACGAGCGGGGTAAAATATGACTGGCCCGGCTCCTGCTAGGCTGCCCCTCGGTGGAACACTTCAGGAGCGGCTTGCCCGGCGCTGCCATGGCTTGGCGAGTAGCCGCGGCGCTGCCGCGGCCCGTGCTGGGAGACGGCCCTTATCCTCCCCCCATGCAGGACGCCATGCGGCACCGATCTCGACGAGTTGATCGACGAGCGGAGGAGCTGGCGCCCGTCAATGCATGCTGGACATTGGTCAAGATGGCTGCCCGTGGAGGCGGGCTACCATCAAGGCTTCAGCGGTGGCGACCGCCGAGGCAACACAGAGTAAATCCGCTTAACCAATCGCAGCGTTCGTCACCGCGCTCATCCTCGGGGTCGCTCGTCTGCCGGTGACTGGCGTTGGAAGGTCTTCAGGCAGCCTCCATGACAACTCTGTCGTCCATGCACCCCTGGAGGGTGGGACCTGGCCATGCATGAGGCATGGGGCGCCGGCTGAGCCCCATGCAAACGAGAGCTGGACAGCCATGCACTGCCAGGCGGGGACCGTTCCAGTCAGCGCCAGTCGGCTCTGCCGGCTTGACTGGCCACAAGGCCACTACTGTGACCCTGAGGAAGGTCCTCTCCTATATGCTCCTTGCCAGACATGTCTCTCAGAGACCGCTGTTTGGGGTAGTCTAGCCGGCGGGAGCGGTAGTCTATCGGCCGGGAGCCGGCGGTACTCTAGTACTTAAGTGTGCTGGAGTATCGGCGGGTGTCTCTAGTAGAAGAGTAGCCTGCTTAGCTGGAAACCCCGTGTTACTGTTACTGCATGTGTGTGTGTGTGTGTGTGTGTGTGTGCGTGTGCTCTCTCTTAAACCCCAAACTCTAGTCGTGCGCCCGAGTTTGTCGCGAATGGCACCGAGCTGATATGTTTGTGTGGGGGCGACAGGTGAGGCTGGCAGGTAGCAGCAGCATTGCGCGCACATGTGTATGTGTGTGTATGTGTGTGTGCTCCTTCCTTAACCATAAACCCCAGCCGAGCAACCAGGCAGCAGGAGCAGCAGCTGGCGTCTCTTTAGCAGCTACCACTTTGCCTCTACCCCTCCTCAACAACCCCATGTGCGGCAGCGCTCTTGACTGCTATTAGGTAGGACCTGCGCATGCCCGCGGGGGCGCCGTGTCGAGCGCGCCCACCTCTCTGTGCCCCCCCTTGACGGCACCTTAACCTCCCTTCCCTTTCGTGTGGAGCGCGCTCCTCCTTCCCCCTTCCCCCTCTAAAATCCACAACCATTATGTGCCCCAGGACCCGCACGTGCCAGCGGAGGCCCCCCCCCTCCCCCCCCCACCGGCCTCATTTCTGCACAACAGGAACCCTGCTCCCCAAGTCCTGTTTTTCCTCTGCATGCAGGACCCGCACGTACCAGCGGAGGGGTGTAGCGTCGTGTGGAGCGCGATGAACGCCGCCAACGTCGACTTCAGCCCTCCCCACTCCCACTCCCCCCCCCACACACACTTCCACTTCTGAAACCACAATCATAATGTGCCCCAGGACCCGCCATACCAGCGGAGGGGCGCAGTGCCGTGTGGAACGCGATGAACGCCGCCAACGTTGACTTCAGCCCTCCCCACTCCCACTGCCCCCCCCCTCCCCTTGCACTTCTGAAACCACAATAATTTCCTGCCCCAGGACCCGCACGTGCCGTCAGAGGGGCGCAGCGTCGTGTGGAATGCGATGAACGCTGCCAATGTCGACTTCACCTGGAACGAGTTCAACGGGCAGCACGCGTTCATGCGCGACGAGGGGCCGCGCTACGACGCGGAGCTGTCGTTGCAGGTGTGGGCAGGGTTTGGGCGAGTGTGGAGGTGTGCTGTGTGTCGAGTGACCCATATTGTGTGCGCGAGCAGGTGGGCAATGGGGGTTGGCACGCACCCACGCGCGACAAGGGGCCGCGGTATGACGCGGAGCTTTCGTTGCAGGTGTGGGCAGGCTGTGGACGAGTGTGGGAGTGTGCTGTGTGTCGAGTGACCCGCATGGTGTGCGCGGTAGGCATGCGCGCATGCACAAGGTGCCGCGGTACGACGCGGAGCTGGTGATGCAGCTGTGGGAATGTGGACGAGTGTTTAATGGAGCGTGTGGGGGGGGGGGCGGGGGCTTTGTGTTGCCTTGTTGACGTGACGACATGGCTGATGATTGTGGTGGTGCATGCGTGCACGCAGGTGTACGGCATGATTGTGGCGATGTTCCGCAGGAAGCTTGGCGAGGGCTGCCTGCCTGCGCCAGCTGACGGGGCGAAGAAGGAGTCCAAGCACTAAGGAGACGAGTGCGAGGAGCAAGGGGTGCGAGGACGGCGCGGCAGTGCACGGAGCGAGCTGAACGGAGCGAGCTGAACGGGATGGGTCGTAGATGTCGTGTATTGCAACAGTGTTCGCTCAACCTAGGCCTGCCTACTTACTACATACATGCCGCCGCTGGTGATGGGGGCGGGGGCCGACGCCGCATGGGCCATGCATGGTCGCACGGCGCGCATGTCTCAG
Organism: Chlamydomonas sp. UWO 241; assembly: GCA_016618255.1. Classification (NCBI taxonomy): domain Eukaryota; kingdom Viridiplantae; phylum Chlorophyta; class Chlorophyceae; order Chlamydomonadales; family Chlamydomonadaceae; genus Chlamydomonas; species Chlamydomonas priscui. The sequence continues at coordinate 166,443 of VFSX01000146.1, forward strand.
CATGCACCGCAACCCCGCTCGGCACTCACACGCTGCTGCTGCTCCCCCATCCACACGCCCCCTACGTGAACTTGACTGCTGGCCCGCGCCGCAGCGCGGCAGCAGGCCGCAGCATCTCGTGTGATCGCGCCACGGTCGAGGTGGCCCCATGCAGCGCGTCGCGCCTGAAGTTGCTGCGTGCCGCTGCTGCCTTGCGTGCGGCGGCGCTCAGCATCGACACCACCACCGGCCCGCGCACAGCCTCCTCCACCCGCCGCTTCTTGCGCTTGAGCGCGGCAGTCGTCAGTGCGGCGGACACCATGCGCGCCTGCCGCGCGGCCAAGCTCCCTAGCCCACCCGCCTCTCCGCGCGATGCGATCGCAGCCAGCACGTCGTCCGACAGCAGGTCGTCGCCGAGCTGCTGGCGCTGCCCGCTCCCCGATGCAACACCATGCATGGAAGCGCCGCCATGCATGGTGTCCTCCTCACCTCCCCGCGCCACCTTGGCTGCCTTCTGCGACACGTTCCTCTCCTGCACCTCCTTCCGCTTCGCACGCCGCGCCTCCTCTGTCGCAGCACGCCCTGCCGCCGCCAACGCCACCGCCTCTGTCGCACTCGCCTTCCCCCGGCTCATCGGCACCTCCTCGGGCGCCTCGTCACCGCTGTCCTCGCCACCAGAGGGCTCAGCAACTGGCTCAGGTGGGGCGTCGCTGCGTCGCCCCCGTGCAGACTTGACTTTCTTGGGCTCCTCCGCTTGGGTGCTGGGCTGCTCCTCTTCCACCTGCTCTTCCCCTCTCTTGGAGCGACGTGTGCCCATCATGGCTGCTTGTAGGTAGGGGATGGGGAGTGATGATGCAAGGGGGGATGCAACACTAATCCAGACTTCGTATTGGCCATCCCCACCCAACCTGGGTCCACCCCAGGGGGAAAAGTGGCCCAAACGGGCAACACCAAACTTTGGGAATTTATTGTGGCTTCCCTGGTTGACCAAATCCCCTTTTGACGAGTGCTTTTTAGTTGCCGCCAATCTCATTTAGACGCTTGCGTCGTGGGTGGCCGTGACTTGGAGAGACGGTGAAATGCGGAACGAAACCGCTTGGCGTCAAACGCAACCGTGACGTGTAACATTTGACGCCAAACGATTTCGTTCCGCATTTCACCGTCTCTTCAAGCCACGGCCACCCACGAAGCATGCATCTAAATGAGATTGGCGGCAACTAAAAAGCACTCGTCAAAAGTGGACTTGGTCCAGAGGCGCCGCCGCAAAACATGCCGAAAGTTTGGTGTCGCCCAGCACAATTACCCCCGCAACGCGGCACGGCACGGGACCCAGCGCCTCGTCAAGTGCATGCCACGGGTGGTACCGATCGGTAGGAGGCGTCGCGGGGGGCTGGCTCCCCGCAGCGGCGCGGCAGGGGGTTGGGTGCGACAGTTGCATGGCGCTCCGCGAGGCCCGTGACGGCCCCACGACGTATCCCAGCACAAACCAGTCACCAGATTTGGCCGCTTATTTAAGTGGGTAGTGTTACACATCCACTGCCGGCGGTCACAATCGGTCAGTTACAAAGTTCCAGCGGGACTATCAGGCACAAGGCCCACCAAAAGGTCTTATTGTATTAAGGGAATGGCATGTAGAGGGGGGGGAGGGGGGGATTCAGCATGCGCGGGAGGCGTGGAGGCGTGCGCACACATGTGGCACAATCACAAATGTGCGATGCACGCATCTGGGTTGCGTTGGCGGTGTGCGCTGCAGCTGTGTGGCTAGATGTTTATCTACCTGTTAGATCAGAGCTTGTTCATTATGCCCCCCTCGGGGGGATTGTATTCAACTGTAACCTGGTCAGTCAAAGGCTCAGGTCAGTGCCGTCAGCGAGCGCAGCTGCGATGCCTCGTCACACTTGCCCAGAGCCTCCGGCAGACTCGCCAGATGACCGAAAGTCGCAAGCGTGTCTGGGTGCTCCGCGCCCAGCAGCTTCTCCCTCCCCGCTAGTGCTCGCCGAAACAGCGGCTCCGCCTCTCCCAGCTTGCCTTGCTCTTGCAGCACCAATGCCAGTTTGACAATAGCAAGGAGCGTGTGCGGGTGCTCCACGCCAAGCACCTTCTCCCTACCTGCCAGCACGTGCCGACGCAGGTTCTCTGACTCGTCCAGTTTGCCCTGGTCTTGCAGCAGGTTCGACATGAGTGCGGCGCTGTTGAGCATGTCCGGGTGCTCCGCGCCCAACACCTTCTCCTGGCCGGCTAGCGCGCGCTGGAACAGCGGCTCCGCCTCGCCATGCTCGCCCTGCTCCTGCAGCAACGACGCCAGTTTCACCATGGCAAGGAGCGTGATCGGGTGCTCTTTGCCCAGCACCTTCTCCCTGCCCACCAGTAAGTGCCGGCGCAGCTTCTCCGACTCACCCAGCTTGCCCTGGGCTTGCAGCACGTTCGCCAGGAATGCGACGTTGTTGAGCGTGTCTGGATGCTCTGCGCCCGACGCCTTCTCCTGGCCCGCCAGCGCGCGCCGGAATAGCAGCTCCGACTCGCCCATGTTGCCCTGGGCGTGTAGGTTAAGTGCCAGCTGGTTGACGATTCTGACTGTGTCGCGGTGCTCCACGCCCATTACCTTCTCCCTGCCCGCCAGCACACGCCGGAACAGTGACTCTGCCTCGCCCCGCTCGACCTGCGCAACCAACATACATGCCAGGTTGTTGGCGCTGTTGAGCGTGCTCAGGTGCTCCGCGCCCAGCGATTTCTCAAAGCCCGCCAGCGCAAGCCTGAACAGCGGCGCCGCCTCGTCCAGCTTGCCCTGAGCTTTCAGCACGTTCGCCAGGCGTGTGACGCTGTTGAGTGTGTCTGGGTGCTTCATGCCCAATGCCTTCTCTTTGCCTGTCAGCATGCGCTGGAACAGCAGCTCCGACTGGCTCAGCTTGCCCTGGGCTTGTAGGTGATGTGCCAGCTGGTTGATGCTGCTGACTGTGTCACGGTGCTCTACGCCCAGTACCTTCTCCCTGCCCGCCAGCACGCGCCGCAGCAGTGACTCTGACTCGCCCAGCTCGCCCTTTGCAACCAGCATGAATGCCAGGTTGTTGACGCTGCCGAGCGTGCTCAGGTGCTCCGCGCCCAGCAGCTTCTCAAATCCCGCCAGCGCACGCCTGTACAGTGGTTCTGCCTCGACCAGCTTTCCCTGATGTCTCAGCAGATATGCCAGAGTGACGACGCTGTTGAGCGTGTTCAGGTGATCCGCGCCCAGCACCTTCTCCTTGCCCACCAGTGCGCGCCGGAGCAGCGGCTCCGTCTCGCCCATGCCCTTGCCCTGGTCTATCATCAGTAATGCCTCGCCCAGGTTGCCGATACTAGTAAGTGTGCTCGGGTGCTCCGCGCCCAGCAACTTCTCAAAGCCCGCCACCGCACGCCTGAACAACGGTTCTGCCTCGACCATGTTGCCCCGCTCTTTCAGCAGCCTCGCTAGGTTGCCAACATTGGCGAGCGTGCTCTGATGCTCTGCGCCCAGCACCTTCTCTTGGCCTGACAGCGCGCGCCGGAGCAAAGGCTCGGCCTCGACCAGCTGGCCCTGGGCCTGCAACAGTTCCGCCAGGTTTCCAACGCAGGTGAGTGTGTTTGGGTCCTCCGGGCCCAGATCCTTCTCGTAGAATGCTAGCGCGCGCCGGAGCAGCGGCACGGCCTCGACCAGCTTCCCCTGGGCCTTCAGCAACACCGCTAGGTGGCCAACGCAGGTGAGTGTGTTCTGGTGCTCTGCGCCCAGCACCTTCTCGCAGCCCGCCAGCGCGCGCCGGAGCAGCGGCTCGGCCTCGTCAAGCCGCCCACGGAGGTTGCACATCAGCCCCGCCTTCAACAGCGCCGCACAAGCCGTCACGCTGTCAGGAATTCCCTCCCCAACTGGAACCTCGTTCAGACCGGACGCCACCAGAGCTTCCTTCAGATCGTGCGACATCTGCAGCACGCCCACGTCGGCCTCGATGTCTGCGAGGATGCGGTCGAGGTCTGACTGGGCAGTTGCCTTGGCACGCGCCACGTCCAGCTCGATGAACACCTGGCATGTTGCGTGGGCGTGGATGAGTGTGCATGACACAGTACATGCATGTGCAAAAATCACGTACACCCTCAGCTGCGGCCCCTGTGTGTGCTGCATCCAGCTCACCCACCTTTTCCCGGGACTTGAAGTCAGTACCGTATGACAGCAGTGACAGGCTGCCCGGTCCCTTGCGCCCAGCGTGCCATGCTTCGTACAGGCACCAGATGCGCGTGAACACCGCTCCGGCCTGCTCGTGGGAGCAGCAGCGGCGAACGCCCTTGGGTGAGACAGCCGGGTGGGTGGCACTCTGTGCACTGCAACGTGCGCGCTGCATTTCCGACCACCGAAATGCAGGCCGTGCAAGTGATGCAGGCACAGCGTGTGTGTACACGCTGCTTGCATGCAAAACAAGGGCAAGCATGCAGATGTCCACTTGGTCAGCGCAGCGCAGCGCACAGAGCATGCCACCCGTCACCCGCCACTTATCGCCCAGATCACGCACAGCACAGCACAGCACAGCACAGCACAGCACAGCACGACGCAGCGCGCGCGCAGCGCGGCGCAGCGCGGCGCGGCATAGCAGTCACCAGTCACCTGGTCCATGACCATCAGCGTCTTCTCCGCGTCGGCGATGATCTCCTTGAGCTGCTGCAGCTCGGCCTTGGTCACCTCGTCGCGGTGTTGGTCCATGGCAAAGATGTCAATCCAGACAAACACCTGCGGTAGAGGGGCCGTGGCGGCAGGTGGTGTGTGATGGGCAGCGCCGGTGGTACGTTAACCCTCTCGAAAAGTATGTGTGTGCTCCAGGCTGCAGCCAGGTCCCTAATCTTTTGCCTGGTTGCCATTTATATTAACGGGGCTGGCACACTGCTGGTACACCCTTGAACTGAATTGCACTGTATACATTGACGCCCGAGTTGCGGGGGCGATCTCTAGATCTCTAGAGCCAAAATAGATCTCTAGAGATCGGCTGGAGATCCCACCTCGCTCAGCTGCAGCACCCCCTGCCCACGCCGCCACACGCTCTGTGCCTCTTCGCTGAAGTGCTTGGTGAGCATGCCCACCAGCTCCATGAACGGCCGCGCCCAGCCGTGGCTGATGAAGTACATCGGGCGACCGGCCGACACAGCCGCGGCGTCTGCGCCACCGGCCGCACGCATCAGGTCCACGTAGCGAAACCGTTGCGTGGCGGTCTCTGTCTTGATGATGTCCTGCATCACCTGCACGCACGCCAATTACACGTCTGGTGGCAGGTGGGCGAGGTCGCTTTCACGATGGGGACTGTGCCTGGGGAGACGTACAGATGGCTCTCTGCGGCCCTGGCAGGGCTTGCCTCTCCTCCACTCCCCCACCCGGGGGAGATGAGGCGGTTGGTGTCAACCGTACGTTTCATGCCCTGGGCAAACCTGCCCCCCCCGGTAGCGCACCTGCAGTGTCGTCATCTGCTTGGCCTCCACATCGGGGTGGGCAGCCAGGAAGGAGCAGAGCCACTCAAGGTTGATGGCGCGCTGCTTGCGGGACGCGGTGTCACACGGCATGTTATACATGCGCAGGAGGCGGTCACATATGTTCTTGAACCCTGTCTTCCACGCCCCACTATGCGGGGGTGCATGCATGCATGCATGCATGCATGCATGCACTAGCGTGCACGTTAGTCCATGCAGGTGTGGCACTGGCGGCGCAACAGTTGCACTCACGCACGAAACGTGGTCGGCGGAGCGCTTCTCGAGGATCGCGAGAGGCTCAACACACGCGAGGGGCTCAACGCACGCGAGGGGCTCAACGAGGGGCTCCACGCGCACGAGGGGCTCAACGCACGCCGAGGCATCAGGAACGCTAGCTCGACAACCCATGGACAATAATAATCTCGCTTGATTTAGGTCTGATCCGCGGCGTCGTGTTTTCGATGCTTCGTGTGTCGCTGTACACCTGCAAACCTAGGGTTTCAGGGCTGGACACGGTCCGGCAGGCCCCGTGTGTCTCAGGGGGCAGACAGCGGAGGCAGCTGCAGCAGCAGCAGCAGCAGCAGTAGCAGGGACAGCAGCAGGAGCAGCAACGCAGGCACACGCGCAACACCACGGGCAATAACAACAACATCAGGGGCACCATTTCCCAACACTCTTCCATCTGCCCGTGCTACCTGCTTGTCGCACAGTTGCCCAGTGCATGCTGGTTGGTTGCGAATTTGAGTTTTCAGGGCGGGCGCTGATGTAACAGACGCAGCTGTACCTTGCAATTCCACTACCTTCTCTCATCAAAAGTGTGAATCAGGATCTGTCCTTCAGCGGCTTGTATGTGTGCACAAAATTGGCAGCAGGTGTTCATGCCACACTCGAAACATGCTGGCTGCAGCAAAAACAAATCAAGTGCGAATTGTAGGAGAGAATTGTTCACGGAACACTCAGTGGAAGCCAAGCACAGAACCAGATTTCTGGGACTGACCCAACTTTGGGGATAACGTTCAAAGTGACTTGATGAAAAAAAAAAAATTATCCTGCCAGGCGCCTTGGCGTCGTATGGTTTCGTGTCTTGGTCTATCACGCTCGCTGTCAATGCTGTCGAGTGTGTGGGGTTGCTCTACGCCCAGCGCCTTCTCCCTGCCTGCCAATGAGCGCTGAATCAGTGGCTCCGCCTTGACCAGCTTGCCCTGCTTTCTCAGCAGAAATGCCAAGATGATGACGTTGTTGAGCATGTCAGGGTGCCCCGTGCCCAGCACCTCCTCTCTGCCCGCCAGCGCACGCCGGAATAGCGGCTCCTCCTAGCTTGCCCTAATCGATCAGCAGAGATGCCATGTTGATGACACAGATGCGCGTGTCATGGTGCTCCGCGCCCAGCACCTTCTCTTTGCCTGCTAGCGCACGCCGGAACAGCGGCTCCACCTCGCCCAGCTTGCCCTGGGCTTGCAGCAGACACGCCAGGTTGCTGACGCTGGTGAGCGTGTCCGGGTGCTCCATGCCCAGCACCTTCTCCCCGCCCATCAGCGCACGCAAGAACAGCGGCGCCGCCTTGCTGTACTCGCCCTGGGCAAACAACAGAGCTGCCAGGTTGTTGACGCTGCTGAGCGTGATCGGGTGCTCCACGCCCAACACCTTCTCGCCACCTTCAAGCGCACGCAAGAACAGCGGCTCCGCCTCGCCCAGCTTGCTCTGAGCTTGCAGCAGAGATGCCAGGTTGCTGATGCTGCAGAGCGTGTCTGGGTGCTCCACACCCAGCACCTTCTTCCTGCCTGCCAGCGCATGCTGGTAAAGCAGGCCCGCCTCACCCAGCTTGCCCTGGGCTCGCAGCAGAGATGCCAGGTTGCTGACGCTGGTGAGCGTGTCCGGGTGCTCCACGCCCAGCACCTTCTCCCTGCCTTCCAGTGCACGCTGGTACAGCGGCCCCGCCTCGTGCAGCTTGCTCTGGGCTCGCAGCAAAGTTGCCAGGTTGTTGACGCTGCTGAGTGTGATTGGGTGCTCCGCGCCCAGCACCTTCTCGCTGCCTGCCAGCGCACGCTGGTACAGCGGCCCCGCCTCGACCAGCTTGCCCTGGAATTGCAGTGCATTTGCCAGGTTGCTGACGCTGTTGAGTGTGTCCGGGTGCTCCATACCGAGCACCCTCTCCCTGCCTGCCAGCTCGTGCCGGTACAGCAGCTCGCTCTCAACTGGCCTCCCGTGCAGCTGACACATCAGGCCCCCCTTGGCCATCACATCACACGCTGCTACATTGCCTGGAATGCCCTCGCCGACTGGCACCTCGTTCAGCACGCTCGCAAGCAGCGCATCCTTCAGATCGTGTGACATCCGCAGCACGCCAATGTCGGCTGCGATCTCCGCGAGGATGTGCTCGAGGTCTGACTGGACGGTTGCCTTGGCACGCGACACGTCCAGCTCAATGAACACCTGTTGTGTCGCGTGTGCATGTGCGCGTGAAGCGCAGTGTATGCATGTGAACAAAACACGTAGACTCCAAGTTGCGGCTCCTGTACATGTGCTGGCTCCATGGTACCCACCTTTCTCAGCGACTCAAAGTCGGTGCCGTATGACAGCAGTGCCAGCCTGCCCGGGCCGTTGCGCCCAGCTTGCCACGCCTCGTACAAGCACCAGATGCGCGTGAGCACTGCTCCGGCCTGCTTGTGGCAGCAGCGGCGGCGAGCACGCTGAAGTCAGGGGTGCGGGTGAGCAGATACGCAGGCGGTGCACCCAACGACATGCAATTGTCAACAAGATGGCTTTACAATCTCAGACCGGTCGTCAATGAGGTCCAGAGTTCCCGCAGCATGTACCAAAGCAGGAGACCTGCCAAAGGTCAAGAGAGGGCGGAAACCCAAGGCAGCACCACACTCACGTGGCGGCGGGTGCCAAGCGAGACTTCACAAGCTGCCCAATTGGTAGGCTGGCGCGCTGCATGGCCTTGCGTGCTCTACAAGTAGAGCTCCCCTAGGCGTGTAGTCCAGGCCTTAACTCACGCCCCGGGGTCCTCCGGGCGCGTACATGTAAAAAAAAAAAAAAAAAAAAAAAAAAAAAGCTACCCAGAGCCTTGCAGGGTCTGCAACTTGAGTCGTAAGGTCCAGGCGGGTCTGCGAAACCCGCCAGCTCTACAGAGATCGTGTAGATCTTCACTTGGTCAGTGAGGCGCAGCGCAGCATAATGCAACGTAGCGCAATGCAGCAGTAGCGCAGTACTAGCAGGAGCGCAGCGAAACAGTAGTAGCACAGCGCAGCGCAGCCAAAGCATGCTAGGTAGGGCCCTACAAAGCTTTGCAAAGCAGCTCAGCGTAGCGCAACACGGCAGAAGTGCAGCAGAGAAATAGCGCATTGCATCGCAGCAGTAGCACATCAGTAGTGCAGTGCAACACAACACAAGGGCAGTGAAGCAGTATCGTAACGCAATGCAGCAGTAGTGCAACGCAGCTCAGCTCAGCGTAGTGCAAACGCAGCAGTAGCACAGTAAAGGCGCAGCCCATTGCAGCAGCTGACAGAAGGGGCCGGGGGCGAACCGCAGTGCTGCTTTGCCTTGCCGATTAAATAATTCAGAGATCGTACCAGCAAGGTCGATATCTAAAACCAAGTGCCGTTCGAGCCCCGGAAATGTCAATTTCTATCAAATAATCTCCTGCGGACCCCCGGCAATCGCAGGGGACCGGCCGATCATAACGAAAAAATCCCCTGCAGAGCCGCGACAAGGCAGTCGCATACACACCGATGAGTGTGGATGTGGACGAGCAGGGGTGTGGAACAGGTACGGGCCTGTCACAAAGAATATCCCCCCCCCCAAACATTGCCCAACCATGCTGGGGCATGTGCTAGGGTATCTCGTGCACCAAGCTGGGAACCAAGGGCAATGACACCAAAGGTCTTGCTAAGGGCCAGGCAAGCAATTGGGCAAATCCGATTAAGCCCAACGATGTTTTGATGGCAACCGGCTTCGATTGCCTGGTAGTCTCGAGACCCCCACGGATTCCACCATGTGTATGGAGCCCAAGGCCGAGCGAACGCATGCACTTTGTGAGGGCTGTAATGCAGGCCATGCCCGTGTGTGTGCATGCGTGCTGCAGCCCATGCGCGAGTGTGTGTGCGGCCAACGCGCGTATGCCACTCCTCTCTCACTCACTCCTGCCACCCCTCCTCCCAATCCCGATGGCGGGGCCAGCACCTGGGCGACGACAGGCTCCAAGCTGAACATCACTGGGGCTGCCGGCAACGCAAAACGGCACTACGGCACATATCGGCGCGCCCGGGCCTCTGGAACAGGGTGGCACGATACGGCCGTATTCTTTTGTTCTCCGATTTCCGTATCTAGAATACAGAATACGGAATACGATACGGAATACGGAATACGTAAAAAGTATCAATCAAATCCCCCATACCCCCCAACTTTTGTCAGAATCGTCCGTTCCGAATAATTCCGAGTGGAATCGACATCAGCTCGACGAGAGGAGTTTATAACTGATCTTGAATTTTACATCCGTCTCGGTTGACTTGTATAAGTCTAATAGCACAGTTTTCGTTTTTTGTGTGTGTAGTTTAGAGGCATTTCTCATTTGAATTCGTTGGGTGGGAATGATACAAATGGGTGTGCTTCGTAAGGCTTCATAGGATCACACAACTTGGTGAGGCTTCGTAGGAAACCACACGGGAGTAGCCGACGGCTGTCAAGGAATAGGACGAGGTTGCCGTTCAACTCCGACCGCGCGCACGACCTTGACCCTAGGCCAAGGTCTACTAATAAAATACTAGTAGTGGTGGTGTGGTGCACGTGTGCTGACAGCACGGTGATGATGCGGGTGCTCACGCACATGTGCGGCATCAAACTGCAGCACCGTATTCCCCACCGTATTCCCCCACCGTATTCTCCCATTTGAAACCTGTATTCCGCATCGCATTGTACTCCTTACTCGTATGTGTATTCCGTATTGTGCCACCCTGCTCTGGAAACGTCATACACGAACGGGTGGATTGCCGCTCGTGTATGGCGGCCAAGACCTCACACCGCCCGTGAGAGCAGGATATAAATGAAACACGGGGGTGGCCTGCCCCAAAACAACCGATCTGATGCTGCATGTGACCCTGCGGCCGTCGACAGGCAAGAGACGGCGCGGGTGGAGTCGTATCCGCCTACCCGCCTAGGGCGATAGAGGGGGCGCGGGTGGACTCTCCGCTGTGGAGCGGACTAGAAGTACCAATACTGGCATGCCTTCGGCCAGAAGCAACGGGCTCGGTGCCGCTCACGACTGCTGCGGGATTTTCCACATCAACCCATGCACGCATGGCATGAAGCTGAAGGGCAACCGGTGGGTTGCTTTCTGGCCTTGACCTATTGCAATTAGATGGACAGACGTCCCGAGTATGTTTGATCGGCCCTCCTCAAAACCACGCCCTGAGGGAGCGTCTTGTCAACTGTAAACAGTGGCACAGCAGCAGCAGCAGCAGCAGCAGCAGCAGCAGCAGCAGCATGTCACAGCAGTAGCGCGGCACTGTGCAAAACTGCTGCTGCAGCGCTTCTACTAGTAGTAGCGCAGCGGCAGCAGTAGCACATCACAGTAAAAGTGTAGCAGTAGCGCGACGCAATGCAGTGCAGCAATAGGGCAGCAGAAGCGCAATGCAACACAAGCGCATCGCATCGCAATAGTAGCGCAGCAGTACAAATCGCAGCAGAAGTACATTGCAGCCGTAGTGCCTCAGAAGCGCATGACATTGCATAACCAAAGTAGCACAGCAGTAGTGCAGCACAGCATTAGTGCAGCGCAGCGGCAGCACAGCAGTAGCAGAGCGCATTACAGCAGTAGCGCATCAGAAGCACAACACATAGCCGTAGCGCATTACAGCCGTGGCGCATTGCAGGCATAGCGCAGCGTGGCAGTAGCACAATGCATCGCAACAGTAGCGCAACGCAGCACTCGTGTAACACCACCCACCTGGTCCACGACCATCAGCGTGCTCTCTGCGTCGGCGATGACCTCCTTGAGCTGTTGCAGCTCGCCCTCGAGATTGCAGTGCTGGTTCATGGCGAAGATGTCGATCCAGATGAACACCTGGGCCGTGGCAGCCGGCGGCGTGTGGTGGGCGACATTTGTGGTGCGCGTGCACCATCCAATGCTCTTGAATAGCGCGCATGTGGAACAGCGTTGCCCGGATGCCATTTGAGGGGCTGGTACACCCTGGACTGAACTATAAATTACGCATTGACCCGTGCATTGACTTCCAAGTTGCGCACTGCTTGGCGGTCTCTAGAGATCTCACCTCGCACGGCTGCAGCACCACCTGTCCATGCCGCCACACACTCTGCGCCTCTGCGCTGAAGTGCTTTGTGAGCATGGCCACCAGCTCCATGAACGGCCGTGCCCAGCCGTGGCTGATGTAGTACATCGGGCGGCCGGCCGAGACAGCCGCCGCGTCCGCGCCACCGGCCGCACGCATGCGGTCCATGTAGCGGAACTGCTGTGTGGCGGTCTCTGGCTTGATGATTTCCTTCACAACCTGCACGCAAGCCGATGGCACGCATGGTGACAGGTGCGGGCACTTGGCGACGGACGCTGAGCCTGGGGAGACATACAGATGGCCATGGCCTCCCCTCCCATCCCATGGGTACCCGAGGTGTGTGTGTGTGGGTGGGGGGGGTCGAGCGTACATCCCTTGTCCCAGATAACCATGCACCCCCCCCACCCCCCGTACGCGCACCAGCTCCGTCGGCATCTGCTTGGCCTCGACATCAGGGTGGGCATCCAGGAAGGAGCAGACGAGCCACTCGAGGTTGATGGCGCGCTGCGGGCGGCAGCGTGTGCGGCACGCGTGATTACATGGCACGCGTACGCCTTGGGCATGCGCAGTAAGTGTACTATGTGTAGTGCTCACGTGATCTCTGGGTCGTGGTGGGGGCAATGCAGGCATATTCAGTCAAGCTCGTCTTGGCATGCAACAACTGTGCCTGCGGATGCACGATATGGTCCCCCTTCCAAGGAGTCTCCCATGCTTCAGCGGCAAGCACTTGCACCAATCCCAGCATTCTATACTCTCTTATATGGCACTCACGCACGAAATGTGGTCAGCGGGGCGCGTCTTCAGAATCTCGAGGAGCTCAATACGCGGGGCATCAGAAACGCTGGCTCCACAGTCCATCGCAATACCCTCGCTCGAGCTCGGATCCGCGGCGCTTTGTGTGTGCAGATCGCGATCGAGTTTGTAGAAGACCTGGTGAACGTGGTAGTGTGTGCAGTGTTTGCAATTAAAGCGTGAAAGTTTCAGTGCTACAAACGTGGCAGTGTGTGCAGCTGTTGCAGTCAAAGCATGACGAGCGTCACAACAACAGCTGTTGCAGTCAAAGCGTGGCAAGCAGCTCGGGCAGAGCGTGACCCTTACCGGCCGCCACCACTCAAAACTGAACCCCTGGAAGAGGCACGAGAAACGCATCCATCACGTGACGTCGAAGGGTGATATCGAAGGGTTTTAGGGTTACCACACCCAGCCCTCGGGCTCGGGGCTAGAAGCTCCACCCTCATTACCACGCAATTACACACGAACGAAGTATACAGTATACGTACACAATATACAGTATACAATCAGTGCAGAGAACAGGTCGGACGTTCCACACTGGCAAGGGTCGCCATTTCCCGCGGCCCCTCGCGGCCGCACGCGGCCCCACGCGGTCCCGCGCGGCGGTCGCAGGAACGCCAACCCGCAAGTGCTGTAGATCAAGCAGTCGCATTGCCCACGCACGGACATCGGTCACGCCGATGCTGGTTGGGGCATGCAAGCACGCACTCCACTGGGGGCACACACCCATGCTGTGCCGAGGCGACAGCATCAGGGCTTTGTGAGCAAGCGTCTGATGAGGATCAGACAGTGCGCACCTTATGTGGGCAGAAGCTCCACTCCTTGGCGTGTGGTCCGTCCGATGCGTAGATAATCCCGGAGGACCTCGAGGCTTGAGAATTGTGAATGAAGTGCTGTAATGGAGTGCAGTGAATGGGAACGACTCGGAGGGGTGTGGAATGCCTTTCTTCTGGGTCTGACACAAGGCATTTTTCAATTTGATTTCACTGTGTCAGTAATGATGATGATGATGAAATGATGATGAGAGTTTTACAATCCACTTCTGGCGGTCACACGTACGGTTCCAAAGCTCCAGTGGGACTTAGAGAAACAAGGCTCAAGGCCCACAAAAGGTCAAGCTACAAGTAGCCCACGGTAACGCCATCCACACTTGGTGGCGGGCGCCAAGCAAGCAGCACCACTGTGCAGGCTGCACACCCAGCCCCTCAACATAGCCGAGATTGAAACGAGGTTGATTCAACAGGAATCCTAGTCGAATAAGGGCTGTTGACTCAACAGAACAGCAACCCACCTGTTCAGGTTGAATCAACTGCGGTTGTTTTAACGGCGTTTCAACTCCCTGGTGCCAGTTGAGCAATAGTTGATTCAACCATCCCTCAGCAACAATAGGGGCTGTTGACTCAACAGAACAGCAACCCACCTGTTCAGGTTGAATCAACTGCTGTAGGGAAGGGGGGCACCTTACAAGAGAGTGTGTGCTAGTGGCACGCCACCGTGTACTGCCGGTGTTTCCTCTCTGCCTCTAGGTTCTTCTACCGCCCTCTCTACACGGCCGGTGTTCTATACCATGAGGAAAGAGCCTTAAGTGCCTGTGACCAGGCACAAGCCAGTTCAATACAACCAGGCCAAGCTGTGGGTTGCAGGAGGTGTTCGGACGCAGCGACAAGCCTTTAGGTGGTGCCCAACAGGACACGCTGCATTATATGTAGACACCAGTGGTGTCCCTAAGGAAAATGACAAAGTCGTGTTTGCCCCCGCCGCTTCGCAGCCGAAACCTTGGTTTGCCCCCGCCGTCATCTCAGGGTCAAGCCAGCGGCCGGGGGCTGCGCCCCCACAACCCCGCTTACCGAACTGATTTGAGATGACATGTGAGGCAAGAAATGTGAGGCCAGAACCAGCATAGTTACATGTACCTCCACCTGCTCTTCTAGCTAGTGACCTAGCTACCGCCCCCGCTGCAGCACAGCCTTGCGCCTCTTGGCCGCGTCCGTGCGGCGCAGCTTCTTGTCGTGCCAGAACTTGAGTGCCTTTGGGAAGTCGAAGTTGTCGACCAAGTACTTGGGGGCCTTGAACAGCCGCGCCGCAGCAGTCAGGTACTCAACCAGCAGCCGGTTGCGCTGGACGTTCTTCAGGAGCTTCATGGTAGAGAACATCCTCTCCTCCTCCACCGACCCGGGCACCAGAGTAAAGGCCAGCTTGGCGAGCAGTAGCCACTCGCGCATGCGGCTTCCCACGGGGCTGCGCGCTATGCGGACTATGACTAAGCATTAGCAGGCAGCCGGCTGGTGGGTACGCCCCATGGTACGCCCCTCACAAGTGATTGCTGGGGTCAGAACTGGACTTAAGTCCAGGTGGTAGTACCAAGAGCCCTAGCTAGTCTAGGACTAGAAGGATGACTTTCTGGAAAGCCGAGGTTACTGTTACGGCCGTTAGCACCTGCCGCTATTAATAGCTGGCCGTAAGACCCAGAAAAAAAAATCAACCTGTTTCCAAAGACACTGAAACCAGCGCAGCGGAGTTTTTTTGTTCTTTCGGTATACTTCCGCAATACGTTTACTTGGGTTACCGGCCACACTGTTGCTAGTGACAGCCCCGGCAAGGTCTTGAGCTAGCCGCGGGGTGACGTGGCAATTCAGCCAAGCCAAGCCCCCCCCAGGCGAGCTCTTATTATATGGTCTCACACACGCACACACAGATGCATGTACATGCACGCGCACCCACATAAGCGCGTGCGCACACGCGCGCACACACCCAACACACACACACACATAGCAGGGTGTGACAGACACACACACACACACACCACACACACCCCTTACACACACATGCACACACACACGCGTGCGTGCGCGCGCGCGCGCGCCACTGATGGGTGCGCGCCGGGTGCGCGCAGATGCGCATGCATGCATGCACATGGGCACAGGGGCACCATGTCCATGCCATGCCATGCGCGCATCCTTAGAACTGTTCAGACCCCTCTCCCTCGCGTAGCACACCTTCAGTCCGCGCTCTCCCCTATAACGCGACCGCGTACACACAGTGCGCAAGCGACGCGGTAGCTGACCGATCCCCGCTAGCCCCATCTGGGTCGCCAGGCAGCAATGCACTTGCTCTGAGGTGCAATCCTAGGCGGCCCCTGGCGCTCCACGCGCCCTCTCAAAAAACGTATCTGCCCCCGCCTGCGGGGGGACGGCCGGCTGCGCCGGCCGTCTGCCCCCGCAGTTTCCCCCCGATTTACCCGGTTTGCCCCCGCAGCGGGGGCTGCGGGGGCTGCGGGGGCGCTAAGGACATCGCTGGTAGACACTAGGCCGAGCTGCTGCCTTGCCCATGCGATGAACATGTACCGCTGCACTGGCTCAGAGCGTGCCACTCGTTGCCGATCTTGGTAACGAAGTGTGCAGCCCGGCATCGCGTTGCAGCAGAAGTGGCGTCACTGCGTGCATGCAGGCAGCAGCAAGGGCAAGAGTGGGTGAGTGGCAGCACTGTGGGTGAGTGGCAGTCGTGTGGGCGAGTGGCAGGTGTGAGGGTGAGTGGCAGCGCTCACTCGAGTGCCATGCAGACAACCCACCGTTGAGGTGGGGAGGGCGTCGTGCACCAGCGAACTGGGGAGAGCAGCTCGCGCCGGCGCCATGCAAGGAGAACGCACACGTGTTGACGGCCATGTTCGACTTCCCTGTGCGCACAGAGGTGGTGTGTGCGTGTGTGTGTGTGTGTGTTGTTTTGTGTGTGTGTGGGGAGGGCGCACAGAGGCGCACGCTACCGTTGAGCTGGGGAGGTCGGGGAGCGCTTGCGCAGAGGTGGGGGGAAGGGGGGGGACACACGCATATGGGGGGGGGGGGCGGACGCAAGGTGTGGGAAGGCAGGGGCTCACATGTCACTGCGTGGATGCAGGCAGCAGCAAGGGCAGGAGTGGGTGAGTGGCAGCACTGTGGGTGAGTGGCAGTCGTGTGGGCGAGTGGCAGCGCTCACTCGAGTGCCATGCAAATAACCCACCGTTGAGGTGGGGAGGGCGTCGTGCGCCGGCGAACTGGGGAGAGCAGCTCGCGCTGGCGGCGTGCAAGGAGTACGCACACTTGTTGACGGACATGTTGACTTCCCTGTGCGCAGGTGGTGCACAGGTGAGTGCGTGCGTGCGTGCGTGTGTGTGTGTGGGGGGGGGGGGGGGGGCGCAAGAGGCGCACGCGACCGTTGAGGTGGGGAGGTTGGGGAGCGCTTGCGATGAGGTGGGGCGGGACACTCGCGCATGCAGATGGGGGGCACGCGCACGCAAGGTGTGGGAAGGCGGGGCTCGCACGCGAGAGAGGGGGGGAGGGGCACGCACGCAGTGGTGAGGGTTGTGTGGTGGCATGCATGCGCGCACCTCGCCGGCATGGACGGCGCTTGGTACTGTCCAGCTTGAGCTTGGTCTGCAGCCCTGTGCATGGGCGCTGCGCCCATGCAACCCACATGGCGCACCATGCGTGCTGCACACTGCGGATTGCGGGACTGTTCGCGAAGCTGCAGCTAGCCCGTATCAACATGTGACCAGGGCGTCAGGACACTGGCCACACGTGACCTGCAGGGTTCAACAGTACGTTATTTGACCTCCATGCAGGAACGGCGGCCATGCCGCCGCCCACTGGCCGTCCCGACCTCCTTGAGATCTGCGCATGCCGGGTGATGAATAGAAAGCGGGGCGAGGGGCGCCGCACACCCGCGGGATGCAACGTCGCGGTCAAACTGCGACAACCGAGCTCTCAAATGCATCGCTGCATGCCCCACTGCATTCCTCGGCTACGGAACGGGTGGCGTATCATCCTGCTATCATGCACCATCGCCCCACTTGAGGCTGTCCCCACGCCCAAACCCCTAGGGTCCTCACTGGGACGCGAAATGCAACGTCACAAATTTGGTGTGTCACGCCCAGGGCACCATTTCAGGAAGAGCGACAGCCGTCGGACGCGTACGCGCGACACGGTTTCGCCTGGCTTTCAAGCGGGCGACGAGCTTGCGGCTGCAGGGCGAAATTTCAAAGCGCGATTTTTTCGGCGATGTCACAAATCCGTGTGCTACGCACACGGCGCAGTATCCCCCCATTCGAGCATGCAGGCCACTCTTGTAGTTGAAATCAAATGGGTGGCCGCCCTGGGATGCGGGGCCTACGTGCGCTGGGCGCCCCGGCGGGGTGTGTGACAAAAACGTCATGTCGGGGCAACGCGTCCTGCGCCACCCACGCGGCGAGTTGCACACGGGGAGGTGCCCCGCAGATTAATCCTTCGAAGGATTAATGTCCCGCGCCTCAGTGTTTCTAGTGGCCACACTTTTTCCGCGGGACAGTTTAGGTCCCAGCGGGAAAACAGCTGCCCCGCCCCACGGGACAGTGCCCCCCCCGAGGGTCCCGCCAAGGCCCGCGGCCCCAGGAGACGCCTATTTATTTCACTCCGGGCAGCCTTTTAAGCCAGTTTCCCAGGCAGCCCTTTAAGCCAGTTTCCCAGGCAGCCCTTTAAGCCAGTTTCCCAGGCAGCCTTTTAAGCCAGTTTCCCAGGCAGCCCTTTAAGCCAGTTTCCCAGGCAGCCCTTTAAGCCAGTTTCCCAGGCAGCCTTTTAAGCCAGTTTCCCAGGCAGCCCTTTAAGCCAGTTTCCCAGGCGGCGGGACAGCGGGACATTGCTGCCCCACACAGGCGGCGGGACAGCGGGACATTGCTGCCCCACACAGGCGGCGGGACAGCGGGACATTGCTGCCCCACACAGGCGGCGGGACAGCGGGACATTGCTGCCCCACACAGGCGGCGGGACAGCGGGACATTGCTGCCCCACACAGGCGGCGGGACAGCGGGACATTGCTGCCCCACACAGGTCGCGGGACAGCGGGACATTGTTGCCCCACACAGGTCGCGGGACAGCGGGACATTGCTGCCCCACACAGGTCGCGGGACAGCGGGACATTGCTGCCCCACACAGGTCGCGGGACAGCGGGACATTGCTGCCCCACACAGGCGGCGGGACAGTGCTGCCCCACACAGGCGGCGGGACAGTGCTGCCCCACACAGGCAGCGGGACAGTGCTGCACCTGCAACCTATGAGCCCCAGGCAGCCCTCTAAGCCAGTTCCCCAGGCAGCCCTCTAAACCAGTTCCCCAGACAGCCCTCTAAGTCCCAGTGGACCCAGTGGTGCACTCCAGCTCCCCCCCAGGCAGCCCTCTGAACCAGTTCCCCAGGCAGCTCTCTGAACCAGTTCCCCAGGCAGCCATCTGAACCAGTTCCCCCAGGCAGCCCTCTAAGTCCCAGTGGACCCAGGTGCACTCCAGCCCCCCCCCCAGGCAGCCCTCTGAACCAGTACCATTGTCACACGCGTTGTCCAATCCGGTTATTACACCTTGGCTCAAAAAAGACCAAACACATAGATCTATTGGGTTGTCCTTAAATCCTTTCAAAGGCGGTTTCAACTGCTAGCTTGGCAGACTTTGTCCTAGGCAGTTTCACACTGGCTAGCACACACAACACAATGACACACACGTTCGCACACTCATGGGCTCCACTCCACTCCACATAGGAGTTACATGTCAAATTCTGTCATCGTGGACTGCATCAGCAGGGTGTTGAAACGTGTGTCGTACGTGTCAAACTCGTCCACAATCATCACATCATCGTCAGAGCATGGCCACTCATCTGCGGCTGCGGCCACTGCCGCAGCCGCAGCCGCAGCAAACGCGTCTGGCGTAGAGGCAGCGGCAGTGGCGGCAGATGCAGATGCCACCGGGTCGGTAGCAAATGCCAGTGGGTCGGTGAACATGAACACGTCCATGAAGCCGTTGTCCAGGAATGACGATACATCGTCGTCAGCCAACTGAAAAGAAAAGTCGTCGTTGGTAGAGTAGAGGTCAAACATCTGCTGCATCTGCTCCTGCCTCTGCACCGCCTCCTGCTGCTCCTGCTCCTGCTCCTTCTGCCTCTGCACCTCCAGCCTCTGCGCCTCAAGGAGCTCCTGCCTCTGCACCGCCTCCTGCTGCTCCTGCTCCTGCTCCTTCTGCCTCTGCACCTCCAGGAGCTCCTGCCTGTGCTCCTCCTCCTGCTGCAGCTGCTCCTGCATCTGCGCCTGCTGCATCTGCTCCTGCCTCTGCACCTCAAGGAGCTCCTGCCTGTGCTCCTCCTCCTGCTGCAGCTGCTCCTGCCTCTGCACCTCAAGGAGCTCCTGCCTGTGCTCCTCCTCCTGCTGCAGCTGCTCCTGCCTCTGCACCTCAAGGAGCTCCTGCCTGTGCTCCTCCTCCTGCTGCAGCTGCTCCTGCCTCTGCGCCTGCTGCATCTGCTCCTGCCTCTGCTCCTGCCATCGGCCTGCCTCTGCAATGAGCTCCTTCTGCCTCTGCACCTCAAGCTCCTGCCTCTGCTCCTCAAGGAGCTCCTGCTGCCTCTGCTCCTCAAGGAGCTCCTGCTGCCTCTGCTCCTCAACTGAAATCCAGTTTTGGCGTCCACGCTGTTTTCGCGTCATGTTGGTTGCGTGCATGCAGCTCTGCCCTCCCTGGACAGATCCCCGATCCGAGGACACGGGCGGATAGCCCGGTGTCTGGTGCAGCTCTGGCCTGTGGAGGCGACTCTTGGGTCGTCGCGTGGGCTACACGCGAGCGCGTTCCCTGGGCGCTTATGTTTTGCCTGGGTATCCACATCGCGCAGCCCCCGGGCCCGCCCCAGCAGCAGAACGCTTCACGTTGGACCCCATATGAACGTTGGCAGTGCGGTGCGCACACGGCTTGGCCCTGGCGTCTGCTTTTGGGATGCTCAGTGTGGACTGCACACTGCCCCTCGCTGCGAGGCCCCCAAGCCCATGCGCGAAGCCACAAGCTCTGATGTACTGTAGCACGCGTTCAGCACCCGGGGGGAGCGTGCTCGTCTCGGTGGGAGCCCCATGCAACCCCATGCATGAGCGCGTGTGTCGTCATTTGCCGGCACCCCTGGCCCCCTCCAGCACGACTCCAGCACCCTGCGCGCTGCATATGGCATAGCAACACACCCACACAAGTCTCTGTGTGCTCAGAATTGGGGTTGGCGCTCCACAGGCGCCAAACTGGGCTTGTGACTGGGTTCCCACTTTCGCCTCAAGTACGGATTTGGGCGTGGGGACAGACTTGAGCGACAGTGTGGGCCTCACACCCATTCATACCCAGTGTGCACCTGTCCCTCTCTGTGTGAGGCAGGAAGGGCAAGGGTTGTGGTAGTTTTGCCACCATCAATTAATTGAGACACTGACTGCTGCCCAAGGCCTGAGAGTGGTGCTGCTGCGAGTTAATCACATGTTTTCCTTCCTCACGCGCACGTGCACGCATGAGCAGCGCTGCTGGTGGATCTTGATCCTTGGCCCTTGACGATTTGAATGTCAGAGTTTTACTATCCACGGCCGGTGCTCACACATACGGTTCCAAAGCTCCAGCGGGACTTAAAGAAAGAGCAGGCCCAAGGCCCACCAAAAGGTCAAGTAGCCCACGGTAAACGCCGTCCACAATTGGTGGCGGGCGCCAAGCAAGCAGCACCACAGTTCAGGATCCACACCCATCCACGGTCGCACGGCACGGATTTTAAACAGCAGCATCATTATCTTCATCATCAAGGCTCGCATACTCCGGGCGGTGGGGGGGGTGGGGGGTGAGGAGACCAGCTCATGCCTTGCGCCATCAGGTGGCAAGCTGTAACCAATGCAGAGTTAATTTGTATCCTCTTTCACAGTTGTGCATGTTTGGGGCATGATGGTGGTCATTTGCCGCAGGAGTACTTCCACAAGCCAGACCGTCGCGTGTTGATGCCGGTCTCGGCCCCAACCACACCACAAAAGTAACCAGTGCCATTTCCTCTCAAAATTTGTACATAGCCGTATGCCTACCCCGTTGAGCAATCTACAAAATCTCAAGTTATGATTTGTCAGTTTCTAGGACTGGACATCTCAAAACTCCTCTTAGAACAGGTGGTGCGCGGCGTGTAAAACCAGCTGTCCCCTACACCCCAGAAACCCACCCTCCTTGGGCATATATGCTTGCCGATCACCCTCTAGAACCGTTCCTGCACATTCACGACCTCAGCGGATCAGCAACGAGCGAGAAAACCGACACACTAGTGTGGAGGTGTTGAAACGGAGTTGATTCAACCCGGCGGTTGAATCAACGTCGCGACCCTGTCGAACGCCAGTTGAATCAGCTCTTGGTTGATTCGATCGGATATCAACAGCATTCAACAGCATTCAACAGCGGCTTCAACAGTCGACTAAAGGACCGACGTGCTGGGTCACAATCAGACTCATCCGACTCATTGAAGCTTTCCTTGTTAAGTTGCAGCAGGATCAAACAAGGCAGGAGACATGCAACAAATCGAGGGGGGGGGGGGGTAGCACAGTAACCCACACATGCCGGCGGGCGCCAAGAAAGCAGTCAGATCTGCAGATCAGAGGCAGACCGATATAACCGGCTGCTAAGCCAGGACCATGAAGGCCCACCCCCAACAAACCCAAAACAACCGAACATGTACACGGCACCCGCCGCAGCACCCGCCGCAGCAACCCCAACGCACCCGCCACCGCTCGCGCGTGGCGCCACCTCCTGTCACACACCCCATCCGCTCAGGGAACTACGACATCTCACTCCTTGTTGTCCACCACAAATGTTCCACCCCTAGTGGAGTTCTCTAACGAAGGGCTCGGGACCACCACAGCCGCCCACCCACACGGCACCGCCGACCCGCACGGGCACACAGGGCTTCTTGTAAGCAACCGCCACTCACACGCAGGCGCCACATGGGCTCCTTGCGGGCTTTGAAAAGCAGCACTCACAACCTTTACTGCCACCTCTAGGGCGCGCAGCGCCACGCAGGGCAGCCCTGCGCGTCGCTCGCGCGTGGGCCCCTGCGCGACTCGAGTTCCGTAGACGGCCGTGGCCGTCCACCCAGTGGTTCTTGCTTCGGCCGCATTCCGCTCTGTGCGGAATATTCACGGATTTTTTATATTAATTGTTTTCTAGGCCCCACGGCTTTTCCGCTTTTCCGCTTTTCCGCAAAATTAATTGTTTTCACACTTCTGCGGCCTTGCGCCCCCATGGCGCATGCGCAGTCCATCCCAGATGGTCAAGGGCAAGCAGAACAAGGATAAGACCATCCGGGTCCAGTCCATTGCGTCCTTCTTTGGCGGGACGCCCGGGGGGGGCTGTGAAGTGCATTGTCAGGCGCAGGACGGGCGCCCCGACCAAGGTGGTGCAGCACCCTGACGTTGATGAAGTTGAGCCGGGCCTGGACGTTGAGTCTGAGGCGGAGTGCGAGGGGGAGGAGGGCGAGAGGCAGTGCGCAACATCTGGCGATGGCGCTGGCCCCAGCGATCAGCCACCACGAGCGGACACGCCCCTGACGGACGCTTGGATGGCAGAGGAGGAGCGCGTGGCGGCAGAGCGCGTGGCTGAGCGCGCGGCTGCAGAGCGCGCAGCGTCAGGCGTTGGAGCTGGCACCAGCGGCGACCAGCCACCCCCACCACGGGCGGGCACGACCAAAAACCGGCGGGCATGGGGGACACGTTCCGGCATGTTTGGCTGGAGCGGGACTGGGCCAAGACCAAGGATGGCAAGGTCTGGCTGGAGGAGGTCAAAGGCGACCCCTTCCATGCCTTTTGCAACCTGTGCAGCAATGATGATGATGATGATGAGCAGCAAGTACATGAACGCCAAGAGCAGCACTGTGACAGGGCACTCTAAGAAGGGCACTAAGCATCAGAGCAGGGACGTGCGCTCCATTGAGGTGGCTGCTGCAGCTGCGCAGCCCCCTGAGGCTGTGCAGCAGCACTTTGCGCACGATGCGTGGAGCAATGAGGGCAAGCGCACGCTCCTGCAGATGCGGGTTCTGCTCAACCTCATGCAGCACGGGCGGCCCATGACAGCGTACGAACAGGAGAAGGCCGTGTTGAAGGTGTGCGCGCCCAGGCGCGCCATGCATGCTCCATGCGTGCGCGCGCCATGCATGCGATGCATGTGCATTGCTGCTTTGACGCCAAGCTGACACCCCCCCCTCCCCCCTACACACACAGGGGCTGGTCGACGCCAAGGTGATCATCCAGGACTATATGTCCTCGGCCAACTGGAGCGACGATGCAGGCTGGGAGCTCGTTAGCTACATGGCGCGGCACGTTGCGAAGCTCGAGCTTGCGCGCGTGCGCGACGCCGCCTTCTTCGCTGTCAGCGGCGACGAGGCGACGTCACGAGACAAGCTCTCCTACTTCTCCCTGACCGCGTACATAATGGTCAACTCGGAGCGCGTCCCAACCGTGCTAGACGTGCCGCGCATCAACAACGCGCCCAACGCCGAGATGCTGACTGAGATGCTGACCAAGGTGCGAGACGTTCAGCGGCCTCAACTACATCAAGAACGACCAGCGCAGCCGCCTCGGCTCTGGCAACAGCCACGACCACCTGGTCTGGGCCATGCGCATGTTCATCTCTAGGTTGTTCACCCTCAACACGTTCCCTTACGCAGCCGTGATCAAGGAGTGGCGGGAGAAGCGGCGCGTGATATAATCTAGTGGAGCTTCTAGCGAGAGGACCATGCTCAACCGGCGCGATCCAGCATATAGAGATGCGGGCGTGACTGATGTTGACCAAGTTTCTAAGGAAGTCCTGTGCCAATACTCCACAGCCAATACTCTACCACCGCGTTTGAGCAGCCCGGGACGCTGCCCGCTAAATGCACGGCGGGTGCAAATAATTGACTGCGGGCCGTGAAAAAGCGGGGAAAAAGGCGGAAAAATAATTAATACCAAAATCCTTCCCAAGAACCACTGCGTCCACCGTGGCAGCCGCTCGTCCACCACCGCCCGCAGCTGAAGCCCACCGCTAGCTTGCACCACCAGGGCCGTGCGTAAACCCACTCACGACACTGCCCCGTAGGCAGGGGGGCAGGATGAGCAGTTGTGGAACGGAGCCCTGCGCGTCCACTCTTCCAGCCTGCTGGAGTGATGGCACACGACAGCTGCCAGCCGACAAGCCGGAGGAGGATGGTCGATTTTACAGTCCGTCGGACGCCTTTGATGGCGCATTAGACCCGATGGATGTGCACCACCGCGATGCGCTCACGTGACACACAGCACTCATATACCGCACCGCGTGTCGGGCTCCTGCCTCGCACTAGACTGTCTTCCCCACCGGTCCAGGGGATTAGGCAAGCCCAGTGGAAACCCCCACTTGGTTCCAGATTACTTCCCAGCTTCTGTCTCTCTGTCTCACTCTTTCTCCGTCTCTGGGCAGTTTCGAAATCCTCGAGGTCACTGTGCACGCTGCATTTGGAAACCACATCGTGAGCACCAACGACTTACTGTGACCCTGAGGACGGTCCTCTCCTATATGCTCCTTGCCAGACATGTCTCTCAGAGACCGCTGTTTGGGGTAGTCTAGCCGGCGGGAGCGGTAGTCTATCGGCCGGGAACCGGCGGTACTCTAGTACTGAAGTGTGCTGGAGTATCGGCGGGTGTCTCTAGTAGAAGAGTGGCCTGCTTAGCTGGAAACCCCGTGTTACTGTTACTGAGCACCAACGAAACGACCAACTTCTTGGTTCCGTTTACAATCTCCCTGCCAGCCTTCTGCCAGCACACAAATCTGTGGTGCATGCATGCTCCTACATAGCGTTGGCGGTGTGTGAACTGCAGCTGTGAGGCTAGATGTTTATCTACATGGTAAATAAGAGCTTGTTTTATCATGCCCCCCTTGGGGGGGATGTATACAACTGTACAGTTTGTTTGACCAGGTTACATAATTATAACCTGCAGGTTATGACCAGCTGGTCAGTCAAAATGGTTCCTAGCCTCGCTAGGCAGCTCCCTCAATACCACGCCCCCGAGGGTGCGTACTGTAAACTGTAAACTGTAAATTGTAAACTGTAAACTGTAAACTGTAAACTGGTCAGTCAAAGGCTCAGGTCAGCGCCGGCAGCGAGCGCAGCTGTGATGCCTCATCAAACCTGCCCAGGGCTCCAGCAGACTCCCTCCGGGCGCTTACGTGTGAAACCTATAAAACCTCCAGCAGACTTGCCAGGTGACCGGCAGAAGCAAGCGTGTCTGAGAGCTCCACGCCCATCACCTTCTCCTTGCCAGCGCGCACCGGAGCAGCGGCTCTGCCTTGCGCAGCGCGTCCCGATCAACCCACAGAAATGCCAGGTTGTTGACGCTGGTCAGCGTGCTCGAGTGCTACGCACCCATCACTTTCTCCTCGCCCACCAGCGCGTGCAGCATGAGCGACCCTCCTGGTTCCTCAGCCTTGTTCTCTGCAAACACCACTGCCATGATGTTTCTGGCGCCTTCGAGAGCGCCCTCTAGGACCACTGGGTCGCCCTTGCTGCCCGTCAGTGCATGATGGAGCAGCAGCTTGCCTTCACCCAGCCGCCAGTAAATCCGGCATGTCAGCCCCGCACCATCCCCCATTGTGATCCGTGAGAACAGTAACAGTAACACGGGGTTTCCAGCTAAGCAGGCTACTCTTCTACTAGAGACACCCGCTCATACTCCAGCACACTTAAGTACTAGAGTACCGCCGGCTCCCGGCCGATAGACTGCCGCTCCCGCCGGCTAGACTACCCCAAACAGCGGTCTCTGAGAGACATGTCTGGCAAGGAGCATATAGGAGAGGACCTTCCTCAGGGTCACAGTAGTGGCCTTGTGGCCAGTCAAGCCGGCAGAGCCGACTGGCGCTGACTGGAACGGTCCCCGCCTGGCAGTACATGGCTGTCCAGCTCTCGTTTGCATGGGGCTCAGCCGGCGCCCCATGCCTCATGCATGGCCAGGTCCCACCCTCCAGGGGTGCGTGGACGACAGAGTTGTCATGGAGGCTGCCTGAAGACCTTCCAACGCCAGTCACCGGCAGACGAGCGACCCCGAGGATG
Organism: Chlamydomonas sp. UWO 241; assembly: GCA_016618255.1. Taxonomy (NCBI): domain Eukaryota; kingdom Viridiplantae; phylum Chlorophyta; class Chlorophyceae; order Chlamydomonadales; family Chlamydomonadaceae; genus Chlamydomonas; species Chlamydomonas priscui. The sequence continues at coordinate 192,822 of VFSX01000146.1, forward strand.
AGCGCGGTGACGAACGCTGCGATTGGTTAAGCGGATTTACTCTGTGTTTCCTCGGCGGTCGCCACCGCTGAAGCCTTGATGGTAGCCCACCTCCACGGGCAGCCATCTTGACCAATGTCCAGCATGCATTGACGGGCGCCAGCTCCTCCGCTCGTCGATCAACTCGTCGAGATCGGTGCCGCATGGCGTCCTGCATGGGGGGAGGATAAGGGCCGTCTCCCAGCACGGGCCGCGGCAGCGCCGCGGCTACTCGCCAAGCCATGGCAGCGCCGGGCAAGCCGCTCCTGAAGTGTTCCACCGAGGGGCAGTCTAGCAGGAGCCAGGCCAGTCGTATTTTACCCCGCTCGTCAGCGGCACGGAGATCCTCGTCACCAGCAGCGCCGCATTGCTGGGTCCAGGGCTCGGCGACGAGAACGTGCCTCCGTTAATCGAGCCCCAGATCCGTGAGAAGATCTCCCCAAAATCTGAAATGGACGAGCCGGCTGAAATCTCGTGCAGAAGGCACGCATACAGCCCGGTCTCGAGGTCGCCTGTCATTTTATCAACGCCCATGTCAGCCTCGATGTCTGCGAGGATGCGGTCGAGGTCTGACTGGGAAGTCGCTTTGGCGTGCGCCACGCTCAGCTTGAGGAACACCTGTCGTGATGTGTGTGCACCAGTGTTTCCGTTAACCAACCCGCAACCCGACTAAGTGCAATTTCGGGTTGAGATCGCCCGATTCGGGCTGGCGAGTCGGGTTGAGATTGCGCGAATTTCGACCCGAAAAGTGTGGAAATCGTCAATTTCACACGTTTTCCGCCAAAAATCGCCGCCGTGGGGTTAGGGTTGGCGGATTGAGCGTGAGGCCCGGGTTGAACCGTTATTCCCCCAAGATCCTTAGCGGAACCACTGGTGTGCACATGAGGCGCAGTGCGTGCATGCAGGTGGCCGAAAAATACATGCCCGTGGCTGCAGCTCACGTGCTGGCTCCTAAAACCTTAGCCACTGGGCCTTCAATCGGAGAGAGCCGGGTGTGGGTTCCCGCTCTACCCTCTTACCAGAGAGGGATTTGAAAGGTCGGATTCCGAGATGTCAGACCACTGGCTGGCCCTCACATATAGCACCCTTCGTGCTAAACCCTTACTTGACATGCGCAAAGGGGCCATTACAAGCTCGCCCACCTGTTCCAGGGACTCAAAGTCGGTGCCATACGACAGCATTGCCAGGCTGCCCGGTCCCTTGCGCCCAGCGTGCCACGCCTCGTACAGGCACCAGATGCGGCTCCGCACAGAACCAACCTGCGGCGGCGAGCGCATTGAAGTTGGAAAGGCGGGATCGGCAGCACTCGGTGCACTGCACCGTGTGCCCTGCGTTCCAGACAACCCAAACGCATGCTCGCAATGCAGGCACTGCATGTGTGGGGGCTTGTGCACACGCTGCGTATTGACCTCGGCGATTGCGTACATCTCCACAGCACAGCGCAGCGCAGCGCCGCACAGCGCAGCGCAGCGCAGCACAGCACAGCACAGCACAGCACAGCACAGCACAGCACAGCACAGCACAGCACAGCACAGCACAGCCATCACAGCTTGCCGCAGCCCAGCTCCCACCGGGTCCATGATCATCAGCGTGCTCTCTGCGTCGGCGATGACCTCCTTGAGCTGTTGCAGCTCGCTCTGGGTCACGTCGGTGCGGTGTTGGTTCATGGCGAAGATGTCGATCCAGACAAACACCTGCAGCAGAGGAGCAACAGCAGCACACAGCGGGCGTTGCTGGAGCCCAGCAGTGCACACATGCACCAGCCAGCGAATAGTTCGATTCAGACAAACACCTGCGGTAGGGGGGCCGTGGCAGCAGGTGGCGTGTGGTGGGCGTCGGTGATGTGTGCACCCGCCAATGCGCTTGAAAAGGGAACATGTGAACCAGCCAGCGCTCTCCCCTTGTCCGGCAGCCTTTCCGGGGTTGGAACCCCGGACCCCAACCCTTGTCCGGCAGTCGTTCCGGAGTTGGAACCCCAAACCCTGAAACCAACTGGAAATGGCGCCTGAACCCCAAAGCCGCAGTGGCGGTCACTAGAGACCCCACCTCGCTCAGCTGCAGCACCTCTCCATGCCGCCACGCGCTCTGCGCCTCTGCGCTGAAGTGCTTCGTAAGCATGCCCACCAGCTCCATGAACGGCCGCGCCCACCCGTGGCTGATGAAGTACATCGGGCGACCAGCCAAGACAGCCGCCGCGTCTGCGCCACCGGCCGCACGCATCAGGTCCACGTAGCGAAACTGCTGCATGGTGGTCTCTGCCATGACGATGTCCTGCATCACCTGCTCGCACGCCAATGACACGCGTGGTGGCAGGTGGGGGTGAGGTCGCTTTCACGATGGGGACTGAGCCTGGGGAGACGTACAGATGGCTCTCTGCGGCCCCGGCAGGGCTCGCCCCTCCTCCTCTCCCGGGGGAGATGGCGCGGGTTGGCGTCGACCGTACATTTCATTCCCCAGGGCAACCCCGCTTCCCCTTCAGCGCACCTGCAGTGTCGTCATCTGCTTGGCATCCACATTGGGGTGGGCAGCCAGGAAGGAGCAGAGCCACTCAAGGTTGATGGCGCGCTGCGTGCGGGACGCGGTAACACAAGGCATGCAAAACATGCGCAGGAGACGGTCACGTGTGTTCTTAAACACATGTCGTCCACGCCCCATGCACGAGGGGTGCATGCATGCACGCATGCAAGCATGCACTATAGTCGATGCAGGTATTGCACTGGCGGCGCATCAGCAACAGTTGCACTCACGCACGAAACGTGGTCGGCGGAGCGCTTCTCGAGGATCGCGAGAGGCTCAAGACACGCGAGGGGCTCAACGCACGCGAGGGGCTCAACGAGGGGCTCAACGCACACGAGGGGCTCAGCGCACGCCGGGGCATCAGGAACGCTCGCTCGGCAGCCCATGCACAATAATAACCTCGCTTGACTTAGGTCTGATCCACGCGGAATCGTGTTTTTGAGGTTTCGTGTGTCCTGCAAAAACCTAGGGTTTCAGGGCCCAACATGCCCTTGAACAGCAGCAGCAGCAGCAGCAGCAGCAGCAGCAGCAGCAGCAGCAGCAGCAGCAGCAGCAGCAGCAGCAGCAGTAGCAGCAGCAGCAGTAGCAGCAGGGGCAGAAACGCGGGCAGCACGCGCAACACCAGGGGCAACAACAACAACAACAACAACAACAACAGCAAGGGGGCGCGTAGCATATGACGAGTCAGGAGCAGCATCCTGCTCCTGACTCAGCAACAGGTACAAAGGCGTGGGCAATACCGGCAGCAGCACACGCGCGAGCACTGGGGCTGGCAGCCGTGGGAGCAGCACAGGCAGGAGCACCGGGGACGGCAGCAGTCGCAGGAGCAACAGCCACGGGCCTCACCACCCCGCTCGCGCATTTGAGGCAGGCTCCCTGGCAAGCCGATGCACCTTGGTGGATAAGCGCGTGAGTCCCCCTAGGTGTTACAGCCATGTGTGCCTTCGTGTTGGCACATGATCAGACTGTAGAGATTCCCAAAGCGGTTGGTGCTGCGAGGTCCAGCGGATGAGCCGTGGCTGGCGTGCGAGGTGGGATAGCAGCGTGGAGTCTCTGGCGTGGATCACGCTATGGAGTGAGTGGTACGCATGCTCAGAGTGGAGCACCGCACCATCTCCCAACACTCTGCCATCTACCCGGGCTGCCTGCGTACTGCACAGTTGCCCCGTGCATGCTGGTTTGTTGTGAATTGGAGTTTTAGGGCAGGCGCTGATGTAACAGACACTAACGTACCTTACATTTCCATTACCTTCCGCAAGGGTGGTGTCTCTCATCAAAAGTATGAATCATAAGCGGTGCAGGGCTTGGAGAATGACAGACCCGCAGGCCTACCCGTAAAAAACGCAAGCTTGCCACACCATGGTGGACACCACCACCCTACAGGCTACGCAGTGTCTTCACCAGTCCCCCTACCACTCCCTCGTCACGGCTGTTTGCTCGTGTGCAACGACCGCTGGCGCCCGTGCGACACAACCATGCGCTCCTTCACCTCGCTTGTCCGCCCCCTGCCCCTCTGCGCCGCCGCCCCTGCCGCCGCGCGCGCTGTCTCGATGTTGCCCGCCCAGCTGCATGTGTGTGCGTGTGTGCATGTGTGAATGTGTGTGTGTGTGTGTGTGCATGCGTGTGTTTGCGTGTACGCGTGCGTGCGTGCATGCGTGCGCATGCGTGTGTGTGAGTGCGTGCGTGCGCTCACCGTGACCGCAGCTCAGACATCTTGGACACAAAAAGAGAGCGGTACGAGCCGGCAGGCGCGGGTGCTGTCGGCGGCTCCTCTGATGCATCGGCAGCCGCAGCTGGCGGACGCACGCCCATGGGTGGCGTCAGCAGCATCTGCGTTGTCGCAGCCAGTGGCGGCTGCGGCGCCACTGCTGGCGCACGCACCTGCGCCCGCGCTTGCACTCGTGTTTGCTGCTGCTGCTGCTGCTTCTGCTGCGTCGGAGTCCCCGCTCACGCTACCTGCACGCAAAGCACCTGTGGGTGCCGCATCAGAGCAGCAGCAGCAGCAGCAGCGGCAACAACAATGCAGCAAGCAGCGACACAGCATCACAAGCACTAGCAGCAGCAATGCAGCAGCAGCAGCAATGCAGCAGCAGCAACAGGCAAAACAATACTGGCCTGCGCTCGTGGCGGCGCTGCCGCTGTCCGCCGCTGCTGCGCCAGACGAGCATGCGCCCACATTCACTGCCCCCACTGCATCAAATGCACCCACTGCACCCTATGCATCCATCTACTGCCGCCATGCATCCGCTCCACACAATCCACCCTCTGCCCCCCCTGCACCAGTGGTCCCTGGGAAGGATTTTAGTAATTAGTTTTTTGCCGGCTCCAGCAACTTTGACCGCTCATACCAGGCACGATACACAGCGGGTATTCATGCAACGCATGCCGTTGTGCTCCTCTCGGCAAGAGCTTTCCAACGCATCACTCCACGCCCTCACCCACCAAGTGTGGGGTGGTTTTCTGGGGAATGGAACATCCGGCTCGGAGCGGTATACGGCTCGCAGGGGAATCACTGCCCTGCACCCACCCCACCCACTTCACACACTGCACCTGCTCCACCCGCTGTGCCTGCTGCGTCCGCTGCGCCCGTTGCACCCATAGCCTCCGCTGCTTCTGCACCCTCCATTGCATCCACTGCTTCTGCTGAACCTGCTGCATCACCACCGACTGCTGCCGCTGACCCTGCTGCATCCGCTGCACCTGCTCCCCCCACTGAACCTGCCGTGCCTAGCGAATCTGCTGCATTTTCAGCCTCTGCTGCCTCCGCTGCTTCCGCTGCACCCTCTGCGCCCACTGCGCCTGCTACGTCTGCTGTTCCCACGACCATGTGCTGCTGCACGTCCATCTCTGACATCCAGCACGCCATCATGTCGATGAAGTGCTGCGAGTGCCTGTGTGTGTGTGTGTGTGTATGTGTGTGTTTATGTGTGTGCCACACGTGTTTTCCAGTAGCGACATCCACACGCTTTTGTGTACCATCTGCAAACACACACGTGCACACACACACACACACATGCACACACACATGCACACACACCTGTGCGCCAGAAGCGTCACCCACACGCCCTTGTGCACCGTCTGTGGGACGCTGTACAGGCCCCACACAGCTCAGGCAAACTCGCGGTACACTTGCACTGCCTCGGCATCCGGCCGCCCTTTTTCATGCTGTCGCGCACACGCTGCACGCAGTGGTGGGGCGTGCGTGCGTGAGGGGGGGGGGGGGAGAAGAAGAGAGGGGTAGAGGGAGAGAGACAGACAGAGAGAGCGCAGGCCACATGCAACGGCAATGCCTACTAGCACTCAACGTACATCAACACACACACACACAAATACACACACGCACACGCGTGCGCACACACACACACACCTGCACGAGGTCTGCTGCCTCCACGAGTACGGTGAGCCCTGCAAATGGGTCCGCCAGGCTCGCCACCCGAAGCTCCAGCGGCAGGCCAACAGGCATGCCCTGGTGCACCTGGTGTGTGGAGAAGAGGGGGCAGGCAGGTAGGGAGTGTGTGGGGCTGGCTTGTACGCATGAACCACACGTGGTAAGGCGGCAGTACTAGTAGGTAGGCGGTAAGAAGGTAGAAGGTACTAAGACTCTCTCTCCCTCTCCTTCTTTCCCTGCCTCTCGCTCAGTCTTCTTCTCCCTTCTCCTTCCCTCTCTCCTCTCTCTCTCTCTCTCTCTCTCTTGCTCTTTCTTTCTGTCTCTCCCTCTCTTGCTCTCTCTCTCTTGCTCTGCTGGAAAGGCGATGTTACTATTATGACTGCCGCGTGTGAAGGAGGCCTCCCACACGCCCCTCGCCAATTCACACCTGCCATGCCTTGGACGCCGGGCCAGAGTCCTTTAGGAACGGAAAGAGGAGTGCGAGCAGTCCAATCTGCTGACTCAGCCGCAACGCTGCGGAGAAGGAGCCTGGGTGGGAGGGCTTCATGCCTGTGTGTGTGAGTGCGTGTGTGTGTGCGCGTGTGCACGCGTGTGTGTGTGCAGATGGTCTACGGGCCGTCTGCCTGTCTGCCATGCACACAGGTATTCGACACTGACACACACACACACACACACACACACACACACACACACAGGTATTTGACACTGACACACACACACACACACCTGCAATCTTGGCCAGCTCCCTCCACACCCTCGATGGGCGCGCCTCTGACGTGAGCTGCCTGTCTGACGGCCGCGCAAGGTAGCCGATGTGCATGGGGCCCTGGTGTGCGCGTGTGTGTGTGTGTGTGTGTGTGTGTGTGCCTGTCGGTAGGCCGTGCCCCCCCTCTCTCTTTCTCTCTCCTTATCTCTGATTCTGTGTCTGTCTCTCTCCCTCTCTCTCCTTCTCTCTCGTTGCCTCCCTCTCTCCCTCACCCACCTTGCGCACGCAGCTCGCGACGCACGTGCGCATATGGTCCATGGTGGCAGGGTCGGCTGTGAGGCCAAACCGCAGCATGAAGCGCACACCGCGCAGGATTTGAATCGGGTCCTCCTGCATGTGCGTGCGTGCAAAAAGACCACGTGCGCCTTGCGTAAGGTAACAGCCATGACTGTGTCACATAACAGCCATGACTGTAATGTCGCCGCCGCCGCCGCCGCCGCCGCTGCTGCTGCTGCAGCTGCTGCAGCTGCTGCTGCTCGTGATGATGATTTACACAAGTGACACACACACACACACAAACAAAACACACACACTCACACACAAACAAGCACAAACAGACACACGCAACCAGCCAACCAACAAAACGTTACATGAGGCCGTCCGCATGCGCCGGGAGTGCCCGTACTCCTAACAGCAGTGCATCTCGGCACCTGTTACTAGGCCTGACCCGTGCGTTGGGATGTCCTTCGAAAAGGAGGGTGACCGACCAGCGCCTGAATCAAGTGGATGCTATACAGGCACACATACGTTTACACACACACATACACTCACACACACGCGCACACACACACACACACACAAGACAAGACTGTAAACTCGACCACACACACACGAACACACATACACATACACACACGTGCACACACACACATATATACACACACATGCACACACACACACACACACACACACACACACACACTCACACAAACACATACACACACGCGCACACACACACACACACACATGCACACACGTACACATGCACACACACACACACACACACACACACGCACACACGCACACACACACACACACGCCTGGAGCACGCTCAGGTTGTCGCCGTCGTACACGTACTGCGAGTCCTGGGCCCAGGGCTCGACGTTCATGCACAGCACCTGCGTGCGTGCAGGAAGGATATGAGGAGGCGTGTGCATGGGGGAGCTTACCCCAAGGCCCAGCGTGTGTGCGGGGCAGACCCAGAGAGGCGCATCACGTGCACATGCACAGAGAGTCCTTGGCCCAGGGCCCGACGTTCATGCGCAGCAGCTGCATGCGTGCAGGAAGAATGTGAGGAGGCGTGTGCAGAGAGTCCTTGGCCCAGGGCCCGACATTCATGCGCACTTCCTGCGTGCGTGCAGGAAGGATGCGGGGAGGCACATCTAGTGTGTTTAGGAGGACCTCTTTGGCCGAGTGCCCAACATGCATGCACAGCCCCTGCGTGCGTACCCCTCCTGATGTTCCAGTTCATGATCCGTAAGCCTTTCAGCCCCCCCCCCCCTTCCCCCCCCCCCACACACCCCTGCGACAAGAAATGTTCACACCTCACCTCATACCACACCTCTCCCCACACCTCACCTTCGCGTGTTCGTCATCAACACACACACACACTCACACACGCACACACACACACTCTCTCTCTCACACACACACGCACACACACCTTCGCATGTATGTCGTCCACCGCTCTGACATAGTCCCAAACCTGCGGCATTCAAATGAGGGCATGCGATTGGTGGAGGTGGTGGTGTGCGTGCGTGTGTGTGTGTGTGCGAGTGTGTGTGCGTGTATTGCACTCTCTCTCACTCTCTTCCTCCCTCTCTCTCTCTCTCTCTTTCTGGGTGTGTGTGTGTTAGCGAGTCTCTCTATCGCTATGAGCCCGCCCGCCCGCCCGCCCGCCCGCCCGCCCGCATACACTCCTGTGTAGGTGTGCATGCGCTCACGCGCATACGCACCGAAGCTGTAAGGCCACACGCACCGCACCGCCTGCTTCATCGGATCACATAAAAGCGTGTTGACCATGCTGTATGTGTGTGTGTGTTTGTGTGTGTGTGTTTGTGTGTGTGCGCGCACTCGTGTACCCACCTCCTGTCGCAACGGGTCGTAGAACAACGAATTGATCGTGGAGTCGTGTGTTGAATGAGTGTGGGTGGGTGTGGGTGTGTCTGCCAGTCCATACCTCCTGCCTCAAAGGGTCGTAGAACAGCGAATTGATCGTGAAGTCGCGCTTGCACGCGTCAAGGTGCGCGCCCTCGTCGTCCGCGGTGTGCCGGTGGCCCTTGAAGGTCGTGAGATCGAAATCATGGCCCTGCATGTTTTGAAGTTTGAGTGTGGGGCTTATTGTGTGTGTGGTTGTGGGTGGGTGGGAGGGGGGGGAGTGTTGGGGCTTTGAGTGGGGCCCCCATGCGTGGGGGCAGGCGCCTTAGTCGTCCGCGGTGCGCCGGTGGCTCTTGAAGGTCAGAATTTAGAAATCGTGGCCCTCAAGACAGCACGCATGTGTGTATGTGCGTGTGTGTGTTTGTGTGTGTGTGTGTGTGTGTGTGCGTGTGTGTGCGCAGCGCAGTGCGTCGAATTCGACAGAAAACGACCCCCCGCATGGCGTCTTTCACTTCACAAGCACACACGCAATCAATCAAGAGCACCGACCCAAACATTCCTTCTCTTCCACCCATCCCGCAAGACGCACGACACACGACTCCCAGGCACACGACCCCTGCTCTGCCCATCCACAACGTCCTTGACCAGACATTGTGCGTCACACGTGCGCTGTTGGGGTGCCCGCGCCCGCCCGGGAGTGCTCCCAGTGCATCTCCGACACTGATCAATCAGCCACGTGCAAGCAGACCCTCTCTACCAAGCCCCCTCTCTCCCTCTTGCTCTCTCTCCCTCTTACTCTCTCCCTCTTGCTCTCTCTCCCTCTCTCTGTGTTTCTCACACATACACACACACACACACACACAAACACGCAAACACACACAAAAAAACTTCAAGTGGTGTCAAAATCGTCGGGGGCTCCCGCCCCGACGCCGCCAATGGCGCACCAACTGGGCTGACAGGGTGCTGCTGCAGCGTGAGCGACTCTGGGTTTTGGAGAATCGGCTATGTCGCCGATTTGCCCTGATCCAGAGCGCTAGTGGCTGTTTGAGACACGGCGTCATAAGGCAGGCAACTGCGAGGCATGCGGGGACGGAGGGCAGGCTGCTGGCAGAAGTCGGCGCCGCCATCGTCGGTACCCCCATGCAGCCACGGGCACCGGCACCGGGCAGAGGCTGCAGCTACGCTACAGCCAGGGCACCGGCTATGGGCATCGGCTATTAATTGACATCGGCCAAGGCTTCGGCTACGGCCAGGGACACCCTGCATCTGCACTCACATCGCATCGGCTACACGTCCGCCCTCTGGGCATCTGCATCTGCATCGGCCACGGCTACGGCCACGGCTACTGACATCGGCTGCGGCGACGGCTTCGGCCTACGGACTGCAGCTACGGCACGAATCGCGGGGCACTTCAGTGACCTGCATGGAGGGTCTCCATGCAGGGCGAATCTTACTTGCATGAGACACATGACGACGGAGATGCACTGGCAGCAAGCGCCCTCGCAGCGCAAGCGCCATGCATGGAGGCTGGCGGCATGTCGGGCGTGCGCCACATGATGAACGGAGGAGGAGGAGGGTGGCCAGGCTGGCTGCCCGAACTGAGACGCATGGCGCGACCAGATGTACTAGAGCTAGTGGGATGGACACAGTCAATGTGTATCCACTGAGTGGACTTGTGCGGGTGATAGTATCTGCCTGCCTCAGGGATTGAGTGCGCAAGCACAAGTCTAATACGCCATTAAAGGCGTCCAACAAGACTGTAAAATCGACCACACACCACACACACACACACACACACACACAAACACGCAAACACACACACACACACACACACACACACACAAACACACACACACACACACACACATTTTGAGTCACACGCGCGGTTGGGGTGCAGCTGGTGCATGCGCGCACCCGGCAGCGCCCTGTGTATCTCCACCACACATCAACCGACCACGTCCAAGCACGCACAAGTCACCGGACCCTCTCTCCCCCCCCTCTCTCTCCCTCTCTCGCTATTTCCTTCTCTTCACACAAAACACACACACACACACACCTTGTGTGTTACACGCTCGGTGTAGGGGTAAAAACTCACCTTGTGTGTCACACGCGCGGTGTTGGGGTGCAGCTGTTGCATGCACACGCCCGGGAGTGCCCTCCGCATCTCGGTTGCCGACGCACTTGTGGCGATATCGATGCCGGAAGCAGGCATGCCAGCAAAGCGGTCTCGCACCCAGCTGCGTGTGTGTGTCGGAAGGGCATGTGTGTGTGTGTGTGTGTGTGTGTTTCCCTGTGTGTGTGTATGTCAAGGCCGAACAAACGGGTCTGGATCGAATGCAAGTGTGTGTGTGTGTGTGTGTGTGTGTGTGCGTGTGTCCACAGCCCATGTGAGCATCCTCACGACGACACTCACCCGCCCACGATGAGCGACAGGTGCCCACAGTCGGAGAGCATTCGAATGAGCTCGGTTGCAGCGCCAAGCGACTCCTCCTCCTCAGGCGTCAGCGCCCGCGGCGGGGCGGCAGCGCGCGGCGCACGCGTGGACGGAGCTCCCACCCAGTGCCGCCTCTGCCTGCTGCCGTGCTGGTGGTGGTGAAGCTGCGCGGGCTGCCTGGCTGTGATGACACGGCCCACGGGCAGTGCTCCAGCCCAATGCCGATGCTGGTGCCGTGTCCTGCTGCACTGCTGGTGGTGGCAATGCCGCGATGGCTGCCTGGCTGTGATGGCACAGCACACGGTTCCCACTGCTGCTGCCCCTCCCACCCGGTCTCACTGCTGCCCTTCACTACTGTCGCGGTGACACTGGTGAAGGCGCGCGAGCCGCGTGGCGCAGCCCACGGGCAGCGGTGCCACCCGCCGCTGTCCCTCCCCGCAGAACTGCTGCCGGCGCTGCTGGCAAACCCGCGCGACGAGGCCCCTGGGTCAGCCCACCAGCCTGACGGGTGGTGGTGCTCATGCGCACGCCGGCCGCTGGCGCTGCCTGCATCGCCACTGCTGCCGCGCACCGAAGCTGCCGCTGCTCCTGCTGCTGCTGCTGTAGCGTGGGCACACTCGCCGGCCAGCGGCCGCCACCCGCCGCTGCTGCCGAGCAGTGGACAGCCGCTGGCACATACAGTCTCCACCAACACAGAGCTGCCGCGCTGATACGAGCCAGGGCCTGTGGGGCAGCGAGCGCGCGGGGAGCGTGTGTTTCGGCAGTGTGTGTGTCTACACGGCTGTTGATCGACACTCCTCCGTGTTCGTCATCATGGGGAGGAGTGCGCCAACGCCCAGGCTTGGCAATGCACCACATGCATACATTCCGTGAGAACGGATATGCCTTGTACCACAGCAGCCGGCAAGCCTGCTCACCTGCCCATGCGCCCGCGTCCCGCCCATGCGCAGCCATGCGCCCCCCATGCGCCGGGTGCACAGCTGCAGCGCCTGTCCCTAGCGTAGCGTCGGTGGCTACTGCAGCAGCAGATGCGCCTCCTGCACGTGCGCTCAGCAGGCAGCACGCGGCGTGCCGCGCTGTGCTAGCCATGGAGCACGGCCGATGTCACCACCGATGCGCGCTGATACATCCCCTATCTAGCTGCGATGCACTCAAATATATATAGAGACCGCGGCCTGATCGCGCTCTCGCCCTGGAGCTTTCTCGAGTCTCTCGAGTTTACACCCTCCACACCACACATCGTGTACTATGGGCTGTCCCCACGGCCAGACCCCCACACCCCCAAGTAGGGAGGCGCCAAAATGTGTGTATATGGTACCCCGTGGGGCGTCCACGGGCCATCTCCGGAAGATCCGCGAACATCAACGGACGTGTCTCGGCCAATCACGAACGATGGCTGAAACGGAGGGGCGTGACTCCCAGGCAGGCGGGAGAAATCGGGCGTAAAGCGCCAATCCGAAATGTATATGGTACCCCAGCCAGGCGCCCTTGGCCCCTCCACGCGCCGCTGCAACCACGCAGGGGCACGAGACATGGTATACGATGCCTTGTGCTTCAGTGGTTGAGGGGGGGAAGGGCCCTGGGTGCTGTGGTGTTGCAATGTTTGCACACGAGTTGCCTCACACGGCTTTATGCGCTGGTACAGCGTGGCGTGCGACTAGGACCGGAATCGACGATGATCTTGACCAGTTAGATGCGCTGGCGTGTTGGCGCGTGAGCGGAAGGAGGCAGGAGGAAGAACCGTGTGAGGTTGGGCGACCCCGCACTGAGCTGTCGCCTGATTCTCAGCCACCACAGCACCGGACCTGCCCCTGCCCACACTACCACCTCGCCACATCATCGCGGGTGCTTTCAGGCCCTGGAGAGGCCCGGGGACCGGCAATTTGCCCATCTGCCCAAAACGCATTTTTGGCGGTCCCGGCACCAAACTGCGCCCCACGCACGCTGAATGCACCATAGGCACGACGCTGATCACGGTGGTGTGCTCAGAATTTGATATGGTGGATCACAGACGCCAGGCCAGAGTGGGGTCCGAACTCTGCATGGCGTCTGGTGTGGGGGTCTGGCCGTGGGGACAACCTATGACCAAACTTCGCGCGCGGGGACGGGGGTGGTGTGTACAACAACGTGCGAGGGACGGGCTGCGCGGATGAGACTTGGGGGACCCCCTATGCTGCTGCTGCTCGACTTCACTACAGGGACAGGGACGGGCAAGGGGCACTAGGGGCCTTACTACAGCAACTTACTGAATCCCTGCTCGCATAAACAAACGAAAAACATTCCACAGGCCGCACGGTGTCCTCACTAGTGCCACTCCCACTCCCTCGTCACGGCTGCTTGCTCGTATGCAACGACCGCTGGTGCCCGTGCGACGCAACTACGCGCTCCATCACCTCGCTTGTCCGCCCCCTGCCCCTCAGCGCCGCCACCCCTGCCGCCGCGCGCGCTGTCTCGATGTCGCCCGCCCAGCTGCGTGTGTGTGTGTGTGTGTGTGCATGTGTGTGCGTGCACGCGTGCCTGCGTGCGTGCATGCGTGCGTGTGCGTGCGTGTGCGAGTGCGCCCACCGTGACCGCAGCTCAGACATCTTGGACACAAAGAGGGAGCGGTACGAGCTGGCGGGCGCGGGCACTGTCGGCGGCTCCTCTGATGCATCGGTGCCGCCGCTGCTGGCGGATGCATGCCCATCGGTGGCGTCGGCAGCACTTAGATCGTCACCGCTGGCGCCCCCACTGGCGCTTGCGGCCTCTGCTGCTGCTGCTGCTGCTGCATCGGAACCGCCGCTCACACACCCTGCGCACGCACCACCGGTGTGTGTGTGTGTGGCATCAGAGCTTTAGCAGCAGCAGCAGCAGCAGCAGCAGCAGCAGCAGCAGCGGCAGCAGCAGCGGCAGCAGCAGCAGCAGCGGCAGCAGCGGCGGCAGCAGCGGCAGCAGCGGCAGCAGCAGCAGCAGCAGCAGCAGCGGCAGCAGCGGCCGCAGCGGCAGCAGCAGCAGCGGCAGCAGCAAAATCAATGCAGCAGCAGCGACACAGCAGCATCAGCAGCAACAATGCAGCAGCAGCGGCAATGCAGCAGCAGCAGCAGCAGCGGCAGCAGCAGCGACAACAATGCAGCAGCAACAACAATGCAGCAGCAGCAACAACAACGCAGCAGCAACAACAATGCAGCAGCAGCAGCAACACAGCAGCATCAACAGAGCAATACAGTTATAGCAACAGGTGGCGCCACAGCAACTCGTCTACACCCGTGGCGGTGGCGGTGGCGGCGCTAGCGCCGGCGCAGTCCGCCGCTGCCCTACCACATCCACAACGCCTGAGGCGGCTACTTAGGCGTCCCATTCATTTGCGCGGATCAGGCAGCGCTTCAGGCGCTCTGACCGTTGAGGCGCCGCCTGAGGCGCACCCCGGACCTCAGGCGTCGCCTTTCTATGCGTTATCCAAACCGCCTCAGGCGCCCATCACCGCATGAGGCGCACCCCGGACCGTCTCACGTTATGACTGCATTCACTTGCGCGGATCAGACGTTGGGATTTTGGAAGGGTTGCGGCGCCAGACGCACCTGCTGCATCCACCATTTCTGCTCCGCCCGCTGCGCCTGCTGCTCCTGCTGAACCTGCCGCATCACCACCCACTTCCGCTTCCCCTGTATCCGCTGCACCTGCTGCGCCCACTGAGACCGCTGCCCCCACTGAACCTGCTGCGCCTGCCGAACCTGCTGCGCCTGCCGAACCTGCTGCCCTCGATGCCCCCACTGCACCTGCTGCATTTTCTGCCTCCGCTGTTCCTGCTGCTGCTGCTGCACCGGCCCCCTCCACTGCACCTGCTGCGTCCGCTGTTCCTGCGACCATGTGCTGCTGCACGTCCATCTCTGACAGCCAGCACGCGAGCATGTCGATGAAGTGCTGAGAGTGCCTGTGTGTGTGTGCGTGTGTTTGTTTGTGTGTGTGTGTGTATGTGTGTGTGTGTGTGTGTTGAGATGAATGGATCTCCATCTGACAGCCAGCACGCGAGCATGCTGATGAAGTGCTGCGAGTGCCTGTGTGTGTGTGTGTGTGTGTGTTTGTTTGTGTGTGTGTGTGTGTGTGTGTGTGTGTGTGTGTTGAGATGAATGGATCTCCATCTGAGCCAGCACGCGAACATGTCGATGAAGTGCTGAGAGTGCCTGTGTGTGTGTGTGTGTGTGTGTATGTGCGTTTTGGAAGGTTTTGGGTGCATACATCTATCTGTGACAGCCAGCACGCGAGCATGTTAATGAAGTGCTGCGAGTGCCTGTGTGTGTGTGTGTGTGTGTGTATGTGTGTGTTGGAACGGTTGCATCTTTGGCGCACACGTGTACATTGGACACACCTGCGCGCCAGCAGCGACCCACCCACCCACCCACATGCACACCCACATGCACACCCACATGCTCACACACATGTGCACCAGCAGCGACATCCACACGCACGTGTGTACCGTCTGCAAACACGCATATCCACACACACACACACACGTGCACACACATGCACACACACACACACATGAACACACGCACACTCACACACACACACCTGTGCGCCAGCAGCGTCACCCACACGCCCTTGTGCACCGTCTGCGGGACGCTGTACAGGCCCCACACTGCGCCGGCGAACTCGCGGTACACTTGCACTGCCTCGGCATCCGGCCGCCCCTCTTTCATGCTGTCGCGCACACGCTGCGCGCAGTGGGTGTGTGTGCATGCGTGAGGGGGGGGGGGGAAGCGGGAGAGAGAGAGAATGGCAGATAGAGAGAGTGCAGGCCACATGCTGTACTAGCACTCAACGTACATGAAAACACACGCACAGACACACACGCACACACACACACACACACGCACACCTGCACGAGGTCTGCTGCCTCCACGAGTGCAGTCAGCCCTGCAAATGGGTCCGCCAGGCTCGCCACACGAAGCTCGAGCGGCAGGCTGACAGGCATGCCCTGGTGCACCTGGTGTATGGAGAAGAGGGTGCAGGCAGACGAAGAAGCGTGGTGGGATTCCTACAACAAGTCGAGTACCTAGGAGGCCTCCCAAGGCCGCACGCCCATCGCCAATCCACACCTGCCATGCCTTGGACGCTGGGCCAGAGTCCTTGAGGAACGGAAAGAGGAGTGCCAGCAGTCCGATCTGCTGACATAGCCGCAGCGCTGTGGAGAAGGAGCCTGGGCGGGAAGGCTCCATGCCTGCGTGCATGTGAGTGGGGGGTCAATTTTACAGTGTTGTTGGCCGGGGGGCTCCCTGCCTGTCTGTGTGTGTGTGTGTGTGTGTTTGTGTGTCACCCTGCTATGTGTGAAGATGTTGGGGCAATCTGTTGGCATAAACGCAGCGCTGTGGAGAAGGAGCCTGGACGGGAGGGCTCCATGCCTGTGTGCGTGTGAGTGTGGGGTCGATTTTACAGTCTTGATGGCGGGGGAGGGCTCCATGCCTACACACACCTGCAATCTTGGCCAGCTCCCTCCACACTCTCGCTGGGCGCGCCTCCGACGTGAGCTGCCTGTCTAAAGGCCGCGCAAGGTAGCCAATGTGCATGGGGCCCTGGTGTGTGTGTGTGTGTGTGTGTATATGTGAGTGCGTGTGTGTGTGTGTTTCTGTGTCAGAGGTTCCGCTTAGGATCTTGGGGGAATAATGGCCCGACCCGGGCCTCAAGGCTCACTCCTCGTTCTCAACCCGCCGGGGGCAATCATCTGCGAAGAGGGTGTGGAAGTCAAATTTCACACTTTTCGGGTCGAAATTCGTGCAATTTCACTCCGTGGCGCCACAACCCGAGTGTCAACCTGCTGTTGCAGGTTTGCGGGTTGCGGGTTGGCTAACGGCAACACTGGTGTGTGTGTGCCCTGTTTGGGTGTGTCAATGTGTGTGTGGGGGTGCCTGTCTGACGGCCTCGCACTCTCTCTCTCCTTCTATCTGTACCTATATCTTACGGGTAACTTTGTCTCTGTCTCTCTCCATCTCTCTCCTCCTCTCACTCCCTTCTTCTCTCCCACTCCTCTCTCCTTCTCTCCTCGCTTTCTCCCTCTCTCCCTCCTCTCTCTCTCTCTCTCTCTCTCTCTCTCTCTCTCCTCTCTCTCCCTCTCCCTCTCCCACATGGCGCACGCAGCTTGCAACGCACGCGTGCATGTCTCTTATTCCCCCCCCCCCCTCTCTTCCTCTCTCCTTCTCTCCTCTCACTCCTTCTTCCTCTCCCTCTCCTCTCTCTGTTTCTCCCTCTCCCTCTCCCTCCTCTCCCTCTCCCTCTCCCTCTCCCCCTCTCCCTCTCCCTCTCCCTCTCCCTCTCCCTCTCTCTCTGTCCCTCTCTCCTCTCCCCCTCCCCCCCCCTCTCTCTGTCCCACCTGGCGCACGCAGCTCGCAACGCACGTGCGCATGTGGTCCATGGTGGCTGGGTCGGCCGCAAGGCCAAACTGGAGCATGAAGCGCACACCGCGCAGGATTCGCACGGGGTCCTCCTGCATGTGCGCGCGTGAGTGCACAATGTTTAAAACTTGTATGTTGGCTGGCTTAGTTGGCTGGCCGTGGGGCCAAACTGTAGCATGAAGCGCAGGATTCACACGGGGTCCTCCTGGAGCACGGTTGAGACGCCGTTGTGCACGCGCGTGGGTGGCACATGATGGGGTTGATGCTCATGCATATGAGTGGTGCACGCACACACGCACACACACACACACATGCACACACACACACACACATACAAACACACACACACACACAAACACAAAACACATTCATACACACACACACACACAAACGGAGCGCGGTGAATACGCCGCTGTGCACGCGTGTGGGTGGCGCATGGATGGGGGTCGATGAGTGTGGCCATGTGCTGTGAACCACAACTGGCACATGCTGCTGCTGCTGCTGCTGCTGTTCGCGATGATGATGCACACGAGTGACACACACACAGTCACACAAATACACACGCACCCATGCACCCACACGCACCCACACGCATCCACACGCACACACATGCACACACACGCTCACGCGCATACACGCACACATAAACACACACGCACACATATGCACATGCATGACACGCACGCACACGCACACGCACACGCACACACACACACACACACACACACACACATACATACACACATACGTACACATGCATACACGCATGTGCGCACCCCCCCCACCCCCACACACAAAACACACACACACACATAGGGTGCGGCACGGTATACGTATACGGTATATACCGTATGTATACCGTGACGGTATAAATACCGTATACGGCGGGATGTGTATTTTTTTGGAAGACAAGTAAAAGGCGTAAAGGCTCCAACTCCCTTGAAACTGCATGAATTTCGATGATTCGACTTGCACTGGACAGCTAATGACAAGGGCGATAGAACAACGCTTGGATGCAGCATAGGGTGGAGGGAAGAATCTGGTGGTTGCATGGAACGCAGGGACGCTCCGGCTGCCATGCAGTGAGAAAAACCAAGTTTTGTGTTTCCTCTAAACCAAACATAGCAAAGTATGCTTGTTAGAGTGGATGTGTGATGCCCATCATGTCAGGCATCCGACTCCACCGTTCCTGTCTCAATGGGATCAAGAAATCAAGGGTATACACGTATACCCTTGTAAACGGTACACGTTATACGGTATTATACGGTATACGGGCCCACGTATACGGTATACTGCCGCGCCCTACACACACACACACACACCTGGAGCACGCTCAGGTCGCCGTTGTACACGTACAGCGAGTCCTTGGCCCAGGGCCCGACATTCATGCGCAGCACCTGCGTGCGTGCAGGAAGGATGCGAGGAGGCGTAGCGAGTGTGTATAGGGTGGCTTTGGCCCAGGGCCCAACATTCTTGCGCAACAGCAACGTGCGTGCAGGAAGGATGTGAGGAGGCATATCGAGGGTGTATAGGATGGCTTTGGCCCAGGGCCCAACATTCATGCGCAGCAGCTGCGTGAGTGCAGGAAGGAGGCGAGGAGGCATATTTAGATGGGTGCTTGGCACAGGGCCCTTCCAGGCTTCCAGGGTTCAGGGAGGCACAAAGGAGGCGTGTGCTTTTGCATAGGCGTGTGCATAGGCGTGTGCATAAACATGGGCATAGGCATGGAACCCTGCGGCCGTGCCCCCAAGGGGAGGAGTCAGATCTGGGGGCCGAGTGCCCTGTCTAGGTCCAGCCCCGACCCACTAGCCCCCTACCACTAGTAGCCAGGCACCGGTCGGTAGTCGAATACGCTGCCGGTAGGTGCGTCACACACAACTGTAAAAAACATCATCATCATCAGGCATAGGCGTGTGCATAGGCCTGGGGGGGGCAGAACTGGACTCGGGTCTAGCCGGTGATACTAGGACTGGAAGGTTTCTCTGCTTGGAAGCCGATGCTACTGTTCCGACCAGTAGCAAGCCCCCTGCAAGCCGTATACCGCTCGGGTCGGATTCCCTGTTTCCAAGAAGCCAACCCACCCTTTGTGGGAGAGGGCGCAGAGGGGCGCGTTGGAAGGCTCTCGCCAAGAGCATCACAACGGCATGCATTGCGGGAGCACCCGCTTTGTATTGGGCCTGGTGTGAGCGGACAAGGTTGCTTGAGCCCGGAAAAAATCTCAATCCCAGGGGAAACCGGTTACGACCCATCATTTGCCACGAAATCTGGTGCAAATGGCGCTTCTATCACGATCCTGGTACAAAGAAAACCAATCCAGCATATTTTTTGTCGCGTGCGTGGCGCCCACCGCCCCCACACTCACACCCACACCCACACCCACAAACGCACACACGCGCACACGCACACACACACACGCACACACGCACACACGCACACACGCACACACGCACACACTCACACACGCACACACGCACACACGCACACACGCACGCACGCACATGCAAGCACGCACACACACACACCGACACAAACACACACACACACACACACACACACACACACCGGCACACACACGCACACACACACCTTCGCGTGTATGTCGTCCACCGCTCCGACAAAGTCCAAAACCTGCGACATTCAAATGAGGGCGGGAACTTGGTGGTGGTGTGTGTGTGTGTGTGCGCGCGTGTGTATGTGTGCGTGCGTGTGTGTGTGTGTGTGTGTGTGTGCATGTATTGTGTGTGTCTGCCTGTACCCACCTCCTGCCTCAGAGGGTCGTAGAACAGCGAATTGATCGTGAAGTCGCGCTTGCACGCGTCAAGATGCGCGCCCTTGTCGTCCGCGGTGCGCCGGCGGCCCTTGAAGGTCGTGAGCTCAAAATCATAGCCCTTCAGACAGCACGCACGTGTGTTTGTTTGTGTGTGTGCGTGTGTGCGTGTGCACTGGGGCTTATTTATAGGTCAACCATGCTCGCCCTTGTAGCCCAGCGGTGCGTCGGTGGCCCTTGGAGGTCGTGCACTCAAAATTGTGGCTCTAGGGGGGGACGCACAGAAGACGGGGCCCACGTAGGTGACGCGATATTGGTGTGTGTGCGCGTGCGCCGGGTACCCGCACCCCTCTCTTGCTCTATCCCCCCCAATCTCTCTCTCCTCGTCTCTCTCTCTCTGTCTTTCTCTCTCTCTCTCTCTTTCTCTCGTTCTCTCTCTCTGTCTCTCTCTCTCTCTCTCTCTCTGTCTCTCTCTCTGTCTCTCTGTCTCTCCATCTCTGTCTCTCTCTCTCTCTCTGTCTCTCTGTCTCTCCATCTCTGTCTCTCTCTCTCACTCTCTCACCCACTTTCTCACTCTCTCTCTAACTCTCTCACTCTTGCATTCTCTCTCTCACTCTCTCACTCTCTCTCCCTCACTCTCTCAATCTCTCTAAAAAAACTCACCTTGTGTGTCACACGCGCGGTGTTGGGGTGCAGCTGTTGCACGCGCACGCCCGGCAGTGCCCGGTGCATCTCGGTTACTGAAGCACTCGTGGCGATATCGATATCGGCGGCGGGCACTCCAGCGAAGCGGTCTCGCACCCAGCTGTGTGCGTGTTTGTGTGAGTATATGTGTGAGCGTGTGTACGTGTGTGTGTGTGTGTGTGTGTATATGTCTGTGTGTGTGTGTTGCGTGTGTGTGCATCTGTGCGTGCGTGTGTTGCGTGTGTGTGCATGTGTATGTGTGTGTGTGTGTGTGCGTGCGAGCGTGCGTGTGTGTGTGTGTGTTTGTGCGCGCTCGTGGCGATATCGATGTCGGCGGCGGGCACGCCAGCGAAGCGGTCTCGCACCCAGCTGTGTGTGTGTGTGTGTGTGTGTACATGTGTGTGTGTGTGTGTGTGTGTGTGTGTGTGTGTGTGTGTGTGTGTGTGTGCGTAGAACTGTCAACGGCTGGCACGTCGGCGAGGCGGTTGTGCACCCTGCCCCTTGAGCCAAAGTGGTGTGCTTCCTACAGCAGGTGCCTGCAGTCAGACAGCATTTGAATGAGTCTGGGTGAGTTGATCCCAGGCGCCACTAGCTCAAACCAGAGCGACAGCCTACGAACAATCTTCGTGAGCTTCCCAACTGAGCCACTCACCCGCCCGCAATCAGCGACAGGTGCCCGGACTGTCGGACAACAACCGAATGCGCCTGGTGAGTTGACCCCAGGCGCCACAAGCTCAACCCAGAGCCACAGCCCATGAACAGCCCATGTGAGCGTCCAAACTGAACCACTCACCCGCCCGCGATCAGCGACAGGTGCCCGGACAGTCGCACAGCATTCGAATGAGTCTGGGTGGGTTTAGCTCAAACCAGAGCCACAGCCCACGAGCAATCTTCGTGAGCGTCCCAACTGAGCCACTCACCCGCCCGCGATCAGCGGCAGGTGCCCGGACAGTCGGACAATATTCGAATGTGCCTGGTGAGTTGATCCCAGGCGCCACTAGCTCAAACCAGAGCCACAGCCCACGAACAATCTGCGTGAGCGTCCCAACTGAACCACTCACATGCCCGCGATCAGCGACAGGTGCCCGGACAGTCGCACAGCATTCGAATGAGTCTGGGTGAGTTTAGCTCAACCCAGAGCCACAGCCCACGAACAATCTTCGTGAGCGTCCCAACTGAGCCACTCCCCCGCCCGCAATCAGCGAAAGTCCCCCGGACAGACGGACAGTATTCTAATCAGAGTGGTAGTTAGCCCAGGCGCCTCATGAAACCCAGAGCCTCAAAAGGCCTACAGCCGAACTACTCACATGCCCGCTATCAGCGACAGGTGCCCGGGCAGTCGGACAACATCCGAATGCGCCTGGTGAGTTGATCCCAGGCGCCACTAGCTCAACCCTGAGCCACAGCCCACGAACAGCCCATGTGAGCATCCCAACTGAGCCACTCATCCGCCCGCTATCAGCGACAGGTGCCCGGACAGTCGGACAGCATTCGAATGAGTCTGGGTGAGTTTAGCTCAACCCAGAGCCACAGCCCACGAACAATCTGCGTGAGCATCCCAACTGAGCCACTCACCCGCCTGCAATCAGCGACAGGTGCCCGGGCAGTCGGACAATATTCGAATGTGCCTGGTGAGTTGACCCCAGGCGCCCCTAGCTCAAACCAGAGCCACAGCCCACGAACAATCTTCGTGAGCATCCCAACTGAGCCACTCACGCGCCCGCAATCAGCAACAGGTGCCCGGACTGTCGGGCAGCTTTCAAATGCGCCTGGTCAGTTTAGCTCAACCCAGAGCCACAGCCCACGAACAATCTTCGTGAGCGTCCCAACTGAGCCACTCACCCGCCCGCAATCAGCGACAGGTGCCCGGACAGTCGGACAGCTTTCGAACGCGCCTGGTGAGTTGATCCCAGGCGCCACTAGCTCAAACCAGAGCCACAGCCCACAAACAGCCCATGTGAGCATCCTAACTACCGTATTGACACGCTTATTTGGGGGTACGATTGGGGGTAGGCTACCCCCAAACCCGTGTCACGGGTGGCACTGACGCGCGGGGTCACCCCCAAACCCGTGCCGCAAGTAAAATGCGTATACACTCCAACTCCCTTGAACTGCATGGATTTTGACGATTCGGATTTTATTAGAAAGCTTGTAACAAGAGCTATCCAGAACGCTTGGATGCAGCGTGGGCTTCAGGGAAGAGGGAGGAGGGGCAGTGTGGGGTGTGTGAAACTGCCCCCAAATGCGTGTCACTAAGGGCGCTGCGTTCCGGCGTTTACCCTCTAACCCGTGTCTTTGGTGGGCATAGAACGGCCGTTTTCCCACCCCCAAATGGCCGTACCCCCAAATGAGCTTGTCCCTCCGGTACAACACTCACCCGCCCGCGATGAGTGACAGGTGCCCACAGTCAGAGAGCAT
Organism: Chlamydomonas sp. UWO 241; assembly: GCA_016618255.1. Taxonomy (NCBI): domain Eukaryota; kingdom Viridiplantae; phylum Chlorophyta; class Chlorophyceae; order Chlamydomonadales; family Chlamydomonadaceae; genus Chlamydomonas; species Chlamydomonas priscui. The sequence goes on from VFSX01000146.1 coordinate 216,276, forward strand.
TTGAATGAGCTCGGTTGCAGCGCCAAGCGACTCCTCCTCCTCGGGCGTCAGCGCCCGCGGCGGGGGCGGCAGCGCGCGGCGCACGGGTGGAGGGAGATTCAACCCAGTGCCAGCGCCTCTGCCTGCTGCCGTGCTGGTGGTGGCGAAGCCGCGCGGGCCTGGCTGTGATGGCACAGCACACGGCTCCCACTGCTGCTGCCCCTCCCACCCGGTCCCACTGCTGCCCCTCACACCTGTCGCGGTGCCACTGGTGAAGGCGCGCGAGCCGCGTGGCCTAGCCCACGGGCAGTGGTCCCACCCGCTGCTGTCCCTCCCTGCAAAACTGCTGCCGGCGGCGGCGCCGCTGCTGGCAAACCCGCGCGACGAGGCCCCTGGGTCAGCCCACCAGCCTGGCCTGGCCTGGTGGTGGTGCTCATGCGCTCGCCGGCCGCTGGCGCTAGCTGCATCGCCACTGCTGCTGCGCACCGAAGCTGCTGCTGCTGCTGCTCCTGCTGCTGCAGTGTGGGCACACTCGCCGCCCGGCAGCCGCCAAACGCCGCTGCTGCCGAGCAGCAGGCAGCCGCTGGCACATGCAGTCTCCTTCAACTCAAATCTGCCGTGCTGATTCGAGCCAGGGCCTGTGGGGCAGCGAGCGCGTGAGGAGCGTGTGTGTCGGCAGTGTGTGTATGTCTATGCGGCCTGTTGGTCGACCCTCCGTCATCAAGGTCAGGAGTGCGCCACCGCCCAGGGCTGGCAAGGCACCGCATGCATACACGCTCACAAAACCACGCCCGTGAGCATGGATGTGCCTTATACCATAGTAGCCGGCGCACCTGCCCATGCGCCCGCGTCCCGCCCATGCGCAGCCATGCGCCCCCCATGCGCCGGGTGCACAGCTGCAGCGCCTGTCCCTAGCGCGGCGTCGGTGGCTATTGCAGCAGCAGATGCGCCTCCTGCACGTGCGTTCAGCAGGCAGCACGCGGCGTGCCGCGCTGTGCTAGCCATGGAGCACGGCCGATGTCACCACCGATGCGCGCTGCTGTATCCCCTATCTAGCTGCGATGCACTCAAATACATATAGAGAGCGCTAAACAATGCGGCCTGATCCCTCTCTCGCCCAGGAGCCCTCGAGTCTCTCGAGTTTACACCCTCCACACATCGTCCCATCGTCCACCAAGGCCAAACCTCACCGCGCTGGATAGATATACGCCAGGCACAATGGTTAAGAAATGGGTGCCGCTGGAGAGCAACCCCGACGTGCTCAACGAGTACGCGGGCGCGTTGGGTTTGGTGCCTGGCACTGAGTTCGCCGACGTGTACGGGCTCGACGACGTGAGGCACCGCCGCATGCGATGCATGCATGCACTAACATCACGGGTGCATGGCTATGTGGGGCCAGTGGGGGCTTGCGGGGCCCCATGCAGCTGTCTGCATGCACACAGATCGCCAAGATCTAGACCCCACAGACCACATGCCTTGCCGCGTGCTCTCTGCCCTGGCATGCATGCGCATGTGGTCATTTGTGTGTAACTGGGTGAATCGGCGAGCGAGCGAGGGGCCTGGGCGCATGGGGCACACACCTGGCCCATGCGACGTGGCGAAGCAACACCCCCGCCCGACACCACCCACACAGGAGCTCCTGGCCATGGTGCCGCAGCCGGTGCTGGCTGTGCTGCTCTGCTACCCGATCACCGACGACACTGAGGCGGCCATGAAGGCTGGTGCGTGCGAGTTCCATGTGTGTGTGCGTGCGTGAAGCAGCACAGCGCCCACTCTCGTGCCCACCCACATCCACTGGCCCCACATCGCCCCATGTCGCCGCCAATCCCCACCCACACGCGAGTCTGATAACTACCTCGTGGAGTCTGCATTGACCGCATTGTGAATTCAGCTGCAGCTGCACATGCTCGCTTGCATCCCCAACACCGGCCCCGCCCACTCTCGCGCCCAAACCGCCCACCGCTCTGGCCCATCCCTCCCTCCCGTCCCTCATGTCTCCCTCCCTTTCTCTCTGATCAATTTTGTCAGAGGACGCTGCGTCTGCTTGCTCGCCCGGCACCCCCACCAACGGCCCCGGGTCCGTCTACTTCATGGAGCAGACAATCGGCAACGCGTGCGGCACGATTGGCCTGCTGCACATAGTGGGCAACGTGGGCGTGGAGCGCAAGCGTGAGTCAGACGGGTCAGTGCGCGCCCACCAGGTGCATGCGGCAGGCGCAGGTGTCCGCGGACAGCCACATATCTCCCCGTGCGTGTGGCCACAGCCCGCGTATGCCCCCGCGCCGCGCGCCACAGCATACGATTATTGCGTGCGTGCCCTCATGCTGCCCATCCACAGCCGCAGCCTCGTCTTTCCTGGACCAGATATTCTCCGCGGCTGCGCCTATGGACCACCCACCCCGAAGAGCGCTGGCCTCACATCTAACCCTGCGTGCTTGCACTCACATTCACACGCGCAGCCGATTCATTCCTTGACCAGTTCTTCTCCGCCACCGCGTCTATGGACCACCCACCCCCCATGACGCTCGACACACACCTCCCAAACACACACATGCAAGGAGGGTATGTGCATCTGCATCTGCTCTGCGTTATTATCTCCGGCACCTTATGCTGCCCATTCACACGCGCAGCCGATTCATTCCTTGACCAGTTCTTCTCCGCCATTGCGTCTATAGACCACCCACCCCCCATGGCGCTCGACACACACCTCCCAACCATACACGCACAAGAGTGGTATGTGCATCCGCAACCGCTCTGCGTCATTTAGCTCCGGCACCTTCTGCTGCCCATTCACACGCGCAGCCGATTCATTCCTTGACCAGTTCTTCTTCGCCACCGCGTCTATAGACCACCCACCCCCCATGGCGCTCGACACACACCTCCCAACCATACACGCACAAGGGTGGTATGTGCATCCGCAACCGCTCTGCATCATTTAGCTCCGGCACCTTCTGCTGCCCATTCACACGCGCAGCCGATTCATTCCTTGACCAGTTCTTCTTAGCGACCGCGTCGATGGACCCCGCCGCACGCGGGAAGTACCTGGAGGACCCGCCCGAAGGCGCGCCCAACATCGAGGAAGCGCACCAGGTATTGTTTCATGAGTATTTTATTATATGATTTTATTTATTTATGATTTTATTAATTCATCGCCGCACAATATGCAAGGCAGGGAGGAGAGGAGAGGGGTGGGGGCAGGGGGGCGCGGGGAGTGCCAAGAGGACGCTCCCAACACCGAGTTTCGGTGCCCATGGCCGATGGTGGAATCCGGCATGAGGTATCGTGTCGAACGGCATGCAAGGGGTGCGATCGGTGGCGACGTTCTCGAGAGGGAAGGGTGGGAGGCGAGGGGTGTGGGTATGGGCACGCGGGAGGTGCGAGGAAGACCGCCGCCTGAGGGCGCGTCCAACATGGAGGAGGCGCACCAGGTCATCATGAGTCTGCCCTACCAAAATCCCAATGTCTGATCCGCGCCAGTGAATGCGGTCATAACGTCTGAGACGGTCCGGGTGCGCCTCAAGCGGTGGTGGGCGCCTAAGGCGGTCGGTGCGGCTTCTGAGGCGGTTTGGAAAACGCCTAAAGCGAAGCCTGAAGCGATCGTGGGTGCGCCTCAGGTGGCGCCTCAGGCGGTCGGCGCGCCTGAGGCGGCGCCTGATCCGCGCCAGGGAATGGGATGCCTGAGGCGCCGCCTCAGGCGTTATGAATATAGTAGGGCTGGGTGACGCCACTAGTGCTTCATAGGACTTGTCGGCTGGGTGACGCCACTAGAGGTGTACAGGACTTGTCGGCACTCGGCCCGATGCGTGACTGAAACTGGCCGGCTACCTGGAGGTAGGGGCCCGCTGCGCTGTGAGGGTAGGCATCGTATTGTCATCGAACGCACTTGATGCAAGGCAGGCGGGGCAGGAGGCGAGAGGAGGGGCACGTGGGAGGTGCCTGGAAAACCACCGCCTGAGGGCGCGCCCTCAGGGGGGCTCGATTAACGGAGGCGCGTTCTCGTCGCCGAGCCCTGGACCCAGCAATGCGGCGCTGCTGGTGACGAGGATCTCCGTGCCGCTTACGAGCGGGGTAAAATACCACTGGCCCGGCTCCTGCTAGACTGCCCCTCGGTGGAACACTTCAGGAGCGGCTTGCCCGGCGCTGCCATGGCTTGGCGAGTAGCCGCGGCGCTGCCGCGGCCCGTGCTGGGAGACGGCCCTTATCCTCCCCCCATGCAGGACGCCATGCGGCACCGATCTCGACGAGTTGATCGACGAGCGGAGGAGCTGGCGCCCGTCAATGCATGCTGGACATTGGTCAAGATGGCTGCCCGTGGAGGCGGGCTACCATCACGGCTTCAGCGGTGGCGACCGCCGAGTCAACACAGAGTAAATCCGCTTCACCAATCGCAGCGTTCGTCACCGCGCTCATCCTCGGGGTCGCTCGTCTGCCGGTGACTGGCGTTGGAAGGTCTTCAGGCAGCCTCCATGACAACTCTGTCGTCCATGCATCCCTGGAGAGTGGGACCTGGCCATGCATGAGGCATGGGGCGCCGGCTGAGCCCCATGCAAACGAGAGCTGGACAGCCATGCACTGCCAGGCGGGGACCGTTCCAGTCAGCGCCAGTCGGCTCTGCCGGCTTGACTGGCCACAAGGCCACTACTGTGACCCTGAGGAAGGTCCTCTCCTATATGCTCCTTGCCAGACATGTCTCTCAGAGACCGCTGTTTGGGGTAAGTCTAGCCGGCGGGAGCGGTAGTCTATCGGCCGGGAGCCGGCGGTACTCTAGTACTTAAGTGTGCTGGAGTATCGGCGGGTGTCTCTAGTAGAAGAGTAGCCTGCTTAGCTGGAAACCCCGTGTTACTGAGGGCGCGCCCAACATTGAGGGGGCTCACCACATGAGTCTTTGTGGTCTTCTACAGTCTTTGTGGTCAACGCCACTAGAGGTGTACACGGCTGTGTGTCGATGCTCGGCCCGATGCCTGAGTGAAACTGGACGGCTACCTGGAGGTCCTTGACCCACGACCTTCGACCCTTGACCCTTGACCCTTGACCCCTGACCCTTGACCCTAAACCCTGGTGCAAACAGGCGGCGTCCCTGCAGGGGCAGGGCGCCGCGCGCTTGCATCATCGGAGCCCCCCCCCCCCTGCCGTTGTGTGGATGCCTGAAAATAGGGAGCCCCACACCCTCGACCCTCAATTCTCAACCCTCAACACTTTCAGTTACAGTTACATCGGCTTTCCAGCAAAGACTACCTCTAGTCCTAGTACCACCGCCTAGACCCAAGTCCAGTTCTGGGCCTAACAATTACTTGTGAGGGGCGGTAGCCACCAGCCGGCTGCCTACCAACGTGTAGTCCCAGAGCAAAAAGGAGAGCTATTGTGCGACGCCTCCAAAATAGGTCCTAACTGCTTCCAGGGGATAGGTGGTCAAGTGGCGCTTGCCAATCTGCTTGACCGCCGAGGTGGAGGGGCCGGCGCCTGAGGGGCAGCCGGACCGTACACCACGGCTCTCCACGCGACCCTATCTTGAGCACGCTCAAACGCCGTGTCCAATCAGAACGAGTGCCACTAGTTTTTCAACACTTACCCTGAGTAAACACCCTGCTGCACAGGCGGCGTCACTGCAGGGGCAGAGCGCCGCGCCCACAGAGGACGTGCTGCTGCACTTCGTCGCATTTGTCAACCACAACGGTGCGCTGGGGCACGCAATCAGATCAGATCAGATCACGACTCTGCACATACCTTAGCTAGTGCCGATGTGCTGCTGCACTTAGTCACATTTGTCAACCACATCGGTGTGCCGGGGGGGGAGGGGGGGGGGGGCTGATCCGTGCTTCCTTGGAGAAGCGGTATACTTGGGCGGTATGCGAAGGGTTATCAAGGTTGGCCAGTCTGCCGCCAGTAATCGCACGAAGAAGGCGAAATTCTGCCCGGAAAGTGTGAAATCGACGATGTCCACACTTCCCCACAAAAAAAACGGTGCCTGCGGCGCAGAGGGGGGGGGGGCATGACAGGAGCATGGGCGTCATCTTGGGCATCATCAAGCCAGGCCTGGCCCGTGGTAGCAGGTCTCGCCTGCTTTGGCCACAACTGCAGTTCTCTGGGCCGATAGACGCGTCACTGTATGTGTTACAGACAGGTTACAGATAGCATGAAGTGGTCTGGACGCCGTCAGTATGAACTACAACACTTGTGTGGCGTGTCAGGATGTGACAGACCCCCCCCCCCTAGAATAGACACCGTCGCGTAAGTACGCCGGAAACTTGTGTGGCGTGTCAGGATGTGACAACAACTGCTTTGGCCTCACCACCACAGGCCGCCTCGTGCAGCTGGACGGCCGTCGCCCACGCCCCGTCGACTGCGGGCCCACGAGCGATGCGAGCCTGCTCAAGGACACGGCGGCGGTGGTCGTCAAGTTTGCGGAAATGTGGGTAGAGGACGGGGTGGGGTGGGGTGGGGTGGGGTGGGGGGCAAAGTGCGTGTGCACGTGTGCACGTGTGTGCTTGTGTGCGTGTTGAGATACTGTGGCGTGCCTTGGTTTTACGGTGTATGCGCTCACACACGCGCGCACGCACGCATGCGCGCACGCAGCACTAAGAGCATCACGTTCAACCTGATGGCGCTGGTGCAGAGCAGCTGAGCTGGTCGGAGCGACTGGGCGCAGCTGCGCTGCCAGGCAGGGCCGCCCACCCTGCTCTGGATGCAGATGATGAGAGTTTTACAATCCACTTCAATCTGGATGCAGTGCACTACGTTCCATCACAAGACGTGATGACGTGTAGCCCGCTTGCTGGCTCTATTGGCTGCACTGTCCCTTGGCGTGTGCCAACGCGTGTGTGTGCGAGCAGGTGTTGACGCATCATATGGGCCTGTGTGGGTTACGTGGATGAGCCTGTGTGTGACGAACTTGGATGCGGTGGGAGCTTCACAGTGGGCAGGTTTTTTCCACGGTTGAAAGGATTTGGAAAATCAGTGCGGAAAACCTGAGTGTGGCGGCGAGTGTGAGGGCTTGCACGTCGGTGCGCAGCGCTTTCAAGTAGGGAGCACCCCCGGGATCACATCCAACTAGTGGGCACCTGCTGAGGCGGGGCGAGGCGATCCAACACCCACGCGATCCCCATCAAATAGTGCATCTTCTGCGCAGCAGACAGCAGGATGGACGTGCTCACTCGGATGGAAGCGTTCATGGCGACACGACACAACTACGTGCCCCAAATGGGCTGGGAGTCTGGGATCATGGATGCCGTCGGGCTGTCGATCGACCAGACGCGCTTCATGATGGCGCTCTTCTTCTCCATACCCGCCGGGTTGGCGGTCAAGGCGCTGCCGACCGGCGCGAGTGAGTGGCGTGATGCATGCAGGCATCGCATCAGCATGCATGCATGCATGTGGGCATGCATGTGAGAGGACGTGACGGCAGATCCTCTCTCACGTGCCGCAGCACCGCACGCGCCGCACTGCCACCCAGCAGCATGAGGGTGCTGGTACACACGCACATTGCGACCACCTCATGACACGCCATCAAACGCAAACACCTTACCGCAGTGCGCCACCTCTACTCCGCTATCATCGGCTTTGCACTCGTGTACTACCCGTTCGGCTTTGGGGTCATCCACGCGGCGGCGCCGTCAGTGCTGGTAGGAGCGCGCGCACGCACACACACACACACACACACACACACGCGCACGTGCACGTGCACCCAGACACACGCGCGCGCGGACATTCACACCCATGCAAAAATATGCACCCGGTGCCGTGTGCCCCGCATGCGACAAGATGGGGTGCTGCCAGCATCTCTTCCAAGAAACGCATGCACACGTCTCACACGCCAGCATAGGCGTCGACAGACTGTAAAATACACCACCTCCCACACCTCCCACACCTCTCACACCTTCCACACCTTCCACCCCACCCCACACACCCCACACCAGGTCTACCTGGCAGTTGCGCTCGTGCCGAGCGCATGCGGCACGCTCGCATGGGCCATCTGCTTCCCCTACCTGCTCTACCTACACGTGGTCAATGCGAGTGGGGCAAACTGGCAGGTGTGAATGCAGCCGTGTTTTCCCACACTAGTGTGGACTGGGTGTGGGGTGCAGGGAGGGCGGCACCCTCGCATGGGCCACCTGCTTCCCCTACCTGCTCTACCTAAACAGTGATACATATGGGCGGGGCAAACAAGCATGTGAGACGGGAGAGGGGTGCACACACACACACACACAAACACACACAATAGGGGCAGGTTTTTTTTGGGGGGGGGGGGGGGGCACCCTCACAAGGGCCATCTGCTTCCCCTGTCTCCTCTAACTTCCTCCATGTGGTGAATGTGAGTGGGGCAAACTGGCAGGTGACACACACACACAAAAAAAAATAAAAAAAAATAGGGACAGATTAACGGAGGCGCGTTCTCGTCGCCGAGCCCTGGACCCAGCAATGCGGCGCTGCTGGTGACGAGGATCTCCGTGCCGCTTACGAGCGGGGTAAAATACCACTGGCCCGGCTCCTGCTAGACTGCCCCTCGGTGGAACACTTCAGGAGCGGCTTGCCCGGCACTGCCATGGCTTGGCGAGTAGCCACGGCGCTGCCGCGGCCCGTGCTGGGAGACGGCCCTTATCCTCCCCCCATGCAGGACGCCATGCGGCACCGATCTCGACGAGTTGATCGACGAGCGGAGGAGCTGGCGCCCGTCAATGCATGCTGGACATTGGTCAAGATGGCTGCCCGTGGAGGCGGGCTACCATCACGGCTTCAGCGGTGGCGACCGCCGAGGCAACACAGAGTAAATCCGCTTCATCAATCGCAGCGTTCGTCACCGCGCTCATCCTCGGGGTCGCTCGTCTGCCGGTGACTGGCGTTGGAAGGTCTTCAGGCAGCCTCCATGACAACTCTGTCGTCCATGCACCCCTGGAGGGTGGGACCTGGCCATGCATGAGGCATGGGGCGCCGGCTGAGCCCCATGCAAACGAGAGCTGGACAGCCATGCACTGCCAGGCGGGGACCGTTCCAGTCAGCGCCAGTCGGCTCTGCCGGCTTGACTGGCCACAAGGCCACTACTGTGACCCTGAGGAAGGTCCTCTCCTATATGCTCCTTGCCAGACATGTCTCTCAGAGACCGCTGTTTGGGGTAGTCTAGCCGGCGGGAGCGGTAGTCTATCGGCCGGGAGCCGGCGGTACTCTAGTACTTAAGTGTGCTGGAGTATCGGCGGGTGTCTCTAGTAGAAGAGTAGCCTGCTTAGCTGGAAACCCCGTGTTACTGTTACTGATACGTGGGTGGGTGGGTGGGGGCACGCTCGCAAGGGCCGTCTGCTTCCCCTGTCTCATCTACCGTCATCCATGTGGTGATCCTGGACACACACCTGATCCACACCTAATCCACACCTGATCCACACCCGTGATTCACACACTTGATTCACACACTTCACACCCTTCACACCATCACAGGCCGGCATCCTCGACTTCACCGGGTGTGAGATGGTGCTCATTTACACCCATGATTCACACCTGATCCACACCCGTGATACGCACATCTGATCCACACCCGTGATTCACACACCTGATCCACACCCATGATTCACACACCTGATCCACACCCTTGCCCTTCACTCAACTGAACCACACCTTTGCCCTTCACACCACAGGCCGGCATCCTTGACTTCACCGGGTGTGAGATGGTGCTGGTGCTCAAGCTCATCACCTTCGCTGTGTGCCGCCAGGACGCGTGGCAGCTCAGGAAGAGTGGGCGGGTGAGTCAAGTGTGGAGTGTGAAGACCACCACATGTGTCGGCTGAACAGGGGATGGGGGGGGGGGCGGTGGATGTTCGCTGTCTGCCGCCAGGACGCGTGGCAGCTGCAGAAAGGTGGACGGGTGAGTGGAGGAGAGGGAAGGAGGGAGGGGGAGGGCGGGGGGGGGCGGGGGCGGGGGTTGAGAGAAGGGGAGAAGGGGAGGGAGAAGGGGAGAGGAGTTGGGAGGCTGTCAAGTGGCCGTGGTTGTTCGCTGTGTTCCGACAGAAGGCGTGGCAACTTAAGAAGAGTGGGCAGGTGATTGAAGGAGAGGGGGGGGGGTGGGGGGAGCGGGGAGGGGTGAGGCGGGGGGGGAGGGGAGATACGTGATAGATAGGCTATAGAATGGGTGTGACTGTTTGATGTGTGCCGCCAGGTTGATTGGCAGCTCAAGGGGAATCCAGTGATCCCCCCCCCCCCACACACACACACAGGAGCTGTCTCACTACCAGCGCCAGCACTGCTGTGGCGGCTGCCCAGACACACACACGCACACACACAAACACGCACGCACACACACACACACACACATACACACACGCACACTCGCACACACACTCACTTACACACACACACACACACACACACATACACACTCGCACACACACACGCACACACACAGGAGCTGTCTCACTACCAACGCCAGCACTGCTATGACGGCTGCCCAGACACACACACACACACACACATGCCCACAGGAGCCGTCTCACTACCAGCGCCAGCACTGCTACGACGGCTGCACGCACACACACACCTGACACACACACACACATGCCCACAGGAGCTGTCTCACTATCAGAGCCAGCACTGCTATGATGGCTGCCCAGACCCACTCTCACTCACACACACACACACACACACACACACAAACACGCACGCCCACAGGAGCTGTCTCACTACCAGAGCCAGCATAGCTATGATGGCTGCCCGGACCCACTCCGCTACCTGTCCTTCGTGTTTGGCCTGGGCAACCTGCTGGCAGGTATGGGGTTGGTTGCGGCACACATACACGCATACACACACACACGCATACACACACACACATGTGCGTGCACACACACACGCACACACACACACACACACAAACACACGCGCGTGCGTGCGCACGCAGCCACAGTCACACAACACACGCTCGCAGGCACGCAGGCACACACACGCAGGCACACCACACACACGCACACATGCACACACACCAAACTCTGGCAGGTGAGAGGAGTGGGCAGGCTGCATCCTTTTGCACCTCAGTTGTGTCCCTGTTGCGCCCCTGTTACACCCCTGTTGCAACCCCTGATGCAACCCCTGTTGCGCCCCTGCTGCGCCCCTGTTGCAACCCTGTTGCAAACCCTGTTGCAACCCTGTTGCGACCCCTGTTGCACCCCTGTTGTACCTCAGGCCCGTACCTGGAGTATGTGGACTACCGGGACTTCATGGAGGGGCGCGGGGTGAGTGTGTGTGTGTGCGTGTGCGTGTGCGTGTGGGTGTGGGTGTGGGTGTGCGTGTGTGTGTGTGCGTGTGTGTGCGTGTGTGTGTGTGTGTGTGTGTGAGTGTCTGCATGTGTGTTGGCGCACGGTTGTTGGCGCACGGTCATTCACCCGCCTCAAAACGGAATCCCCTCGATTATGACCAGAAAAGGCCCATCTAGGGCTGCCGTGCAGAGTTCTCTGCAGCGATCTCTCTCTGTCTCTCTGCATGTGTGCATCATAACTTCCAATGCCCCTCAAAGCACGCATGCCCCCTCCCCCCCCTCCCCCTTTCCCTCGTTGTGGCAGCTCTGGGACAAGAAGGCCAAGCCCATCCCGTCCCCATGGTGGCACGCTGCAAAGTGCATCGGCGAAGCGTGCTTCTACATGGCGCTGTACCAGGTGGGTGTGATTGGGTGTGGATGGCTGTGGGTGTGGATGGGCTCAGCGTGCTTTTACATGACGCTGAACCAGGTGGGTGTGGTGGCGTGTGGGTGGCTGTGGGTGTGGACGAATGTGGGTGGGTGTGGGTGTGGATGGCTGTGGGTGTGAATGGGCTCAGCGTGCTTTTACATGGCGCTGAACCAGGTGGGTGTGGATTTCACACATGCTCAAATGCACACATGCACATTAACATACACTTAGGCACACACACACGTGCACACACACACACACACTTGCACACACACACACACACACACACACACATGCCCTCCCCCCACACAGGCAACTGTCCCAACGTGGAACAGAGACCTGGTGTCTAAGCAGTGGTACACACACACACACAGACATGCCACACACACAGACATGCATGCCCCCCCCCCACACACACACCACACACACACACTCAGGCCATCGTCCCAACTTGGAACGGAGACCTGGTGTGGACCGACTGGTACACACAGTCTAACTTCTGGGTCAAGATGCTCTCGCTGTTCATGCTCTCGTTCACGTGCCAGGTGTGTGTGTGTGTGTGTCACTGTGTGTGTATCAGAGTGTGTGTGTGTCACACCCTGCCGTGTGTGTGAGTGTGTGTGTGTGTGTGTGTGTGTCTGGTCAGTCACACCTCTGGATATCAAGGTGGTCGCACGTGCAAGGTGTGGATATCTGTACCCGCGCTTCATAACTGTGTCTCTGGGATAGTCCTTTCTAGTATTGAACGTCACCGCCACGCGTGACCACGTGTCCTCCGTCTCAGCATCCCGCTCTCTTGCTGACGCGCCGGGCCAAGTATGGACAAGATCAGTGAAGCTTCCGATGCTTTGCCCACACTTCATACAGAAACACCCATGCACACGCCACACACCCACGTCCCCACCCACGCCCAATCCCCACTCCCGCTCCCACTCATCCGCACTCCTTTCCCACACTTCCAATCCCACACCCACAAGGTCAAGTTTGTCTTCGCCTGGAGGATCAGGGAAGCTTCGCTCACACACATGCACACGCCACACACGCACACACGCGTCCAATCTCACACTCCACTCTCACTCTCCCAATCCCACGCCCACCAGGTCAAGTTTGTCTTCGCATGGAAGATCAGCGAAGCTTCGCTCACACTTGCGGGCCTCAACTTTGCTGGGTGGGACAGCGCAGGCGCCGGAAGCTGGTAGGAAGCTTCAACACTGCCACTGCCACGCGGTGCTACTTCTCCCTCGCCCTCGCCCTCTTTCTCTCCTCCCGTGCTCTCTCTATCTGTCTTTTTCTGTCTCTCGTATTTGCACACAGGGGCAGGGGCTGCTACGAGAATGTTCACTGCATCACGCTGCTGCTGTCTCACACGCACTCACACACACACACACACACACACACTCGTGCAGGGGCCGCTATGAGAATGTGCGCTTCATCACGATGCTCATGTCTGACTCGGCACGCATCGTTGTGAGCCACTGGAACATCGGAACGTCAAAATTCCTGCGCAGGTTGGTTAAGTTGTATGTTTTATTTGGTTCATTCTTCTGTTTCTATTACTATCCTGTTTTCGGTCTCGGTCTCTCTTTCTCTCCCTGCCTCTGTCTCTGTCTCTGTCTCTGCCTGTCTTTGTTCCTACTTCCTGTGTACACCGTCTCTTATCTCATGTGCTGTGCGTGCAACTGTGTGTTGTGTTGTGCGTGTCACAATTTGACTGTCCAACTTGGCACGCATCGTTGTGAGCCACTGGTGCGCAGGTGTGTGTGCAGGTGTGTGTGCGTGCGTGTGTGTGTGTGTGTGTGTGTGTTGTGTGCGTGCGCGTGTGTGGGGGGGGTGTGGGTGTGTGTAAGTGTATGCGTGCATGTGTGTTTTTCTGTGTTGGGGTGACAAGCAGTGGACGGGGTCGATCCAGCCGCACAGACACACACACACACACAAACGCACACACACACACACACACATACACATACACACACACAGGTATGTGTACGAGCGCCTCACAGCGGCAGGCCGCAAGCCCGGCTTCCCTCAGCTCCTCGCGACACAGCTTGGTGAGTGTTGTTTCCTCGTTTCTTCGGTCGCGCTTACGTTTTTTTTCTCCATCCCCCCCCCCCCAGCTCCTCGCCAGCCCCCCCCCCCCCAGTTCCTCGCCACAAAGATTTGTGCGACTTTTCCGTTTATTTGTTCGATTTTTTTTTTTTTTCGGCCTCGTTTCGCCCGGCGTCCCTCAGCTCCTCGCGACGCAGCTCGGTGGGTTTTTTATAGGTCGGGTTGGTACCAGTATGTGCATCATCCAACCCGCAACCCATAAGCCTGCACCGCCGCGTTGAGATTCGCCGGTTTCGGCTGAGTTCGGATTCCCCTTCCGAACAGCACTTTTGAAAATCGACACTTTCACACATGCTTTCGCAAACCAACGCCTCCGGGTTCAGATTGAGGAAGTGAGCTGTGAGGCCCGGGTTGAGCCACCAGTTCTCCAAGCTCCTTAGCGGAACCACTGGTTGTCACGCTTCAGTGACGTTTGGTTTCGTTTCCCCAGTTTTCCTCCCACCTCGGTTTGGGTTCATGGTGTCACTTTTTTTTTCTTTCGGTTCGGCTAGATTCGGATTGATGCGATTTCGTATGTTCTGTCTCGCTCTGCCGCTCTGCCGCTCTGCCGCTCTGCCCTCGCTGCCTTGCTGCTTCATCGACTCTGGCTCTGGCACTAACACACAAACACACACAACCAGCCGACCAACCAATAAGCAAGTGCCATGTGTGCGCGCGCACATGAGCGCGAGCCGCATGCACCGACAATGCATGCATTACACACACACACACATGCGTGAGCGACTCTGGGTTTTGGAAAATCGGCTATGTCGCCGATTTGCCCTGATCCAGAGCGCTAGTGGCTGTTTGAGGCACGGCGTCATACGGCAGGCAACTGCGAGGCATGCGGGGACGGAGGGCGGGCTGCTGGCAGGAGTCGGCGCCGCCATCGTCGGTACCCCCATGCAGCCACGGGCACCGGCACCGGGCAGAGGCTGCAGCTACGCTACAGCCAGGGCACCGGCTATGGGCATCGGCTATTGATTGACATCGGCTAAGGCTTCGGCTACGGCCAGGGACATCCTGCATCTGCACTCACATCGCATCGGCTACACGTCCGCCCTCAGGGCATCTGCATCTGCATCGGCCACGGCTACTTACATCGGCTGCGGCGACGGCTTCGGCCTACGGACTGCAGCTATGGCACGAATCGCGGGGCACTTCAGTGACCTGCATGGAGGGTCTCTCCATGCAGGGCGAATCTTACTTGCATGAGACACATGACGACGGAGGTGCACTGGCAGCAAGCGCCCTCGCAGCGCAAGCGCCATGCATGGAGGCTGGCGGCATGTCGGGCGTGCGCCACGTGATGAACGGAGGAGGAGGAGGGTGGCCAGGCTGGCTGCCCAAACTGAGACGCATGGCGCGACCAGATGTACTAGACCTAGTGGGATGGACACAGTCAATGTGTATCCACTGAGTGGACTAGTGCGGGTGATAGTATCTGCCTGCCTCAGGGATTGAGTGCGCAAGCACAAGTCTAATACGCCATTAAAGGCGTCCAACAAGACAATAAAATCGACCACGCACACACACACACACACACAGTGTCTGCCATCTGGCACGGCCTCTACCCGGGCTACCTCCTCTTCTTTGCCGGATCAGCGTTCTGGCTCAACTTTGCAACGGTCATCCACAAGGCAGAGCAGGTGAGCGGTTTCGGGGTCAGGGGGCAGTCAGAGGGCTCATTGTGTTCTCGTTTTGAGTGAGGGGTTGAGGTACTGTTTTCCTAGCGAATCTCGTTCTTCGCTGGATCGGCGTTCTGGCTCAACGTTGCGACTGGCATCCACAAGGCGGCGCAGGTATGCGGTTTTGGGGTCTTGAGGCGCAGCTATTTGAATTCGAATTCGAATTGGTGTTGAGAGTCTTGAGAGTGGATGGATACCTAGCTGGTTAAAAACTGGATCTGAATGGGTGTCATGAAGGTTCTAGAAGGGGCTACCCTCCTAGCTCAATGTGTCACCAGTCATCCACAAGGAAGACCAGCTGTGTGGCTTGGGGTGGCTTCGGGTGAGGCGTAGCTCACGTTTGAATTCGAATGGGTGTTGGAGGGTGTTGAGAGGGTCTAGTATGGAGCAGTTACCTCGGGGTCTGCACCACCAGTACGCGGACGCACAGCGCAGATGTTGGTGGCGGCAGCGCTGTCACCGTGGGGCGAGTTTGGTCAGCAGTTTGCAGAGATGGTGCGAATGTGAACGTGTGCACGCACAGCAAACGGTTCTTTGTCACATGTCCATTTTGTGTCGGAGCGGGTGTGTAGGGTGTAGGAAGGGCCTCACCTTCTGTCTCAACTTTGCGAGTGCTAATCCACAAGGCGGATCAGGTCTGTGGCTAAGGTGTGTAAGGCAGTTGGGGCGGTGGGTCAGGGGGCAGAGGGTTCATTGTATTCTCGAGTTGAGTGAGGGGTTGAGGTACTGTTCTCCAGCCCGAATTTGGATTTGAGGGTGGAAATGTTGAGGGTGGAAGTGTGAGGGTGGAAGTGTCGAAAGTGGAAATATGCCGCACGGAATAATGGCATACAAGCACTCGCCCACGCATTCCATTCCAAAGTGTTACATGACTGCAACAGCACTACCCGTACTAAAGTACAAGCAATGTTCCAGAGGTCAAATGGCACATGTGTGTCGGTCTACAGCGGGTGACCAATCAGCGCTAAGAGGGGTACATCACATGGCGGGTGGGGGTTGCCACTCTGGCCAACCAACTTCAACTTCAATCGCGGCGTATCATCTCCCCATGGGCCGATTAATTCCATGGGGCGATATTCGGGTGTAGGCAGGCCTAGAGGACGTCGGATCAGCTCCTCGATGGGGCGACAGACGAATGTAGGCGGGCCTGGGATAGGGGGCAGCGGCGGATCATCTCCATGAGCCCACGAACTTGATGGGGCGATGATGAACGTAGGCAGGGGCGCAGGGATGGGGCGGTGGATCATCTCCATGGGCCTCTGAACTCCATGGGACGATGATGTAGGTAGGCAGGGGGTGGAGGCAGGGGCAAGGGAGGAAAGGCTGGGGGGAGGGGGGGGGGAGGGAGGGCCAGCATGGGGTCGGCGCGCGTGAGGGCGCATGGGCGGGAGGCGCATGGGGCGGGGGTGCATGGGCCTGCATGGCGCGCACATGGGACGGCGAGCTCCATGTGGGGGTGGAGCGTGGGTGGGTTGTCGACTGTGGGTGGGTGAGGGTGGGGGAGAGTTGGACTGTGTAGTTTGGAGCGTGTCAAGGGGGGCGAAGGGTGCTGAAGGGGGGCCATGGCGATGGGAGGTTCTCTGTGGTGCATGGTGGCGTGGCGCCGCAGTGGGGCGCGGCCGAGGATCCTCGGCGGAGGCGAGGCGGTCTGGGATGCGGTCTACAGTCGACCGAGGAGCTGTTCGGCGCTGGCGAGGGCATGGAGACGGGCTCTGTCATGACATTTTGAATTTGGGTGTCGAGTTGCTCGGTTCGTTGAGGCTGCCCTTCAGACGAAGGCGATGGTGGATAGTCCAGGATGGGCCGCAGTACATAGGCGGCAGTCGACGGGGGAGGCGGGGCGATGAGGGGGATGGGCGACGGCGACTCACATGGGCCGACCGCCGCGACTCGCGCCCAGGGAGTGGGCCGCCCAGGGAGTGGGCCGCCCAGGGGACTCGCCCACGCACACACACACACACACACACACACACACGCAGAAACACACGCACATGCACAGAAACACACGCATACACACACACACAGAAACACACACACACAGAAACACACGCAGAAACACACGCACACACACACACACACATGCACACACACAAGCGCGCACACACACGCACACACATGCACACACACAAGCGCGCACACACACACACACACACACACACACAGGCACTGCTCCCGCCGGTCATCGCGTCATCGCTGCCTCTCCGTGCAATCAAGGTGGGTGTCCAGCAGCAGCACACACACACACACACACACATACACACACACATGCGATCAAGGCGGGTGTCCAGCAGCAGCAGCACACACACACGCACACACATGCGATCCAGGTGGGTGTCCAGCAGCAGCAACACACACACACACACACACATGCGATCAAGGTGGGTGTCCAGCAGCAGCAGCGGCACACACACACACACACACACACACACATGCAATCAAGGTGGGTGACAAGCAGCAGCAGCACACACACACACACACACACACACACAATCAAGGTGGGTGTCCAGCAGCAGCAGCAGCAGCACACACGTGCGCGTGCACACACACACACACACGTACACATGCACACACACGTACACATACACGCATGCGTGCGCCAGCAGCACATGCACTCACACACATGCGAACAAGGGTGTCTAGAATGTGTGTGCAAGCAGCAGGAGCACACACACAAACACAAAAGCCCCCCCCCCCCACACACACACACACACCACACACCACACCACACGTGCGCACACACACACTCCACACACACACACACAGATTGTGTGGACGCACCTGTGCCTAAACTCCGTGTCGGTCTGCTTCATTATGCTGGAGCTGAAGCCGAGCCTGCAAGGTGGGTTCAAGGTTCCAGGGTCTTAAACTCTAGGTTACACACACACACACACACTCTGTGTCGGTCTGCTTCAATTTTCTGGAGCTGAAGCCGAGTCTGCAAGGAGTGCACACACACACACACACACACAGAGAGAGAAGGAGAGGGAGAGAGGGAGAGAGAGGGAGGGAGGAAGAGACAGGGAGAGAGAGAGAGAGAGGGAGAGAGAGGGGGAGCTAAAATGAGACAAAGAGGGAGAGAGAGGGAGAAAGAAAGAGAGACAAAGAAGGAGAGAGGCTCAAGAGGGACAGAAACAGAGCGCCAAGAGAGAGAGAGAGAGGGGGAGAGAGAGAGGAAGGGAGAGAGTCATTCGTTACAGTCCCCACCTCGCGGACAACCTGGATAACGGCTCTTGCCTTTTCTTAAGCAACCCCTGTCGTTTTATCGAGTAGAGACCTGTTGGGTCTTGTGCTTGTTCGCTAGCGGGTGACCAACCATATCCGCTGCAAGAGGACACACACATACACGCATACGCGCGCGCACACACACACGCACCTGCAGCGTGGGCGTCTGTGCGCTACGTGCCCATGGCCATCAGCGTGCTCGGCTCGGCACTCCACACACACACACACACACACACACGCACACACGCACGCATGCACACACACACACACACACACACACCTGCAGTGTGGGCGTCTGTCCACTACGTGCCCATGGCCATCATCGTGCTCGGCTCCGCACTCCACACACACACACATACACACACACACGCATGCATGCATGCACACACACACACACATACGCCTGCAGTGTGGGCGTCCGTTCACTACGTGCCCATGGCCATCATCGTGTGCTCGGCTCGGCACTCCACACACACACACATGCACACACACACGCACGCGCACACACACACACACAGACACACACACACACACACGCACCTATACACACACACACACACGCACACACACACCTGCAGTGTGGGCGTCCGTCCACTACGTGCCCATGGCCATCATTGTGCTCGGCTCCGCACTCTCGCCGTTCCTGCCAGGCGGCAAGCGCTCCGCAAAACACGGGGCAGCAAGGAAGGCCAAGGACGCCAAGGGGGGAGAGGCGGCAGTCAAGAAGGAGGAGTGATACAGGTTGTGCAGGTTCCTACACGTACGCACCCGGAGGACCCCGGGGCGTGAGTGCAGGCCTAGACTACACGTCGTCTAGGGGGGCTCGCTCTACTAGGAGAGCCTAAAAGGCCATGCGGCGAGCCTGATGGGTGGCACATGCGGGGCAGACGGTGGTGGCCACAGGTTGTGCACGCACCGGGCTCTTTGCAGGGCTCTTGGCGGCCGTTGGAGAGGCAGGTTATGCGCGCTCTGGCCTATTCGCTGATGCGGGAGAGGCGGATAAGAAGGAGTGGGGATGGGCGGACGCGTGGCGGCCGGTCGTTTCCACAGCTTCAGACGTACGCTCCCAGTGTTCCTTGCGCAGGGTCCCGAGGCGCGGGTCTCAGAGGATCTAGGGCCAGCTGGAGCTGTAGTGCGCCGGCGACGGGCCGGAAGTTGGTTGGTTGGCGCGCGCACGCGGTAGGGAGTTTGTGCAAGTTTGTTGGTTGGCGCTCATGCGGGGTGGCGATGCGCTGTAAGCAAGGCGAATCGTGTTATTTGTGTACTCCAAATCCACCGCCGCAGGTGTCTCCTCTGCCCTGGAAGCCAGCACGCTGGAGATTGTGAGGGGAGGCCGGCGTTTCACGCATGTGGTCGCGGGTGTGATGTGGTCACTGAGTGGGTTGCTGTGACGGGTGCCCACCAGCCACGCTTTTCTCCGGCTCAGCTCTGGAGAGTGGTTTCTGGACTCCTTGGTTGCACATCGCCCCCCCTCCACCCACCCACACTACAAAGGGTTCAGTTTGGACACCGAGGTGCCGCCGCTGCTGCTGCTGCTGTTGGTGCCGCTGCTGCTGCTGCTGCTGCTGCTGCTGCTGCTGCTGCTGCTGCTCAAATACACCGATCAGAGTCCTGGGGCACTGCATGCGGTCAGAATCTGAGAGCGGCCATGCACCCATGTCCCCCATGCGCATGCCGTGTAGCGTGCACGCACATGCACACACACATGCATTTCCATCGCCTCTGCAACCCCCTGCATGCACACGCAGCCACGTCGTCGCACACGATGCCTCCCCTCGCCCGCCGCGACGTAAGGAATCTGGTGCGCAAGCTGGACGTGGGCGCTCGTCCGTCTCAGCAGAGGCAAGCTCTGAAGACAATCAAGGGGCTTGCTGCTTGCGACGGGGATCGAGAAAGTCTGGCCGCCATCGCTGCTGCTGGTGCCATCCCTCCACTGGTTCAGCTCCTGGGGCCTGGCTCCTGGGAAGATGTGCGCAGTGATGCGGCATTTTCTCTGGCCAACCTAGCCTTACACCCACCGAGCCATGGGGTAATCGCCGCTGCAGGTGGGATTCCAGGTGCAGCTGCTGGAGCCGGGCCTGCCGTCTGTGCTGCAGTGGGCAGCGGCGGGCGCACTGCGCAACATGACGACCCAGAACGAGGCCGCCATCCTCGCCGCTGCCAGGGTTGCACGGGACGTTATTTGTACTGGGGTACGGTACCACGTCCTACGTCCTGACAGTACGCTGGGGTGCGTACTGCAGGACGCGATCGGCGGCAGCACCAGACGCCTTTACTTGCCACACAGAAACGGCCACGGCCATAACTTCCTGGCTGCTACACCGATTCGGACGATTCGACATATGCTGGAGAGCTTATAACAAGGGCTTTCCAAGAAACTGCTCGGGTTGTCAATCCATTGAGGAGCGACGAAGTTGTGTGTGACGGGGTGTTGGCACGTAGTCGCTCGCGCCACACTCTCGCCCCCCGCGTCCTTGTACTGCGTCCTGGAGTACCGTCCTACGTCCTTTGTACAGTCAGGACGCTGACCCCCCCTCAGGACGAGCGTACCGTGCAACCCTGGCCGCTGGCGCCGTCCCGCTCCTGGTGAACCGTCTGGGCCCCAACTCGCATGACCTCTTGCAGGCGGCAGCAGCAGATGCACTGCGCAAGCTGCCTGCAGACAATGATGACGTTACAGCCGCCATCTCCTCCGCTGGTGCCATTTCGCCCCGGGTGCACCTGCTGCAGTCCTCTGCTCGCGTGCAGGCGGAAGCAGCGTGGGCAGCACTGGGCCACCTGGCTCTCAACCATGCCCCGAGCCAGGCCGTCATCGTCGCCAGCGGTGCCATTCCGACTCTGGTGCAGCTGATGGAGCCTGGCTTATCGGCAGACGTGCAGCACGCAGCAGCATCTGCGCTGGCCAACATGGCGACCAGTCTAACTGATCAGCACCACGCAGCCATCGTCGCCGCTGGCGCCATTCCATCTCTGGTGCGGCTGCTTGGGCGTGATAGCTCAGTAGACGTGCGCAAAGTGGCAGCAGGTGCACTGCGTAACCTGGCTGCCGGGCGTGCTCAGAACCAGGCTGCGATCGCCGCCTCGGACGCCATTCCAGCTCTGGTGCGGCTGCTGGGGCCTGCTTCTACCGCAGGTGTGCACCGGGCAACAGCAAGCGCGCTGTGCAACCTATCCTGCAAGCATGCCCAAAACCAGGCCGCGATCGCCGCGGCAGGCGCCATTCATGTCGCTGCGCCTGCTGCTGGGAGATCCCAACCCAGACGACGGGCTCGTGCAGGTGGGGCACCTGTGCGCGGTGCGTCACCCCGACGCACCGCCCCTCCCCTCTCTGCCCTCCCCTCCTCGTTGAGCTCGACAATTCGAAGTTGACGCATCGCCTCCCCTCCCAGGAGCTCACGCACGAGTACAAGTACAACAGGGAAGCGTTCAATGCGCGCTCGCGGCAGCACACGCTTACACACGCGGTGGCGGGGGCGCCAGGTGCCAGGCCAGCAGGGACCACGCGTGCGGCACAGGAGGAGCCAAACGCAGGGGTCTCAGTAAGACACGGGGAGGGCCCCTTCAGTAGTGGTGCGGAGAACAGCGGCGGCACTGCTGCCCAGAGTGTCGACGGTGGTGACGACAGTGACGGCGGCGGCAGCGCTGCTGCTGCTGCTGCTGCTGCTGCTGCTGCTGCTGCTGCTGCAGCTTCAGAGGCGCGCCCCGATGGTGGTGGAGACGGCGGCGCGTCTGAGGCAACAGCCACTGCACCCCTCCCGAGTGCTCCTGACCCAGAGGCGGCTGCGCCAGAGCGTCCACGAGGATGCCTGGCACTGGGGCGGCGCGCAGCGCCGCCCCAGCCCGCTGCTTCTGACAATGCACAGCAGTCGCCCGGTGCCAAGCGGTGCAAGGCCACCTGATGATGATGATGACGATGGCGCGGGAGTCGAGCATGGTCCATGGGTGTATGGACGCGGCGTGTAGAGAGTGGACGCAGGTGGCAGTGGATGATGCTTGAAAGCAATAAAGCAGGAGTGTAACGTGCAAGTGCCATGGCCACTTGTCTTCTGTCCTGCCTGCCATCAAGCGGATGGCGCTGCGATGGGCAACGTAGATTTTGGTGGGCTCGTGCCTGCTCTTTGAAACCGCATGTGCAGTGGATATCTAATCTCATCAGAATTTACGCCCCACAAAACCCCAAGGGCCTGGAGTCGCCCATCGATTTGCAGCCATTGCGACCCTGCTCCTCTTCCTCCTCCTTATCCTCGCCTGCTGCCCTCGCGAATCACTGTGCGCGCAAGGACTTCAGTGGAGCTACGCTTTGGTGGAGGTGATGGCCCCACACCGCGACATCAGATCGCGGATCTCGATATCTGGAATCGCGCTCGCTATTCAGCCCCCAGTCGCAGCACCCCCAGTTACAGCCCCATTTGCAGTCCCCAATCACAGCCCCCATTCGCCACCATGCGACGCCTGCTCTACTCTACCTTACTCCTTCTCCTCGTCGCCAGCTGCGGCGCCCTTGCCAACCAGGATGTTCGTGATGTTCCCAGCAGTCCGCTAGGCTGCGCGTGTTCCGATGTCGACCCCCGGCCTTTCACCAGGGCAGATGACCAATGCGCCTGGGAACAGGCCAACTTTGTGCCCAGTGCATGCGACGACGCGTTCATCATGGAGACCCCCGAGGAGGTGCCCGATGGTGAGGGCCTGGTGCCAGAGTGGTCACACATGGTGCGGTGCCATGCCATCCCTGGGCGGTGGCGCTCTCCTCACCATCATGACGCAAACAGGAGGGTTGATCAACAGGCCGCGTAGACACACACCCTGCCCACACACACGCTGCCCATGCGCTCGCTGCCCCACAGGCCCTGGATCGTATCAGCGCGGCAGCTCCTTGTTGGAGGAGACTGCATGTGCCGGCGACTGCCTGCTGTTCGGGAGCAGCGCTGGCGTGTGGCAGCCGCCGGGCGGTGAGTGTGCACACGCTGCAGCAGCAGCAGTAGCAGCAGCAGCAGCTTCGGCCGAAGTGTGCAGCAGCAGTGGCGCGTCAGCCACCGCCAGCAGCCGGCGTGCGCATGAGCACCACAACTCGCCAGGCTGGTGGGCTGACCCAGGGGCCTCGTCGAGCGGGGTTGCCAGCAGCGGCGCCACCGCCGGCAGCAGTACCGCGGGGAGGGACAGCGGCGGGTGGGACCACTGCCCGTGGGCTGCGCCACGCGGCTCGTGCGCCTTCACCAGCAGCACAGCGGCAGGAGTGAGGGGCAGCAGTGGGACCGGGTGGGAGGGGCAGCAGCAGTGGGAACCGTGTGCTGTGCCATCACAGCCAGGCAGCCATCGCGGCTTAGCCATCACCAGCACGGCAGCAGGAAACGGCACCAGCATCGGCATTGGGCCGGAGCACTGCCCGTGGGCCGTGTCATCACAGCCAGGCAGCCCGCGCAGCTTTGCCCCCACCAGCACGGCAGCAGGCAGAGGCGGCACTGGGTGGGAGCTCTGTCCACCCGGGCGCCGCGCGCTGCCGCCCCCGCCGCGGGCGCTCACGCCCGAGGAGGAGGAGTCGCTCGGCGCTGCAACTGGGCTCATTCGAATGCTCTCCGACTGTGGGCACCTGTCACTCATCGCGGGCGGGTGAGAGTTGTAGTGAGGATGCTCATATGGGCTGTTCGTGGGCTGTGGCTCTGGTTTGAGGTAGTGGCGCCTGGGATCAACTCCCCAGGCGCATTCGAAGGTTGTTTGACTGTCCGGGCACCTGTCGCTCATCGTGGGCGGGTGAGTGTCGTAGTGAGGATGCTCATATGGACTGTGGACACACACACACACACACACACACACACATAATTTCATTCAATCCGGACCCGTTTGTTCGGCCCTGACATACGCACACACACACACACACACACACACACATGCCCCCCCCCCTACACACACGCAGCTGGGTGCGAGACCGCTTTGCTGGCGTGCCCGCTGCCGACATCGATATCGCCACGAGTGCGTCGGTAGCCGACATGCGGAGGGTACTCCCGGGCGTGCGCATGCAACAGCTGCACCCCAACACCGTGCGTGTGACACACAAGGTGTGTGTATGTGTGTGTGTGTGTGTGTGTGTGTTTTCACCCCTAAACTGCGCGTGTGAGTGTGTGTGTGTCTGTGTGTGTGTGTGTGTTGTGTGAGAAGGAAACAGAGAGAGGTCTGTGTGTGTGTGTGTGTGTGTATGTGTGAGAAACACAGAGAGAGGGAGAGAGAGCAAGAGGGAGAGAGTAAGAGGGAGAGAGAGCAAGAGGGAGAGAGGGGGCTTGGTAGAGAGGGTCTGCTTGCACGTGGCTGATTGATCAGTGTCGGAGATGCACTGGGAGCACTCCCGGGCGGGCGCGGGCACCCCAACAGCGCACGTGTGACGCACAATGTCTGGTCAAGGACGTTGTGGATGGGCAGAGCAGGGGTCGTGTGCCTGGGAGTCGTGTGTCGTGCGTCTTGCGGGATGGGTGGAAGAGAAGGAATGTTTGGGTCGGTGCTCTTGATTGATTGCGTGTGTGCTTGTGAAGTGAAAGACGCCATGCGGGGGGTCGTTTTCTGTCGAATTTGACGCACTGCGCTGCGCACACACACGCACACACACACACGCAAACACACACACACACATACACACATGTGTGCTGTCTTGAGGGCCAAGATTTCTAAATTCTGACCTTCAAGAGCCACCGGCGCACCGCGGACGACTAAGGCGCCTGCCCCCACGCATGGGGGCCCCACTCAAAGCCCCAATACTCCCCCCCCTCCCACCCACCCACAACCACACACACAATAAGCCCCACACTCAAACATCAAAACATGCAGGGCCATGATTTCGATCTCACGACCTTCAGGGGCCACCGGCGCACTGCGGACGACGAGGGCGCGCACCTTGACGCGTGCAAGCGCGACTTCACGATCAATTCGCTGTTCTACGACCCTCTGAGGCAGGAGGTGGGATTGGTAGACACACACACACACACGCACACACACAAACTTGCACCCAGACACACACACACGCCCCCCCCCCACACACACACACATGCACACACGACTTCACGATCAATGTGCTGTTCTACGACCCGTTGCAACAGGCGGTGGGTACACACGTGCGCGCACACACACACACACACACACACACACACACGACATGGCCACGCGCTTTTATGTGATCCAATAAAGCAGGCGGTGCGTGTGGCCTTACAGCTTTGGTGCATATGCTCGTGAGCGCATACACACCCACACAGGCGGAGAAGCGCCCCATAGCAATAGAGAGACTCTCCAACACCCCCCCCCAGAGAGAGAGAGAGAGAGAGTGGAAAAAAGAGAGAGAGAGTGCAACACATGCACACACACGCACACACTTACACACACACGCACACCACCACCTCCACCAATTTCATGCCCTCATTTGAATGCCGCAGGTTTGGGACTATGTCGGAGCGGTGGACGACATACACGCAAAGGTGTGTGTGCGTGTGTGTGTGAGAGAGTGTGTGTGTGTGCGTGTGTGTGTGTGTGTTGATGACAAAACACGCAAAGGTGAGGTGTGGGGTGAGGTGTGGGGTGAGGTCAGGTGTGGACATTTCTTGTCGCAGGGGTGTGTGGGTGTGTGGGGTGTGGGGGTTGTGGGGTGTGTGTGTGTGGGGGTGTGGGGGTGGGTGGGGCAGCTGATTCGGGGGGGGGGAGCTGAAAGGCTTACGGATCATGAACTGGAACATCAGGAGGGGTACGCACGCAGGGGCTGTGCATGCATGTTGGGCCCTCGGCCAAAGAGGTCCTCCTAAACACACTAGATGTGCCTTCTGACATCCTACCTGCACATACGCAGGCCCTGCGCATGAACGTCGGGCCCTGCGTCAATAACCCTTTGCACACGCCTCCCCACATCTGCCTTGCACGCACGCAGGTGCTGTGCATGCGTGTTGGGTCCTAGGCTAAAGACACCCTCCTATACACACTAGATGTGCCTCCCCGCATCATTCCTGCACGCACGCAGGCCCTGCGCATGAATGTTGGGCCCTGGGCTAAGCACCCCTTGCACACGCCTCCTCACATTTTTCCTGCACGCACGCACCTGCTGCGCATGCTTGTTGAGCCCTGGGCCAAAGACACCCTCCTATACACACTAGATGTGCCCCCCTTTCCCCCCCCCGCCCCGCATCTTTCCTGCACGCACGCAGGTGCTGCGCATGAATGTCGGCCCTGGGCCAAGGACTCGCTGTGCACGCGATGCGCCTCTCCGCGTCTGTCCCACACACACACGCCGGGCCCTGGGCCAAGGAATCTCTGCACACACCTCCTCACATTCTTCCTGCACGCACGCAGTTGCTATGCACGAGTATTGGGCTCTGCGGCAAAGGCACCCTATACACACTAGACGTGCCTCCCCGCATCATTCCTGCACACACGCAGGAAGTGCGCATGAATGTCGGGCCCTGGGCTAAGCACCCCTTGCACACGCCTCATCACATTTTTCCTGCAAGCACGCAGCTGCTGCGCATGTATGTTGGGCCCTGGGCCAAAGACTCGCTTTGCACGCCTCCTCACGTTCTTCCTGCACATACGCAGGCCCTGCGCATGAATGTTGGGCCCTGGGCTAAGCACCCCTTGCACACGCCTCCTCACAGTTTTCCTGCATGCACGCAGCTGCTGCGCACGCATTTGGGCCCTGGGCCAAAGATACCCACAAATACACACTAGATGTGCCTCCCCGCATCCTTCCTGCACACACGCAGGTGCTGCGCATGAACGGCGGGCCTTGGGCCAAGGACTCACTGTACGTGCACAACGGTGACGATCTGAGTGTGTTCCAGGTGGGTACTTGTGTGTGTGTGTGCGTATGTGTGTACACATTTGTGTGTGTACACATATGTGTGTGTGTGTGTGTGCGTGTGTGTGATTACACATTTGTGTGTGTGCGCGTATGTGTGTGTGTGTATGCGTATGTGGGTGTGTGTGTTTGTGTGTGTGTGTGTGCATGTGTGTATATGTATGTGTGTGTGTACGTGCCACTTGATTCAGGCGCTGGTCGGTCACCAGCATTTTCAAAAAAGACATCCCAGCGCACGGGTCAGACCTCGTAACAATTGCCGGGGTGTACTGCTGTTAGTAGTACGGGCATTTCCGGTGTATGCGGATGGCCTCATGTTACAATTGCTTGGTTTTCTGTGTGTGTGTGTGTGTGTGTGTGTGTGTCACTCGTGTGCATCATCGTCGTGAGCAGCAGCAGCAGCAGCATGTGCGGTTCACCCATGTGCACACCGCATGGCTGCATCAGTGTGTGTGTGTGTGTGTGTGTGCACGCACACTGCAGCCATCAGTGTGTGTGTGTGTGCGTGTGTGTGTGTGCGCATGTGCGTGTGTGTGTGTGTGAACCTCCTTTCCAGCCCATCCTCTCTCCCTCTCTCCCCCATCACCAGCAGCAGCAGCAGCAGCAGCAGTGAGGGCCTTCTATGTTTCACAGCGCATGGCCACACCCATCACCCCCACCACCACTATGTGCCACCCATGCGCGCGCACATGCGTAACAGCCACCTTCGCGCATGTCCAGTAAGGAGTAAGCACGAGTAAGGGTGCTGTATGTCAGGACCAGCCAGTGGCCTGACATCTCGAGATCCAACCTTTTAAATCCCACTCTGGTAAGAGGGTTTTGCAGGGAACGCACACCTGCTCTCCTCCAATTGAAGGCCCAGTGGCTAAGCTTTGGTTTCGGTGCGACTTGACCGTGCTCTAGGTGCGTGCTCACGGGGTCTGTGTGCATGCATGCATATGGGTAAAGAGCCTGTGAGCACGTGTCCTTGTGTGTTTGTGTGCATGTGCCCATGTGTGCCTGTGTGTCTGTGAATCTCAGAGAGAGAGAGAGAGAGAGAGAGGGAATGATCACAGTCAGTTGATTCAACGTACAACACAGCATACTTAGATGCAGTGCATCGGAGGCAGCCCCCCCCCTCCCACACACACACACAGAGTGGCATATATCCCCGCATCGCGATGAGTGGTCACCCGCCATTGACAGACGCCCTTATGCAGATCTCTGGAACAATATCGCCGTTTTCTGTGTAACGATCTGGAATGGAATGAAATGGAATGGAATGGAATGGGATGTGTCTGTGAGCCTGTGTGCA